>CM049815.1:15657277-15746315 GCA_027422405.1 Ptychobarbus kaznakovi
TTGTGCATTCCAATTAATCTCAATCAAACTGCAGTTGGGTTATTTTGACTAGGTAAACAATAACAACAAAAATACAGCTAACTAACACAATAAAAACATGATAGCGTAATAAAAAAACATGAGTTTTTCATTTTAAAAACCCAAGTTATCTGTTTATGCAAATAAACTCTTCATATGTAAACTGTAAAAAATCTAACATTCTAAAAGTTCCACGAACAAATGTAAAAAAGTAGCCTGAGCAAAGAATTTTTTGTCCAAGTCCGTTCAATTGTTTTGTGTGAACCGAACAAAAATGCTCTAAACATGTCGCTAGCGAAAGCTGTTTGACTTACCTTACTTAGATACTCAAGTATTTGTTCACAACACATCCAAATGTTCAACTTTTCAAATCGAGTCAAACAATTGTACACTGAACAATTTGCACAAGGTCCCAGCATGCATCGCAGATTGCAAACATTATTTTGTTAACAGTTATGAAAATATTATCATTGTTTACATTGTACTGGCTTAATTTATGCTGCTGCTGTTGTCACTGTCAGTTAGCTGTCATGTGGATCAGAGTTCATATTTTTACTAATTTAACATTTGTTGATCCTCATTTTGGTTGAGAATCGTGTGCTGAGGTACTGTATGCATCTCATTGCAATTTATGCTTTCATACATATGTGTATCAGCATAAAAGTTGACTTTAGTTTTATCAGATCAGATGAGCTTTATTTGTCACATACACAATTATACAGAGTATAACCAGCAGTGAAATGTGTTCTCTGCATTTAACCCATCCAAGTGGAGCAGTGGGCAGCCGACACAGCGGCGCAGTTGGGGGTTCGGTGCCTTGCCCAAGGGTCTCACCTCAGTCGTGGACACTTCCTGCCAGAGCCGGGATTCGAACCCACAACCTTGGGTTACCTCGGGTTTCAAGTCCAATGCTCTATCCATTAGGCCACGACTGCCCTCTATATAATAAAGTTTTTTTTTTTGGCTGTTTGGAAGTTTTGGGCCTTGGAATCACGACAGGCCTGCATAACCTAATTTTTTCATAGACTGCAGTTTAATCAAATTAACCATAATGATAGAGATAAGGGATGCATTTCTTACCTTTACCTCTAGAGGGAAGCATTGCCCAGTTTAACACACTCCTTGTTTACATCTGCGTTGAGGACAGAATGACAAATTGAGCCTCAAGACTGAGATCTGCTTGAAACTGAGTCCAGATTTCTATAGCTCAAGAGATAAGTACGCTGTACTAAATATTATACATTTGGTAAAAATGATAGAAACAAGAACTCAATGAGGACAAATCTGGACAAACCTGCTAATGAAATAAAACAAAATACAATTATATTCAACATACTGTTTTTTACAATTTAGGTTCATGTAGATATTTATGTAGGTATTTTTGCAAGATCACAATATACTTGTGACCTAAAACAATTAGTAAATCACCATTTATTGATTGCTTGCTTGATTGATTGTAATTTAATTACAAAATAGGGTTACACTTTATTTGAAGGTGTCCTTGTTAAAGTGTAATTATACATTTAAGTACTGAGTAATATTAATTAATGACATGCACTTACTATAAAGTTAGGGTTAGGATTTGGCTTCGGGTTACTTACCTGAAAAATATGCATAATTTGGTGTTATTATAACAGTAAGTAAATGTAACGTGTTAACAAGGACACCTGGAAATAAAGTGTTACCCAAAATAAATGCAACTGCAATCCGTTAGTTACAGAGTAAAATACAAATAAAAATTGGAATTAAATTGCAGTTTACATCTGCAAATGTTCTGTATAAAAGCTAGGATATGTTGAATAACAATGATTTGTTGCTTTGCTTGTTTTTGATGTGCACAACGCCTCGTGCCAGTTAAAGGCTGTTTAGCAAAGCAATGCTATTTTGGTGCTTTTGATTAGTTCTCTTGTTTGGATTCGCAGCGCACCACGTCTGCCAATTACATCAATCCACATTGCTGCTGAAAGCTTTAGGCTACAACCTGTCTGATATTTGATTAACTGATTAAAAGTTGCTAGAAATTTACATAAGCAATCAAAAATGTCATCAGTTGCATTACTTTAATAAAGTAACTGATATAGTAACAGTACACTTGTAATCTGTAACCTATTACATTTCCCAAGAAACCTTGATCCTAACACTGAAACTGACCAATCAGTATACAGAACGGGAACAATTCACTTACAGTAAGCTTCCATTTTTGCACTGCAAAAATTTAAAGACAAATAAAAGTGACTTGTTTTTTTTTTGTATATCTGCCATAAAAAAATCTTTCAGATTTCTCTCATCCATTCACCTTGACTTTTTTTTTCTCCAACAAGGCCCTGAGGTTTTTCCCTGTTCTGCGTCCCAGGGGCCAGTACTCTCCGCCAGGTTGCCGGCACTGCAGCGGTCAGATCGTGTCTTGTCCCAGAGCGTATTGATCCAGGTTCAGGTTTGCTGTCGTTCATCTATAAATACACCCGGGGTGCTATCGGTGGCCTGCCTGGGAGGGAGGAGTCTCTCGTTGCCAGACTCTCTCTCCACCCTTTATCCCGTCCTCTTCCTCTCTGGACAGGCTATTTTTGAAGGCGATCTATAAGCCTCCCCCGGCAGCCTGCCGGCCCGGGGTTCAGATTCTAGGCAGTAGATCAATGGAAAGCTGAAGAACTGTGTGCGGTGAGGGACGACATTCCACCCGCCGATTCAAGACCCTGTTCTTTTCTCTCCCACCTCATGCTGAAAGGTTGAAAGGGTTAAATCTTCGAATCTTATATCTATCTCTCATAAAAAGAAAGAGGCATTGAAAAAACACACTGATGCTGCAGGGTGATCTCAGTCGTATTCAGAGCTTTTGCTATAAGTCTACAAAGAGACAGTTTCGATACTGTATACATGTGGACACTGAAATCACAATCACAATGATAAAACATCACAATAATCCACAAGTAATCCATCAGTTAATGTCTTGAGAAGCGAAATACTGTGTGTTTGTAAGAAACAAATCCATCATTAAGACGTTTTACTTTTGAACTGTCAACTGCACCCCCCCCCCACCACCACCACAAAAAAAACTGCATTCTGGATGGTTGTAACACTAAAAATAACATTACTATATTAAGTCATCACTAAATGTAAAAGACATAGGATTCTGTCACTACAATCTAAAATATCAACATATCATTTATCTTTTAATTTGTTCATACATATGAACACTTAAAACATTAAATGTCAACATATTATATACAATGGGGTTGTTTTAGACCCTAAAACATTATAAACATATGGCATGTCTCTAACTTTGTTCCTATGCAAGAGTGGTAAGGTTTTAAAAGTAAACACTTAAAAGTAAAATATCAACATATTGTACGTCTTTTAAGCTGTCCATGCTTAAGAGGGTTTATTAAATGCTGAAAATAACACAAAATATTAACGTACTGTACTTTTCTGAAGTAGGTACTGACAATAAAACTACAATATTAACATACACTATTATACTGTATGTGTCTAAAGTTCTTAATATAAAGAAAAGTTTACAAACACTTTCAATTTGAACATATTTTATGTCGCTAGAATTGTTCATACAGTACATTACACATTGAGGTTTTATATGCTGACACGAAAACGTACAATATCAACATCTAGCACATTTAAAACGTTGTTTGAACATAATGCGTTGACATGGATACACTATTTATTACCATAAATTAAAAGTAACAAATGCTGAAATTTAAACTTACAAAATCAGTGTATGTAAATGAAAGTTACGATTTTAGATGCAACACTAAAATATACAAGAGGAAAATATTGCACTGCTTGAATTTTGACTGTATATAAAATGCTTACACTTGACATGCTTTGGTATCATTTCAGTGTGAATTCATAAAACCTACGTTATTGTTTATGTCGAAAAATATTAGAAAGAGTAGTGTCTGCTCAACTGTGCTCCTTTCTGCAAAAAAATTATATCTATGAAATTTCAGTCAGGTTTCAGGCCCGCCATAGCACAGAAACTGCTTTACCACCCCACTTTATGCCAGAGAGAGAGAACTAGAGTGAATGATAATAGGTCAGAAAGAAAGAATAGTTCAAAAGAGTGCAGCGTCCTCCTTGGGATACAAACTCCATCTCTTATTTACAGCATTGAATTGGCAAACCCTGTTTTGGAACAGACAGCAGGAATGTTTTGGCCACCAGCTACTGTGCATTGCCAAGGTTGCTGTCATTAAAATTCAATGTAGTACTGTCTGACACAGCGATGCTAGATATCTGTAATGTTTTAGACGAACATAAGCTACTGAAAGAAAGTATTATAAATCAGTCGCCACACAATCACACACCAAATTCTGTTAACAACTCTCTGATAATGGTAGAAAGATGTTGTCTCTTTCAGTTATACACTGTTAAAAATGGGAACTTCAAAGAATTTCAGTCCCCATTTTCAACAGTGTATAACTGAAACAATGTTGTTTGTTAATCTCAGGAGGTCAAATGGAATATTATATTCACGCATTAACCCAAACTGAGTGTTATTTTCATTCTATAATTATACATTTGTAAGAATTTGTCATTTTTCAACCCTGTTACCCATATTTTGTGCATATTTGAATAGTATAATACCTTGATTGGCTTGGTTTTATTTTCTAGGATTCAAGTTGATTAATATAAGTATTGGATACAATAATAATTGAATTTAGGATTAAGGGTTAATTGGTGCATTTAAATACAAACATTTATTTTTATAAGTGTTTTGTAATTTTCAACCCTGTTACCCATATTCTGGACGTATATTTGAATAGTATAACATACTTATACTACAACGTTACTTCAACATACTACATGGAAATTAAATAACATATATATATATATATATATATATATATGGGTGTTTGGCTTAGTGTCATGTTAGAATCATTTTTATACTCATACCTTTTGTTGTTATATTTATCTTATATTTTGACTTGTTTTTTAAGCTTTATTTTTTGTTTCCAGTTAAATGTTTAGTTTTGAAATGTTGTTGTATGCATTTGTAATTTTATTTAATTTCTTCATTTTCTTAAATGTGTATATATATATGTCACGGTGCACGGGGAGCCAGGAACGAGGAGACAAGGATGAGAATAAACACTGAAGACTTTACTGGTACGGAGGTAGACAGACACAGATGACGTTGGATAACATGGGATGAGTATAACATAACAGACATTACCATAGACATTAACACTAACCGACAGGAAACATGGGGCAGAACAGACTATATATAGGGAGACACTTTATAGGGGGCTGCCATCTGGGGAGTCGAGCAGACTGTGAAGAGGGCTCTTTCGCACGTGACGAGATCGCCTCGTGCTCCTGAGGGAGCTTTGTTTGTTCCCGAAGCCGCTCGCTTGGCCGTTCTCCCCGTGGGTCATTCCTCAAATTACCGTCCATCCTGGTGTAAGAGGAACGCTGGCCATCATTCGCCAAAGATTTTGTGGCCTACTAGTCGTTTTGTAGCTTCATGTCCTGTCTGCGCCCAGACTAAGTCGAGTAATTCTCCACCCGCGGGTTTCCTTAGACCACTTCCTATTCCTTCTCGTCCGTGGTCCGCAACATCGCTCTGACTTTGTCACTGGTCTTCCACCGTCAGCGGGAACACGGTAGTTTTGAGAGTGGTAGATCGATTCTCTAAGGCGGCTCATTTTATTCCGCTTCCCAAATTACCGTCCGCTAAAGAGACCGCGCATGTGATGGTCGATCACGTTTTTAAGATCATTGGGCTTCCGACAGACGTCGTTTCGGATAGGGGGCCACAGTTTACCTCCCAGTTCTGGGGGAAATCTGTCGACTGATGGGGCGTCTCCAGTCTGTCATCAGGATTCCATCCCCAGACCAACGGCAAGCTGAACGACCAACCAGATTCTTGTCGCATGTTGCGTAGTCTGACGTCTCAGAGTCCTGCTTCCTGGTGCGACCAATTTTCCTGGGCTGAATACGCTCACAATTCGCTACCGTCGTCCGCCACAGGATTATCCCCATTCCATGCTTGCCTCGTTACCACAGCCTCCCTATTCACTTCCCAGGAGACCGAGTCCTCCGTGCCTTCAGTGCAGCGTTCATTCAGAGGTTTAGACGCACCTGGAAGAGGGTGAGTTCAGCTCTGTGTCGTTCCAGAGCGCGTACACGACGGGCTGCTAATCGACACCGGGTTAAGGCTCCCAGATACGTTTGCGGTCAGAAGGTGTGACTTTCCACTCAGAATTGACCACTTCAAGTTAGTTCCCGCAAACTGATGCCCCGTTTCATCGGGTGTTACGTGCCTGATGTTAAAAAGGGATGATACCGTAACATTTATGTGAGACAACTGTTACTGGGTGTGGTGCAGATCAAAGAGGATACCGAAAAGTGATATTTTCATTCAAAAAGTCTTTACTAGTCGCGTTGAGGAAAAATACAAATAGTTACAAAAACGAGAAAATATAGAATTCACACGACAAAAGAAACAGGAGTGTCACCCAAATTAAAGAAATAAACAAAACAAAACAATCCTTATACTAACCTCTAAACTAACCCGATGCACCAACATGCATTCTTAACTTTGAACTTGACATAGTAAGACTGAAACTCCAATACGGGCATCAGCGTTATCTTCAACAAAGAATTCGATACAAATCAATAGCCAAAGAACAAATCTATAAATAGATCACATCGCACAACACAAAGCATGACTCATAAGACAAGATACATTAAGCATCGGTAGACAATTGGTGTCGAACACAAACTGCTGACCGCGTTGGAGCACAGGGTACGCTGGCATGGCGCACACACACACAATCAACTCGAGTCCTCAAATACAGCTGGCACGCCAGCAGATTGGCAGAACATCATGACGTCAGAATGATGATTGGCAGTCGAGTCAGCCAATAAACACCGACCTAGAAGTGGAGCAAAAAGGAACACAGAAAGACAGGAGAGCGAGAAACAAAACAATATACACAAAACACACGCGGAACGTAACACTCTCCCCCTTAAGACAAAACTATATGGATTAAAGAAACATATAGTTTTAACAATTCTTACTCCAATCTTCTTTTCTAAGCTCTTGACAGAGCATCAGCCATTACGTTTTCTGAACCTTTCTTGTGTTCGATCATCAGATGGTAACCTTGGACAACCAGAGACCAGCGCATCAGCCGCTGATTCTGGTTATACATACGAGACAGAATACTAAAGGGTTGTGATCAGTAAATACCATTATTGGCAAATTGCTTGAACTCAAATATACATCAAAATACTGCAATGCCAACAGTAAGGCTAAAGTTTCCTTCTCAATAGTAGAGTAATTCAACTGACTTTTGTTGAACTTACGTGAGAAGTAACATACAGGATGATCAATCCCGTAGATGTCTTCTTGAATAAGCACTGCGCCCGCGCCAACAAAGCTTGCGTCAATCTCCAACTTGAAGGCTTTGTCATATGCTGGTGCTGCAAGAACAGGAACACTACATAATAAAGCCTTAACATTCTCGAAAGCATTCTGACATTCATCAGACCACAAAAACGCACGTAAAGGACTGATGAGTGACGTCAATGGACTAACAACGGTAGAGAAGTTCTTACAAAAATTCCGGTAATAACCAGCCATCCCTAAGAATCTGCGCAGTTCTTTCCGCGAAGTAGGGACCGGAAACTCTGCAATAGCGCTTACTTTAGCCTCTATAGGTCTCACTTGCCCTTGACCCACTTCTCTGCCCAAATACGTGATTGTGGCTTGGCCGAAGTCACATTTGGCAAGATTTAACGTTAAAGAAGCATTCTCGAGGCGCTTAAACACTTCATGAAGTGTTGAAACGTGTTCTGACCAATCAGTAGAATAAATTACTAGGTCATCTAATAAGCGTTACAGTTAGGAACTCCTGTAAGTACGAGATTAATCAGTCTTTGAAATGTAGCCGGCGCGTTGCGCATACCAAATGCCATTACGCAATACTGCATGAAGTCGTCTGGGGTTACAAATGCAGAAATATCTGAGGCGCGGCTTGTTAAAGGCACTTGCCAGTAGCCTTTTAACAAGTCCAGTTTACTGACAAATCTTGCTGGTCCAAGTGTGTCCACGCAATCCTCCATGCGCGGTAACGGAAAACAGTCGGGAACGGTCAGTGCATTTATTTTTCGATAGTCTGTACAGAATCTAGCGGATCCATCACTCTTAGTTACAAGCAAACATGGAGAACTCCACGGACTACAACTCGGCTTCGCCAACCCATTTTCGAGCAAATACTCCACCTCGGTTTTCATCACAGCGCGTTTCAGAGCGTTAACTCGATAAGCATGCTGTTTCACTGGGACAGCGTTACCGACATCGATGTCATGTTTAAGTATAGTGGTACAAGAAGGAACATCGTGAAAAAGTGAATGGAAAGAACTAATCAACTCTTTAATATCACGTCTCTGGGGATCAGTCAAATGAGATAAGTGAGAATTTAAGTCTGCTAAAATCTCAGAGTTCTTAAACCTAGCACACTGTTGGTACGTGTGTCTAATGATTACTCCGTCATCTTCACTATCAGGAGTAATGTCACAAACCAGTGCAGTAACCGGTACATTAGTGACTCCAGGTTGCTTAACCTTTGCAACATCCTTCAATGATGGCTCTCGAGTATGAAACGCCTTCAGCATATTCACATGACACACACGAGATTTCTTTCGACGATCAGGAGTGCGAATTACATAATCGGTATTAAATCCGTTCGAATGCATTAAAATAAGAATCAACCTCGGCTTCTCTAAATTGAGGTACAAGAGATATGTGTTTACTCACATCAAACGTACGCCCGGATGATCCAGAGTCAGTCGGAGGTGCAGCATTCTGTGCAGGTTGCACGGGTGGAACCGGTGCGTTTCTGGCTGCATTCAGTTCCAGCTCTCGCAACTTGATTTGCGTATCCGCCTCGATTTCCAGCCGGCGGATTTCAAGTCGCAGTTCCCTTTCGGCGTGACTCTCCGCTAATCTCTCGCGTTCTTCACTCTGAAGTCTCGCAAGACGCAGTTTGAGGCGAACATCACCTCCAGACTCAGCCGGAGAAAAAGGTTTGAAGGGCGGCAGAGCAGCTTTGGCTTCGGAACCCTCCGCCGCAGCAGCTCCACTCGCTTCCCCCTTACCTAACCCAGAAGAGCGAGTGTCAACGCCAGGTGAACTATCAGCCACCACCAGCACCCCTCGTTCCCCTAAATGCTGCACAACGACTCCCTTAATATCTCGTTTTAACTGCTGTCTAGAGACTGAAATTTGGAAATACTCAGGGCCTTTCTCTATTGTTAAGGTTCTCAGCCCGGTAGCTGTTAAGCTCAGATTGTCTCGCCAGTTGCGTCGGGTTCATCCCGTATTTCACGTATCCTGTATCAAACCTGTTATTCGTACTCCCACCCGTCCACCTCCTGCCCTTGACGAGGGGTCTTCCATTTACAGGGTACGGAGGCTGCTTGACGTTCATCCTCGGGGGCGGGGCCACCAGTTTTTGGTGGATTGGGAGGGGTACGGTCCTGAGGAGAGGCGGTGGATCCCGGCCCGGGACGTCCTGGACCGCTCGCTCATCGACGATTTCTAGTGTTCTCGTCAGTCTCCTTCTTCGGGAGCGCCTGGAGGCGCTCGTTGAGGGAGGGGTATTGTCATGAGCTGGGTTTGTTCTCTCTTTCCCTCTCTCTTTTTCTCTCTCTCGCTCTGGCCCTGCCTGTCTATTTTCCCCACCTGTTCATCGTTGCAATTAGCGCTCGCGCTGCTTCTCTGTCACACCTGTTCTCACTTTTGTCTCATTACTTTATCTCTACTTCTAGCGTCTGTTTCCCCTTGTTCTTTGTCGGATTATTTCGTGTGTACGTGAGTCATGCCTGTGTGTTATGCTAGCTACATGACCATTTACCTTGTCTTATCTTGTCTAATCAAGTCTAGAGGAGTTGTGCTCGTCTTGTGTGCTTTCGTGTCTCTGTCATCCTGCTGCTTGTGACCTCTTACAAAGACTGTGTTTCTGCCTACGAGAATTCCAGCTCAGCAGTCTATCCTCAAGACAGGAGTCTTCCTTTACTGAGTAGTTTATCTTCTTTGTGTTTGTTCCAGTTCTGTGTCATTGCTCGACAGACTGCCTGTGTTTATTCTTCATTAAAAGCTATTACAAGAACTTGCCTTTGCACCTGGATCCTCTGTTTCATCTGACAGTTACCGAATGAAAATCAGGTTTAAATGGCGCATTTAAATACAAAATATGCCTTAAAGCTCTTTAAAAAATATATATTTCTGCTTTTTTTCAACAATGTATAAAAGGAAACAATGTCGTTTGGCAATCTCAAGAGGTCAAACAAATTATATGAACACAAATTGATTTTTCTATACATTTGTAACATAACATTTTATAATAAGATTTTATAATAGTTTGGCAACTTTTCAACCCTGTTTTTCAACCCATATTTTGGACATACCTGAATAGTATAAAACCTTAATGAGATTTGTTTTATTTTCTAGCAATTCACTTTAATACATATACATATTGCATCAAATATTAATTAAATTCAGGGTTACATGGTGCATTAACATACAAAATATGACTTAAAACACTTTTTAAATTGAAATATAAAAACTGTTTTTTATAAAAGTCTGGCAATTTTTCAACTCTGCTGCCGATATTTAGGACATATTTAAATAGAATAAAAATGATTGGTTCAATTTTATTATTTTCAAACTAAATATTAACTTAACAATATAGAAATATTCGATGCAAATATTAATTAAATCAAGTCAAATGGTGCATGTAAATTTAAATATGTCCAAATAAGTAACAGGGTTGTAAGAAACACAGTTGAAGATTTTAATTAAACTGCTAATTGTTGATTATTCAAGGTGAACAAAACCCAAACATTTCCCATAAATTAAAGAAAAAATGTTTATGTTTAACCATTTTTTCTTACAATAACACTGGTAATAACGCTGAACGGTTATTATCAGTTACCGGTTATTACCAATTTCTGAGTGAAAATTGCTTTTCCTCTAATTTTCCTTTCTTTTTTATCTAGAGCACGTGCAAATTGAGAAAACAAAATTAGATTATGCTTACCTTTCACCATGATGTGGAAATAGTCCAATTTCCGTTTTCTTTAAACAGCGAGGAAACCATCAATTAACAGGGTTGAATGAATGTGGGATATGTTTAAACATATGCTTAATAATTAAATATGTTAGTAAGCCAATATATACATTGGAAAGTGTCTACAGAGTAAGCACATTAGACAGCATCTAGGATAAATAATTTAATACTAATAATACATCAATACATGTACACTCACAAAAGTGAAAGAACCAAAAATTGCCATGTCTCCTCTTTCGAAAAAACAAAAACAAAACATCAACAGTCCTTTAAATATTGCTTAACTTATCTAAAATTCCCTTTGACAATAATAGCAGATGCCTGAGAGTGGAAAACCTTAAATTAAAGTTGTCGGCACACACTCACCGCAAACGCACGCACACACTTTAAGTAAAGGGGGGGGGTCCTACATTCATATCATGCACCCCCTTTTTAAAAACAACATTACACCACACTGTGAGAAAAGCTTTAACAGTCCAAATGAGAGAAGTAGTGACCCAAATACTCTTTTGGTTTTGATAATTCATACCTTATTATCAGTTGTATACGGTGTTTGGAAGTTCAGTGGTTTATCGGTCATAACAAATTGTCTGCGTGTTAAATAAACATTCTGTGAGCATTAGTAAGAAGCATATGACGAGTTCTGTACAAGTTGTTAATTGCGTACTGTATTGTGACAGTCAAAGCTGCGGTCCACCTCCAGTCTTGGCTCACTCCATCTAATTTTTTGTGGGTTTTAATACTGGGCCGCACCACTAGACTTTTATTTGGTGTAGAAAACTGCAGTTGACAATGGCTGAATATCCTTTTAAGGGAGCTGTGGCAAGGCAATGGATTCCGAGTGCAGGCAGAGCCTGAGTGTAACATAATCCATTAGCAAAGGGAAAGAAAACCCCATGCACACAACAGCAAAGCACTTAAATCTAGATATCTGTTGGTGTTCTGTAACAAAAACTGCAGTCTAGGCATTCCTAATGGTACAGACTGAAGGAAAGATCTGGGTATGAAGAAAGCTGAGGCTTGTTTGAGAACATTCACGAACATCACACTATTATAACGACAGCTCTAACGTGAAAGCCGTCCGAATGGAAAAATGTAGCGGAGAGCAGAACGAACAAGTGTTGGGGGGAAATCAAACGATTTCTCTGAAACAGGAATTGTTATCACTGTCTCACATTGCATTTACATCTCGTGTAAACTGTCCATGTCCCGAAACATCTTTTTTTGTCTTATAAGATGATTTATAAATCCGTAATAAAGACATTTATTACATGTTATATGACAGGCAAGTGTAAAAGCTTTATGTAGATGTGTTTCTTTTTACTCGGTTTTTTTCATGTAGAAAATCATGTACAACAATCAAAAGTGAATGTAGGTTCTGCTTAGTGTGACACTACTTGTTGTCATCTATGTCAAATATGGCTGTCATAACGGAGTATAAAAACATTAGCAAATACAGAGGATGTGAAAAACTGTTCACTGGTACGGAGTTTAAATCGGACTTCCTGATATGATAATATAACCAGAGTTTGTGAGAAGAGAAGAGACAGAAAGAGACGAGAATGAGAGAAGAGAGAAGAGAAGAGACAAGAATGAGACGAGAAGAGACAAGAAAGAAGAGAAGATGGAAATGAGAAGAAAAAGACTAGAATAAGAGAAAAAAAAACACAAAAGAGAGGAGATGAGACAAAATGGGCAGAAACTAAAAGGTGAAAGGAAAATCGAGTAGATTAGAGAGGCAGACGTGAGATGAAAAATGAAGATGAGAAAAAATGAGACAATACGAGATGAAGCAAGAAAAAAGAGGAGAAAAATGGAGAGGAGAAAAGAGAAGACTGAAATAGATGAGATCAAAGGATAGAATAGAAATGAGCAGAGAGGAAGATTAATTCAGATTAGAAAAAGAGCCGGGAGAAAATGAGAAGCGATTGAGACAGTGCCGAGACTCTCTCCATCACTATCAGCAGATCTTCCACATTCAGCTTTTCAGCTGCTCCTTCAGCAGCACCATGAGCATGTGACTCTAATCAGGATCTCATCCATTCATCACAAAGACACCTGGAAAGGGCTATTGCCTTGCAAGGCCTTGTTCCATTCGTCAGAGGACAAAATGTTATGATACGCCAGTGCAGATGGGCAATGCAGGCAGAACCAACAGTGGCGGGATGGTGACCATACATGGACTGAGTAGAAACAAAGAGTCCAACCTGAATATGTGTGTTTTTGAAGTGAAGTCTTTGGGGAAAGTGTACATAATGTGGATTTTTGAACACCAAATGTGTGTGTGTGTGTGTGTGTGTGTGTGTGTGTGTGTGTGTGTGTGTGTGTGTGTGTGTGTGTGTGTGTGTGTGTGTGTGTGTGTGTGTGTGTGTGTGTGTGTGTGTGTGTGTGTGTGTGTAGTGTGTGTGTGTGTGTGTGTGTGTGTGTGTGTGTGTGTGTGTGTGTGTGTGTGTGTGTGTGTGTGAAGGGCGCACTAAGAGCTGGCTGGTTTGGTGTAATCTTCCACTCCAGTGATAGTGGCCTTGCAGAAGAAGCAGTCCTTGTTATTCATCAAGTGCTGATTGATACAGGCCCTGAAATAAAAGACAAAGTGAGTGAGGGAGCGAGAGATCGGTCCATCAGTGACATTTAATCACTCAAAGAGTGCTGAGTCACGTCACATTGTGAGTTATCTGTGCTGCGCTTCACGATATACGTCAAGCGACTCAAAATCAAACTGCCAAGAAAATTGATTCGATTGAGAGCGCAGTTTTGATGTATACAAACAGTATTGCGACAACTTCAATGCAGTGCTGAGACCACAGCATTACCACTGGACAGTACTGGGTAATAACTACAAGTTAGAAATACAAGTTACCCAGCAGGCACACAACGTTAAAAAAACGATATTTGGTTAAATTTCGGTTGCGATGTTGGGTGACCAAAATTCAATGTCAATACAACGTCTAATGTCAATGTTAATTTGATGTCCAATACCGAGATCAGCTGGTTGTGTAACCAAAATCCAACATTAAGACAACGTCATATTGCCATAAAATACTGACATCAACCCAATTTCATTCTCAACCAAAATGCAACGTTGGTCCAACGTCAACATGATATTATATTGACGTCCTGCGCCTGCTGGATTTAGTATTTGTAGTATATTACATTTCAAAGTGCTCATAATCAAATTACACTTTTTATGGATTACATGATTACATATTATTCACACAATGGCAGTACATTATTCATCTTTATATAAAAAAAAAATATATACTGCTTACATTTGGAAAGTCTTACAGGTTTATGAAAGTGCACACACCAGTCAGAAAATGGAGCGGCCACTCAACCTTTCTAAGATTTTAAGTAATATATTGTTTGTTAATGGTCACATGACATGACGGTAAACAATTCAAATATTTATATTTTTACTGTTCTCATATTAATTTTGATTGTTTTTATTTTAAAGTGGGTTAATATTTTGGGTTTGGGTTTTATTTTAAAGTGGGATTAGTTTTGATTAGTTATTTATTTATGATTTAATTATTTATTAGCTTTTTATCAACAAGCCCTCTGCAGTTCATTCACGAACCCGTTTGTGAAACCCTGGCATAATGTAATGTACACGTTATGCCAAATGTAATCTGAAAGCAGTCAGAATAAATTACTCAATGTGTGTAATCTAATAGATTACATTACAAACTAAAATTTCCATCATGTAATTTGTAATCAGTAATGGACTGCAACTTTTAAGTAATTTACCCAGCACTTCCAGTGGAATTACTGTATCGCAACAGTGGAAACATGTCCCTAGTATTTCAGGCAGTGTTTATGCTATATACAAGTAATGGTCATTGAAGCCTTTAACGGCATGGTGTTAATCTCTTAAATGAAAGAGTGAATGGAGAACTGAGCTGTTCATAGGATGTTGGTAGCAACTCACTTGCAGGATTTGTGGGAGCAGGGCTTGAAGATGGCTGATATGGAGTGTGCATAGCAGATCGGGCAGAGGTCGTCCTCGCTGGTCGGCTGTAAAAAGAAAAAGACTGATTCAATCACTTAAGAAAGCAGAAACATTGTGTATTGACTTCCTGAAAGAAGTTCCAGAAAGAAAGTGTTGACACTGTGTTTCCCTCTCAACAATGTCATCATATTCAGCAACCAACTATATATTAGAGAAACCGTATTTCTCTGCGGTGGTCATTAAATCAATTTGCATAGTGCATGCATACATAAAATTGCATAATTTTACAAAGAATTCTTGATTAAATTATTTATTTATTTTTCAATAAATGAGTGCATAATACCTTCTGCAACATTTTAAGTAATAGTTTGGACAAGTTCACACCATTTAACGTTTTGTCCCTTTTTCATAGTTGTGCCGTCACAGCTAAATTAGCGAATATTTATTTTTCAATTCATTTATTAAATGACTTATTTGTATCATCATGTACAAACTAAGCAATAAAATACACACTGTTCTTATTCAAATTCATTTGAAGTCAGTGAGCCTAACAGACAAACACGTTTTAGTGAACTATTTAGGATGTCTGGTTCAAAAAGTGCCAACTTATGGTATTTTTGAAGTATGCATCACTGGACTTATTAAGAATTTCTTACGCTACAGAATACTTCATTTTATAGCCTAATACATACTCAAAGAAACAGATTTGTACCTGCACAGCATGTACCTTTTGTAATTAGCAGCAAGAGAACAGAGCTTGACCCCTGACCCCTTTAAACAGGCTGAGTTTCATTAGTATACAAGCATCTCATTAATATGCAAACCTTATTATTACTCAGTCAAGGCAGGAGAGTACAGCATGTTAAATTAATAGTTCACTCAAAAATGTAAATTCTGTCATATCCCTTTCTAAAACCCATGGATTTCTTTGCCTCAGAAAATACATTACGCTTTTTATTTGTACTAAAACAAAAATAGGCATTCCAAATTTTGACATTCACAATATTTGACATTCCAAAATCACATGAGGCCCTTTAATGATGATTACATAGTTTTTTTTTGTCAGTGAGCCCATTTACTGTAAATGTAGCTTGATGTTCAATAAAAATCCTAAAACATACATTTTTGAAAATAAATATATAACATACACGCATATTATAATACCAAAAACCAGCCTTACCGACATAAAAAAATGAATGAAGTGAAACTGATAACGTTGATATATAACGTGATATAGGTTAGGTAGGAAAATAGATTCTATGTTTATTCTCTATTCGTATGCTATTTACTTATGCATATGTAGGACACTGCGCACCTGCACATTAAAGCCGTCACATATTCAACATTTCAAAAAAAGCTGTAAAGAACATTCTGCACGCATCCCAAGGGCACAACACACAAGATAATACATTCAGAACGGGGAGAACAGTCCTCAGAAATGTCAACAAACTAGAACACATGTGTACAAAGACGTCAGAAGATGCATATTTGCATTTGGTGACCCTGACGTACTCACTTTTGTATATAACATTGAGAAACAGAAGATTCAATTGATAATTAAAGATATTATTTCAAACAAAAATCAAATCTGAATCCATGAAATTATATGTCTTAAACATCTATTTTTATCTAGGACGTTACTGTGTTTGAGTGGCGCCCTATATGAATTAAGACTTTTTGAAAAGTAGTGAAATGGTGGTTTTCTAGGCAAAACCTGTTCTTCTGGGTGGTTGATTGTGACGAGTGGGGAGAGAGGACCAGGCCTGGAATTTTCTCGTCTTCCACTGTCGTCACTCCTCATTTAACCCTTCCGAAGCTCCTCCGTGGGACTCGAGACTGGTGAGTGGCGCAGGTGTCGTTCATTACCTTTTACTCCACCGGCCTCGCTCCGTTCCCACGGCTCTCGGCCCCGCCCCACTCGTCACATTGATGTTTGTTTGTTATGTGGTTGCTAGGCCATTACTAGGTCTTCGGCAAGCAATTAAACAAACAGATTTGTATCTAATCCAAATATCTACACTTCCTGCTTTCCAAGAGACCTAAAGCAGCCGCAGCAAACGCTGATGAATATTCTCCTTCCATTCATCAGTCTGAGTCACACGAGACTCCCGTGATCTCCACGCTTTCATCCCAAGGCTTCCCTCAGCTGGGAAGGGAGGGAACATGGCTGTAAGTGCTAATTGAGTTCTTTATACTGATTTCATGGGGAGTGTGGATGAAAGCCTGCAGTGACAGATTTAGCTCCATCCCTGCCAACCAGCCTCACTCCATGCACCGCAGAATATAACAACCTTATATTTTCATGCTAATGCATGCATTTTTCTTATTCCCCCCAAATCCTAATAACAGTTTCCACAGTTTCACTTTAAATTGGTGATAGTGATACTGGCCAGATCAATTATTAAAGCCATAATTTAACTGTTTTGAAATAATAATAGTCAAACAGTTTGTTATTCAAGTACTCAAACCTTCCTTCCCTAGGCCTCTACAATGATTGCATGTTGTAGACGGACAGTCCTTGACCAACCTGTACGTAATGAAGCCAAGGGTGCAGAAGACAAGCTAAAGTTATTGAGATCCTTTTAATATGAATGCTTTAACTGTCTGCTCCATCTACACTGATTAAAAACATAGTGTGAGGCAAAAAGCAGCCCTTCAGTTCATTTTAAAGGGCATTGCATTGACGCAAGGAATTTTGGAAAATAAACCATCAATATATCCTCGGTTACCCAAATAGCTGGGATATCGGGTTCTTTATCAGTTTTCCATGCAGTTATTTGACTTGAACGGGGCCTTTTGTTTGTGTGCCCCAATGTCCTTCCATTCTTAAAGTCAAAATTTGTTCCAAGGGGAATGATTGGGTTTCTGTTTGGTCTCTAAGCTGAGATGAAGGAAATACAATCCCCTTAAAATCTCATTCACTCGCTCCTAAGTCCGTCTCTTCTGAGCTATTACCTTCAGATCTTGTGTCTGAGTAATGAGGCAAGATATCCACTATCCCAAGGTAATTTGCAGGGGCAGAGAGTAACCTTGACTGGCCCAGTTCACTTTGGTTCATGGCGGCCTGATAAAAACGCTGGGTGCTTTACTCAATTCATATGGTTACTCTAGTCAGTGAGCGCAAACTAATAGAGAAATCAGTCAACGTCAAGACTGGGACTGTGTGACTTAGAGGAATAGCTCATCAAAAAATGAAAATTTGCTGACAATTTACTCCCCCCTCAGGTCATCCAAGTTGTAGACGAGTGTGTTTTTTCAATAAGATTTGGAGAAATGTAACATTACATCACTTGCTCAACAATGGCTCCAAACAGCTGATATAAACATCACAATAATCCACAAGCAATCCACACAACTACAGTCCATCAGTTAATGTCTTGTGAAGTGAAAAGTTGCAAGTTTGTAAGAAACAAATCCATCATTAAGACGTTTTTAACTTCGAACCACTGCTTTCAGCTAAAATTACGAGTTTGTCTCATTCTGATGGCACCCATTCAGTGCAGAGGATCCATTAGTGAGCAAGTCATGTAATGCAACATTTCTTCAACTGAATATTAATTACTTATTCAGCAAATGTTCTCTTTTTGGTGAATTAGTCCTTTAAGTCCTGGTGCGTTCACATTTACTGTTGCTTTCACTACTAATCCAAGAGTTTCAATTGAGAGCGAAATATTTCCCCATGCAGATTTATCTCATGTTTAAGTTGGTCATGCAAATTTGACGTGTTGTTTTTCAAAAAAAAAAGCTGCTTGATTTGAGAGTGATTTCTGTGAGGCTAAAGTCTCCAAGAAACTGAATTCACAAACGAATTTACTGTAATGCAATCCAAATAAAACTTTATATTCGGAGAAAAAAAAAAGACGAAAAAACAACAACAACGAAGGACTTGTGATGAGTTTGATCAAATTAAATTCAATGCATTCAGTAGCCTGGGTGACATCACACAAAACGGACACTTCAATTTCCAGTAGCAGAATTTCAGATACATTAGTACTACACTACCCACAATTGTGAAGTGAAATCCACCAATCAGAACGAGGATCACAGACACGGAGTAACACTTGAGGGCCAGGGTGATTTTAGTATCATTTCAAAATACAGTTTTTATATTTTATATTATACTTTCTATACCTATTTTTGAATAATATTCACTGATTACTGTCCATGTGTATGCACTTCACCTTTAAAAAATGAATCGTCCTGTAAAAAAGGTTTTGTATCGTTGTGAATGCTGCTTATAAAGCTGCATTGCTACAGTAAATGTATTTTGGAATTATAACCAGCAGAGATCAACATGAGCTGATGGCTCAATCTATTCATTGCCGCAGGTCATATATCCCTCTCCAGTCAGAGCCAATGTGCTGAGGAGGCAAGACGCTGCACTGTACTGTTCAGCACTCTATGTATGATTAGATATGTTGCCCTAAGACCTGAAATGCAAACCCTGCGTGTGGCCATGCGGGACATGCATTACTTTCATGTAAATGAGACAATCTCATCTGATGTAGAGATTCGCTGGAAAATCGGTTTTCAGTGAAAACACAGGTTGCAGGACTGCATGGCACTATACAAATAATTAATAACAATGTCTAGAATATTTTGTTTATTTCTTATGAAAATACAGTAAAAATGTTCCAAACTGCCCTATGAAGATTCTGTGTGAGATTTTCTGTATTATTGAGTCTATGACATCCATTTATACATCCAGTTTCTCTTTCTTTCTTTCTTTCTTTCTTTCTTTCTTTCTTTCTTTCTTTCTTTCTTTCTTTCTTTCTTTCTTTCTTTCTTTCTTTCTTTCTAACATCCAGTTTCTTTCTTTCTTTCTTTCTTTCTTTCTTTCTTTCTTTCTTTCTTTCTTTCTTTCTTTCTTTCTTTCTTTCTTTCTTTCTTTCTTTTCTTTCTTTCTTTCTTTCTTTCTTTTCTTTCTTTCTTTCTTCACATTTTCTTTCTTATATATTTAACAGTGTGTTGAAATGTATATTCAATCAATTTTATTTTGAGTAATTTGGCCCTCCATATGTTTTCCCAGAATGTAGAATAAGTTATTAATTTACATTTAACATATTGCTTAATGGTTTATTTAGAAATGCGATCAGCGTTGCATTGATATTATTATTAAAAAAAGTTATTTATTTATTGTTTATTAACATATTTGAAGCATATTTTAAATAATTAATGAATGTATAAAACAAACAAGGGCTGTTTGTTGTTAAAATATTTAGTTGATTAATTTTTAAATAATGGATAGATTTTAGTCTGCTCAATGGTGTTTTAAAATAATATTGACAACACTTTTTATTATTATTATTAAGAATGTTTCACTCATTACAACACCCGCTTCATTTCAGAAAGATAATTAAAAATAAATGAATAAAATCACACAAAATTCAGGATGCACTTTATGATTCGCACTACTGTCGAGATATTAATAAACTGAACTACATTCACAGTAAAATCAAGCCAGGGATCCAATGTGTCATTTGAAATAAATCAAATTAGGACAAATATTTGCTTTGCTGCTTCATTGAAGAAGAGAGGCTGCATCATATGTACATTTCCCATCTCAGCTGCTGCATCAGTAACGTGTGTAACCGCAGGATGTCCCGTCGCTGACAAATGACCTTTATATTCTTACAGGCCCCTATCGACATGTGCCGGGCTGATATTTAAGACAGAACTGAACGCTGATGCTTCCTGACCATTTGCGGTCCGTTTTTTTTTTTTTAAAAAAAATTTTAAGAACACAGTGTATACTTTCATGCATGCAACATACAATGCTGGAACAGACAGAGTGGCGATTCATAGTAATTTATAGGTTTGTTTACAGACGCTTCATATCAATACAGCACATCATATTTCATAGAGATGTGCATTTAAGATTTAGGGCTGTACTAAATGAGATGAATGGTAAAACAAAGACATTCCAGACAAAAAATGCTGAATTATTCATGTCCAAGCAGATTGTTGTCTCTACCTTTTCGTAATACCGATGAGATCCTGAAACTGGTTTAAGCAAGAGGTCTAATTATTGCGTAGGCAACAACAACAAAAAATTTGGGGCCAGATGTGTCAGTGCTTTTCTGTCAACTATAAAAATATATTGAATTGTCAGTCATGTCAACACAGCTACTCACATAGATTCAATGATAGAAGCACTGAAAATAGGTCAAGTGTGGAAAGACAAGCAGTCATATAAATGTGCATCTCAATAAATTAGAATTTTATGACTCCATTTGTAAACAGGTGATGGAGATTTACCACCAATCGCGGAGCCGGCTTTACTGACGAGAAGCGCATGAGAAGCGCATGCGATTAATTGCACAGCCCTACTTTATATATGTGTGTACTTTGTATGTTTTTTATTTATTGAAAACTCCCACACTAAATAAATAAACAAACAATCATCCATTCTGGACAAAACTATTGTCATTTGTCATTATGAAGATGCAATTTGTGTTAACAATCATCACTGAAAACTTTTATTTGTATCATTACATATTTAGCATTTGATCATTATATTATTTCATTTTTTTTTTTTAACCACAAATTTACGTTCTTAATTTTCTGCTTATCTTAACTAATTTAATTAGTTTATGAAAATGTTACTTTTAACTAACGTGTCAATAGTTTTCATCTTATTTGTATCTTTAATAGACAATACTAACCCTGCTGCTGTCCAGTCTCATAATTTTCATTCATCACCTTACGTAACAGCCAGGCTGGCAGCTTCTTGAAAATAAATAAAGAATTCGTCTCTGGACATTCAGGTCACCAAGAAATGTCAATCTCAGCTCACTTTGAAGCCGGCTGGAGACTCGCGGAGAGAAGAGGCTGTACTTTTGCTGTGGGAGTGAAAATTGTAGCTCTCTTCACAGCTAAAGTGTCCAGAAAAAGCGCAAGGTAATTGCAGCGAGCTTTCCTGAGGAGAATTAGCTCGGAGCACTGTCAAAAATACCACAACTCCATCCCAAGTAATCAAACTTCATTTTTCCTGAAGTGAAAATCACCATGTTTCTTGCAGGAATACCGGCGTTCACCTAAACGTCTTGTCCGTGGAGAAATGGATCACACTGCGGTGAGTCGCACCGATGGAGATTTGTCAAAAATGTGTAGGAGTTGATTTCCCAACCGAAAGCCAGCAGATTCAGAAAACTGTATTATTCCTCTTCCACTCTGCTGTATCATTAGCTTTTTTTTTTTTTTTTTTTGAGTTAACAGATTTCCTAAGCTCATGTCTTCATGAAAGCTGGAATCTAGGACAAAGCTGAGAGAGAAAATAAGTCTAGGAACTGCAAAGCACTTCAAGTATCTCAAAGTGACCTCTGGTCAGGCAACCACAGTAACTACAGAGAATATAGAGAGCAAGCTTGGTTTTTCAATGACAATTTGGCTGAATACTGAAATGTTTTTCTTCCTGAAACAGTATAAATATGCTGGCCTGCCACCAGCACAACAGAAATACAGTCATTATACAAACAGTTGCAAGAAAATAAGAAATTTAACTAGACTTCTACAAAATGTGAATGTTTCACACTATTTATACTTTACTCTGGTATAGTAATAATTAACCCTAGGTAGTCAATATCTCACAATGGACCAATTAAGAATTTAAAAACTCTTAAATTAATAAATACAAAAATTAAATTAATATAACTTGAACTGAATTGGATATCTAAGTAATATTTTGTATTTATTTACTTATTTCAAATTGTAGTTTCGTTTCCTTAAAGACTTCGGGAGAGTTTTGCAAACTTTTGCAAATCCGGTGATTAGTTCTTTCTCAAAAGAGCACATTGTATCAACCTGGTATCTTACAAACATGATTTTTCAGGCAAACTACTTGCAAAAATTGTTTCTCAGTGCAAAAATATATATCAGAGTTTCTATCGAAGACTTCGGAAGAGTTTCGCAAACTTTTGAAAAAAACAAAATGAGTAGTTCTTTCTCTAAACAGCACATTGTATCAACCTAGCAACATATAAACATGATTTTGTTTCCAGGCAATTTTTGCCAAAAACTTTCTCAGTGCAAAAACATACACCTGTCTAATGAGACTTCACCTGCTATCTTATAAAACATGATTTTTCAGGCAAACTTGTTGCAAAAATGTTCTCAGTGCAAAAGCATACACCTTAGAGTCTAACGAAGACTTCGCAAGAGTTTCGCATAGCCATATCACCCTGCAGCCAGAGACTGGTTGCCCACTGAAGCTAAGCAGGGTTGAGCTGGTCAGTACCTGGATGGGAGACCTCCTGGGGAAACTAGGTTGCTGCTGGAAGAGGTGTTAGTGAGGCCAGCAGGGGGTGCTCACCCTGTGGTCTGTGTGGGTTCTAACGCCCCAGTATAGTGACGGGGACACTATACTGTAAAAAGCACCGTCCTTCAGATGAGACGTTACAACCGATGTCCTGACTCTCTGTGGTCATAAAAATCCCAGGATGTCTTTCAAAAAAGTAGAGGTGTGACCTCGGCATCGAAATTGCCCATTGGCCTCTGACCATCATGGCCTCCTAATCATCCCCATATCTGCTGATTGGCTGCATCACTACTCTTTCTCCTCTCCACCTGTAGCTGGTGTGTGGGGGCATTCTGGTGCACTATGGCTGCCGTCGCATCATCCAGGTGGATGCTGCACACTGGTGGTGGATGAGGAGATACCCCCTGGCAATGTAGAGCGCTTTGAGTGCTTAGAAAAAGCAGAAAAGCGCTATATAAATCTAATAATTTATTATTATTATTTCTCAAAACAGCACATTGTATCAACCTAGCAACTTGTAAACATGATTTTGTTTCCAGCCAAACTTTTAGCAAAAACTTTCTGTGCAAAAACATACATTGAGTGTCTAATGAAAACTTTTGCAAAACCACTGATTAGTTCTTCCATTTCTAACTAGTTGCAAAATTGAACTACTTAATTTCTTTTTTCAGTGAAAATTTTTATTTCTTTGTTTTTAGTTTATCCATGGTGCAAAATATTTTATAACAGTCAGTGTTATTTCTACCTGTGGAAGGCAAACAGAATCAGTTGTTTTTGTACATTTTATGTAATCATCATGCAATTATCAAACAATAAGCAAAATAATGTAATAAAAAAGCATATTACTCTAAGTCGAGTGGTTCAGTCAAGCACATTTTCAGCATTTTAAAAAGCCCTAGTTCAAGTAAAGTATATCAGATTGCGGTAATCCGCCGGATCCTCCACAATTTAGGATTTAGGACAGAACCTGCATTGTTTAGCACAATATTTTTGGCCAAGTTGACACCAACATAACGCTATTCATAATATATTCCCTCTGGTGCGTCATCAAATAAATCAATGCCTTTTTTGGGTGTTGTTATTGATAACTAAGCTTAAAAATATTTTTTAAAGTACATATGAAAGCCTAAATAAATGTGAATACTACATGAAAAATAATTTTAAATAATATAACTTTTTTAAACTAAACTTAAAATGAACAGTAAAATACAAACAAAAGCTATTAAGAAATATTAATAAATACTATAATATTATATAAATAATACTAAAACACTGCACTGGAGCATGTAACAACCAACCAAGCTCACAAGCACATAACCAAGTCTTGGAGATGTTCGATGTTTCGACTCGTTTAACAACGAGAAAAGGGGGGCAAATACAGAGAGGCTGTTAATGATCATCTCTAAGTGCAGATGAGAGCTTTGCTCACTTGGTTGGAGGCAAGAGCTGCTCATGGCCAGAAAAAAACGACTGGTAATCAGACACCACTTTACAGAGAATATGTGTGGAGAGCCCAGCACACACACATAAGGATCAGATTGTTGTGGCACAACAGACAGGCCGCACGCTTTGTTACCCTGGACGTCAGAGGCAAGGTGCACTTGGCAGAGAAGCATAAACAAATTTCAGCGAGTGTGGAAACAAACACCCGCACGAATACATTCGCTCAATGAGCTAATGATATGACGAGCTTCTGTTCTGGCAAAGATGCTTAAAGGGCACCTATTATGCCCCTTTTTACAAGATGTAATGTTGGTCTTGGGTGTCCCCAGAATGTGCCTGTGAAGTTTCAGGCCAAAATACCCCACAGATAATTTATTATAAAAGCTGGAAAATGTCATGTTTGGGGTGTGTCTAAAAACGAGCTGATTTGGAGTGATATGCAAATGAGCTGCATATTTCTCCAGAAGAGGAAGTCGCGTGTACGTCTCTGCATTGCATATCTACAGCGATAAACAGCCTGTAAACGCAACATAACTGAGAGCGAGAGAACCGGTGGTCAGCCGTACATATGGGAAGGCAAATGCACTGAAAGTGGGACGAAACAGCGCAACGTTACAGCGCTCGTGCCACGCTGACCTGTCATCGGCACGGATCAATGGACCGAGCCGCGCTACCACACTACTGAACAAATCTCACGCTACGAACGGTGCAAACTAATCTCACAAGTGTGGCGCTGATCAGTTAAAAATGCTTAATGTACATGACATTCACAAAAGAGTCTGGAGTCATACACGTATTTAGGTCGATTTTGAGGCGCATTACCTTGAAAAATGAAAGTCATCAAGCGTCCTCAGCAGCTCGGATGTTGGGAGAAAATTAAGACTTTTACATCCAAGGTCATGGTCTTTAATAATGTTTCTTGAGCAGCAAATCTGCATATTAAAATGATTTCTGAAGGATCATGTGACACAGAAGACCAAAAGCAATATTAAATTGTTTCGTCGCTGCTATATAATAAACATATTAAGTGAATTGAAGAGTTCAATCATTGTTTCCTCACCCACAACAAATCAAACTGATCATACATTGAAATAACTGAAGGTCACAACAGCTGAACATCTACACAGAAACCATAGTCGCAATTAAAAAGGTTGATCTATAGAGACGCAATGTATTAACTTTTAATCAAGGGTTGAATATGAGTAAGTAGGATTATTATAGCAATAAATAGTAATGGCCCATAAAAGATGCCAGCAAAACACATGGACAATATTGCATTAGCTACAGTTCATCACTCAAAACCTCAAGGGGAACAATGGCAATAATATTTCTGTTTATTAAAGTTCTGCATTGTGACATGAAAACAAATCATGTTGCCACAAGACATATCATAACACAACAAGAAAATCTCCTTATTTTTTGTTTAAATTGTGGCCAGATTATAAATATGTAACACCACGCTGTTCTGTTCCCTCAGCGCTAACCAGACGTGGCAATGTGATTTGCATTCATAAATGGTTTTGCATGTACATGTGCCACCAGATGATCCAGTGACTGCGTTTATTGGAAAATACAGTATGTTGTCAGCTTCAGTTTAACTCTAAAGCAACATAAGAGGCTGAAATAATTTATTCAATTTAGAATATTTCTTAAATAAATGTGGTTGATCTGATTTTATCTCTACATATTTACATTATGTTAATTTATAAATGTACTTTATAAATGTACTGCAAAAAAAAACAAAGCAGATAAAGCATAAAATAAACTGAATACATACTACAAGAAAATTATCAGAATATCTCAAAAGATTTACCAATGTGAATAAATTGTTGGTTTATCTGTAGCCCACACTACCTCATGATTGCATCTGTAATTTGGCGCAATTCTCCATCCGTAGTGTAATGACAGAAAACTGATAATAATCATGGCAGCGATTCTCTGAAGTGCAAATATGTTTTGGAATAATATTCAAATGATGCCACTCTGACTGAACATATAGTGTCAGACATTGCAGTCAGCTCCAGGAAAGTAACTGACAAGAGACGGTTTTAGAAGTAAACAGTGAAATCAACACGTTAATCTCGGAGGTAAAATGTGAAAATGTACACCTTGTGGTGCAAATTAAAAGCGACTGCTGCAATACCGACAGGCTATTTCCTATATTCCTCATCAGTTTCTCATTGTTATACATAGGCGAGCAGCTGCCATGAAGACAAGATTTTGTTTTATATGTAATGTTGCCTTACAATACATAATATATACATTTATAAAAGAAAATGTATGTATCAAAGTATCTTCAATGTAATTCTAATTCTAATAAACATTCACACAACATGACAAAAACAAGAAAGACATACACAAACAAAAAGACAATCAGAAATAAATGTTCACACAACATGACAAACAATCAAACAAAAAAGCAAGCAACAAGTAAAACAACAATCAACTAAACAAACAAATAAAAATGCAGTTTGAAATAAATGTTGACACAAAATGACAAACAAAACAAATCAAAAAGCAAGCAAAAAGTAAAACAACAACACATCTGTTTGTGTGAGTTAATTTGTTGTTGATTGTATAAAATAAAATAAATATATAAATAAATAATGAATAAATGTTATGTTCATGACAAATCTTGGCTGTCCAGCTAAATTAAACTACACGAGAAAACAAAAGTCCTTGGTAGAATTATACGTCATGCCAGCTGCCCATATTTACTAATATATCCTAATTTAACATGATTATCAAAAGGTTATATGGCTATTATAGAAAATAAACATGCTTATTTCTTGTGCTGTTGCAATGCAGCAGACTGCACAACTCAATTTAACGCAGAGGAGAATAATCAGTTTAAATTGAATTGGCTGCTCTGTGCTGAGGTGGGTCTGCTGATTCTGCTGCTGATGCATTGTGGGAGATGGGAATGGACGATCATATTTCTCTGCAGAGGGGAAGCTCTCGGGGGAAGAGCTTCACTTTCTGCTGTCTAATGCTGCGGTGGATGGGGCTAGATCAGAGTAGCGGCTGTGGAAAGACCTGAATGGGCCATTACATTAACGTTATGCCACAGAAACCTCAGGGAACCTTATGATTCCAATTCAGAAAATCACTAACAGGCTTCAATTGCCACCCACCGCCATGCTGTTAAAAGCTACAGCAGGATTTATTGCTTAAGGTGCTTGAAGGACCATAAAGTAGTCGTTTACTGTACAATGCAATGGTGACACTGAGGCTGTCCTTGTCTTCCATTGGTTCAGGTAGATCCATCGCAAATTAAAAGAGGAGTACAAGATGGAGGAGGACGGAGAAGAAGGCCAGATTGATTTTTTTTCTAAGATGATACCATTGATGAATGAATCGCTTCATTTTCTTGAATGAAAACAAGCCTTTTAAAGGACAGCTGGTTCAATATGTTGTAAGTTCTAAGGTTGCACTTCATTTTCAACAGCTTGACACATAAGGAAAAAACAGCAGGGCGAAGTTATGCGATTGCTCGTAAAACCATTCTCATGTAATTTGTTGCATGAATTACGGAGCCCCTAAGATGAAATGGTGAAAAAATGACTAGATGCGAATTTGGATCTTGCAAAAGTATTGAGTTCTAGAAACTTTTAACGCTTCTGCAAAAAGTTGCTCTTGCAAAAGTATTGCGTTCTCCTGAGAAACGTTGGTCCCTCACAAAATATTTATATTCTCTCGCAAAAGAGTTCTCCCAATTATTGTTCCCCCATGTGTTTTATTAAGTACTCTCCTGATGTGTTTTCTCACAAAACTATTGTGTTTTCCCAAAAGTATTGCATTCCCCAACTAATGTTGTTCTCATATGAGAATGCTGTTTTTGACAGAAATTTGGCGTTCTCCTCCAAAAGTTTTGCTTTCCCCAAAAGTACGGCATTCCCAGCAAAACTTTATTCTCTCACAAAAGTATTGTTCTCCTGAGAAACTTTGCGTTTTCTCGCAAGAAAGTGTTGCATTGCCCCAAGTTCTCTCACTAAAATACTGAGTTTTCCCAAGAAACTTGGCATTCTCTCATAAAAGATTTGCATAAGCTTCGTTGTCTAACAAACAATGTTGGGAAAAGTTATTTTTAAAATAATGCATTACAATATTGCTTTACTCCCTAAAAAAGTAACTAATTGCGCTACTTAGTGCGCGACACATTTCTTCTGCCAGACGTTCTGCTTGACCATTCCCCTATGGTCACAAGCACTTATTGTATGATGATTATTAGTAGATAGACACAGAAATGCTGCAAATGTCACTGGAATCGTTTAGAATAGCTGTTGAAAAATCATTATTTTGGACTGAAAAATGAAATAAAAATCACATCAAGTCCTACATGGACTACCACGTTTGCAGAAGCATATAAAGCATGTTTTATTTGTGTGAGCATACATAATACCGGACTATTTATCTTGTAAAATATCAAATGTTACTTTTGGCAGAATTTGTGTAAGCTGACCACTTAATTTTAACGGTTCATGAGGCAGCAGACACCATATTGCTGTCCGTCAGTGGCAGATTTTGACTGTAGTCATGGTACGATGGAGAGGCTGTAGTTTACTGAACCTGTGTGGGAAGCTGTACTCACCGCTGTGCTAGCAGCTGCCTGCTTGAACTCCTCCGTCAGGAAAGTTCGCATCTGCTCTACCTTCTGCTCTTCCTCCGTGCTGATGTAGTCGGTATCTACGCAAAACAAACACAACATATGTCAGACTTTACACACGGTACTAGTGTTGTCACGGTAACACAATTTCTGTATTCGGTACCGATACCAGTGAAAATCCACTAGCAGAAAAACTCAAAACATGCTAATTTTAAAAACACACTATTTGTATTAATAGTGATATTTATGAATAATTAATAAAGTCAAACAAAAAGAAAATGTACAAAAATCAATGCTATTCTTTATACTTATTTAAAATTGTGTTTCAAGTTTTTCTGCAAGTAATAAAAGTATGAAAAAGAGTAAACAAGTTTCACCCAAATTTAATTTGGTCTTTTAATTACTTTTACTAGTAATTAATAAAGGGGATTTACTATTGAAATTAAAACATGGAAGAAATATTGTGAGATTATTTCTTAAAAATAAAGTTGTATTAATTTCATTAACAGTAGTAGTATCACATACATTCTACTAAATAATAGTAATATATTTCTGACACAATTTCTTTTAAGTAAAAACAGAATTTTATTTTGACGGGTTGCCGTGAATACCTTTAAATTGACGCAGGTTTTACTCAAATGAAATTCTTGTGAAGTGACTCTCAGAACAGTTCTGGAGATGTTGTTTATGTATTTATGTCTTCATTGAAACACTGCGAGCGTCACACGCGCTTCAGTCTATGTAGTAAACAAAACCTCTGCCATTCATTCATTCACACAGAGACACAGAATATGCAGGATTCATTTTTTAATCGACTTTTGCGGCTTAATATTTACAGATACTAGTCCATATCACGATTTGATTTAAGTGTAATGACCTACTTTTGATTAATTCATTTAAACATCGCGGAAATCATAGGGCTGTATGGGTCAAGAACCGGGTTGACCGGTACTCGGTACTTGAAAAAAGCTGGTACCGTGGCATTTTCTCATTTTTTTTGTACCGACTTGGTACCAAAGTACCGGGTCTTTTGACAACACTACACCGTACAGACACATGGTACATTTTAGGAATTGCTCATTGGTGAGATTTCCACAATGCGGACGCAAACACCGTAACTAAACATGGTTAACAAACACCATAACTAAACGATTTCCAACGTTAGTGTAGAACGTGATTCTTAGCTGGCAGTAGTCATCCATATGCATCCTTCCTGCGATCCATCCATTTATACAAAACATAAATTAACACATAACATGTTTTGACAGAAACATTTTAACTCATTTTTACATAAAAAACAGTGTTTTTATCCCATGTGTTCGAAAAAAATGGTCATTACATATTTGCAAGCAACATATAAATAAGTCTTTTTAAATGCACATCTAGAAAAAATATTCAATAAATATGTTTCAAATGTAGTTTTTGAGACTCTTTAAAGAAAAATAATAGTTTTCAGTAACATTTTTATTTGGCCCAACATTTTATATGCAATAACATAATATTTGCATAAAAAATACACTGCAAATGATTGAACTGCATTTATTTTACAATTGGTTTTAAATGTATTATACATGTGAGTGTAATTATTAATTTATTCTAAAATGCATTTTACTACATATCATTTTTTTTATAATTCTCCAATTTATATGAATAAACTTTTAATAAAAAAGGTCTTTGTTGCGAAAACCTGAGCTCGTAAAATAACATTATAATCAGAACACTATTTCAATATAATATTTTATAGCATTGATGCTTCAGTTATTATATTTGCATGTGACATATAAATTAGAATTACAAAGCAATGTGGACTTTTTTATGCACATATGTGACCCTGGAGCACAAAACCAGTCGTAAGTAGTATACAGTATTTGTAGCAATAGCCAACAATACATTGTATGGGTCAAAATTATAGATTTTTCTTTTATGCCAAAAATCATTAGGATATAAAGTAAAGATCGTGTTCAATGAAGATATTTTGTGAATGTGCTACTGTAATTTTTTGATGAGTAATCTGCAATTGCTAAGAACTTCATTTGGGCAACTTTAAAATCCATTTTCTCAATATTTAGATTTTTTTATACCCCAAGAAAGCAGGTTTTCAAATAGTTATATCTCGGTCAAATATTGTCCAATTTTAACTATCTATTCACCTTTCAGATTATGTATAAATCTTAATTTAAAAGAAATTGACCCTTGTGACTGGTTTTGTGGTCCACAGTCACATATAATACTTTATTCAATAAATATGTTTCCATTGTAGTTTTGAAGCCTTTTTAGAGAATATTTAAAGAGCACATTTTAGAGAATATTTAGATAGAATGTAACCCATTAAAAGCAATTTTAATGCACATTTGTATAGTAAAATAATTACGTTTATAATAAAATTATGCACTTCACTCATATGGATGTAAAAGGCAGCAGCAGTTATGACTGCCACTCAAAGTCCCGTTCAGCAGCTCTGACTGGCACAATCAAAAACAGATTAATGCCAAATAAATACTTTCTAATTGCATTTACCTCATTTTTCCATCTATCACTCATTGGGTTTAATTGCTGGAGGGAAACGGTGTGAAAGACCCTCCCCATCACCCTCCACCCATTAGCCAGGCTCATCATGAATGCATTGGGATTAGCTTGATAATTTTAGACTCTCGTTGTGAGCGCCACAGGTCTGGAAGGCTCGTTTTTCCCTTCAGCTTTTACTTTCCCCGCAGCAATTTCATGCTCGTCTAGTCTGCAACTGCCAAAATTGGTCCTGACATTGCCAATCATCAGCCGGCGTCTTGATTGCGAGTGGAAGACGAAGTGGAAAAGCACTATTTCACGGCGTCTGATGCCACAGTTATGGTGTTAAAATGTAGGTAGAATCACACAGCAGGTGAAAACAAGGTGGCAATGTTTGGCTGGATTGCAAGCTTCAGTTAACAACTGCTGACAGATGCCACACTTACATCTAGTTCTTTCTACTGACAGCCATTCAAAAGTAGCTGCATATTCTAAATATTATATATATATATATATATATATATATATATATACACATATAAACACATATATATACACACACACACACACATATATACGTATAGCATTGTACATATATATATATATATATATATATATATATATATATATATATAGACACACACACACACATTATATATATATATATATATATATATATTACATACATATACAGTATATATATGAAGTTAATTTCCAAATGACCACTTATAAACAAGCGGGAAATGACATCTGTTTTGTTACATAAAGCAACTCATTTTAAGTTAACTATTTCTTCCTCTTTCCAGGCACAGACACATTTATTTTGAGAGTTGTTTAAGTGAGAGAAAATATGTAAATTAGTCCAGATTGGGGGATAATTTATTTTATTATGTAAATACATTTTCGTTGAAATTTGCATAGATTTTTGTTTGTATATGCTGTAAATTATAGTTCGGAATCGGCAAAAATCGGTCTCGGTAGTTCGCACTTCCCAAAAATCGGACATCGGCCAAGAAAATTTCAATCGGTGCATATCTAGTTGTTTATATGTACTCATATATATAAAAAAATACACATACACACACACACACACACACACACACACACACACACATTTCACATTAATTTAAAAAGGTATCAGCTTTTAACAGCTTTTGTCGTTGTTGTGAAAACCTAAAATAATAATACAAACAGAACACTTTTATAAATACAATATTATTAATATTATGCTTTAGTTATACATTATTCATGTTTTCATACGGTAACATGATGACTAGTATGTAACTTCCAAGTTGTCAGGATGCTAGAAAAGCGCTTGAGTTTAGCGGCGTTCATTCACTGTTCAGCTTCAGCTCACGCTGCTCAAGCGGAACAAGAGAGTCTGATTTTTCTTAATTTGGCGAGATTCGAGTCTTCTGTGTTTGATGACGTCTAAAGCATGCACTTTGCCAATATTTCACGGCACCCATCCAGAATCTCTGGCAGATTGTTCTGATGACGGCTATCACGTCTAGCTGCAAACGGGTCGGTCAGCGTTTCCTTGGGTTAGTGAGTGTCTGGAAAGCCTCTCGATCAGCGTCTGCTGCAGAGCACACGTTACACCTGCACATTATGAACGCAGCACTGATATTTGCATGGAATATTCATGAGCCGTGTTAATTAATCTTTTGGCCTTTATCACTGGGAAACCCTTCCAGTTTTGAAAGCACATCATTAACACAGATCAAAACGCATCAATCAACCATCGAATCTCACACAAACTCAGCCTGCAGAGATTCAATTAATTGTTCATCCAAATATGAACATTCTGACGTTATTTGCTTGCCCACATAGTGCCCCAAGCCTACTCTTTAGAAATAAATAAATATAGATGAATAAAATAAATGGACAACGAGGCTATCAAATCCCCCCAATAAATAATAAGAAACGGGCTACTAGAGATTTGTTTAGATTCAGTTAGTCTCTTGACCTTAACAGTTTTAAATTAAATAACACATAAAAATATATGTGAAAGACAAAAAAAAAAAAAAAGTTAAGTATTCAAGTTTTATTTGATTCAATTTCAATTAAATTCTATTCAATTCAGATTCACTGGGTGCTTTTAAAATATATTCCAATTAAAATGTATTATAAATAATTAGTGAATTCGTGTAATTTATTTCTTTGTTTATTAACAAATAAACAATAACAAATTACATATATATATATATATATATTTTTTTCAATGTCATTCAATTTGATTTATGTTCACTGGCTTTCAATTCAATTCCATGTATTTCAGATTCACCGGGTGCATTTCTAATGTATTGTGCTTATATACATTATATAACTGACATTAATTAAATAATTATCACAATTAAATCATATATTATGTTAGATTGTATTATATGAATTTAAAACAATAAAATTGTTATTTAAAATAGGAGTTATTTTTAATATTTAAATATTATTTATGCAGTCATAAATTATTATAATCTATTTTTAGTATTTATTTAAATTAATTTTAGATGTAATTTATGCATATTCAAAATAATGTAATAATATTATTATTATATGATTTCCATATACAATTATGTTTTGATACATTTTTATCATATTTTTAATTATGTTAAATGTTTTTGTTTTTACATTTTAATATTATTTAATGTTTTATATTTTAATCATAATAATCAATATATAAAATATATAAAGGAATGTTCTAAAAACTAAATTAATGTCAACTTGGGACATAAACCTCCAAAAACCAAAAAACAACAACAAAAAAGTCTGGTACTGAATCATTATGAATCAATTTGGTTCATATTCACAAGCTTTCGACTCAATTCGATCAGATTTACCGGGAGCATTTATAATGTACATTTTGCTTACATATAAAATAAGTAGTAATACAATTTAACAATAAATAATTATATAAAAAATATTATTTGAATATATAACAATTTAAATAAATGATGCAAAATTGATTTTAATATTAGTATCTAAAAATATAAAGAAGTCATTCTAACTTGGTACACTTCAAAACACAGCATTTTACGATTTTCAAATATGTCACATGATATTGGACACGTCACATTTTGACAAGATTTATTTTAATTAAATGACATGCCACATAGTATTGTAGCTAACAAAGCATACTAACAAATATTGTTTTTCTTACACTACTCTATTGTAAGGCTTCAGTCGACTTGGAATATAGTGCATACGTGTTATGGATTAAATGAGTGGTTTATAGTTCCAATTAAAAAAAGAGGCGCCAACATTCTCCAAATGTATCTTCTTTTTTACTCCCAATAAAAATAAGGCCAATGATTTTGGGACGCAATGAAGGCGAGTAAAAAAAAAAGACAGAATGTTGGCTAAAACAACTCTTAAATGTTTTAAGAACGGCTTGGACCACACAAGTAACTCTCCACGAACCGCCCACACGCAGCGCAGTCCTTCAGAGGAGCGCCGGGAATCTTTCCCACGCCATCTAGACATTAATTAGTCCCTTGACTCATGATGGATGTCAAAAGCCATGCAGCCGGATCAATGCCGCATCCCATCCAAACCGGCAGCTTTGTGATAGGAACACGGCTTAATGTAATTATGGCCATTAGCATCCCTGTGAAAGCTCCTTCAGAAGCGCTAATGAGATGGGACAGTCGTGCGGCGCTGGTTTGAGGAAGGCTGTGGTATTTTGACCTGTCATTAGATCCCGCACAGAGTGCTTGGCGATAGACATACCCTTTGAAGTGCTAATGTGGCCCACCTACATTTCGTACATTTACGTGGCCTTTCCTCATTCCTCTCTCAGTGAATCTGCGCTGCCTCCAGCACTCATTCATTATATATGGCTGCTGTAGCTGTGTGTACAGTACATGGAAGTCCTTCGGTCTTCCAGGTGATCTGAAAATGACAGCGGCTGCACGCTGGACTAAGCTTTCTTTTTTAACATGACTTTCAGATTTAATTCTGAATTCTACCACTGTAAAACTATTTTTTTTAAATAAATTAATAATATATAAAAATTAAATAAATATGTAAACAAATAAATAAATAACTGAGTGTGGAATTTAACAAAACATGGAAAAATATAATATATAAAATATTCTATGTATAATATAACATTCTGACTTGCATTTATATATTCTGATTTATAGCTATATATTCTGATTTACTTCTTTATATTCCGATTTATATTTACATTTTCAGATTTATAACTATTTTGATTTAATACTTTATATTTTGATTTACATGAATATATTCTGATTTATAACTATATATTCTGAATGTATATGATTATTTCCTGTTCGGCCCTTCATAATAATATGATAATAATTATATAAATTTAAATTTGTATGATTCTGATATGATAATACTTATATACAGTTGACTGTTGACAAATATGATGCAGGGAAACAACTCCATACATTTAGTTATGCCCTAAAATTCAAGATATTGGGTCACAAATCACACATTTTTTAATCATTATTATATCATATGATAAGCAATATAACATCTGCAGTGAGAGCAATATAATCACACGAGTGCTGTTTGTCCCGAATATAACAAGTGCAAATGTGATTTTTTTTTTCACTGACTCACTGCTCCTGGAATGCACCGCCGGACCGCAACCATGTGCATTATGAACTCTCTGATCCGTTAACATGAGCACGGAAAAAATACGCACCGCTGACCGTATACACAATGCAAACGGTGTTTGTGTGTGTGTGTGTGAACCTGGCCTTATGTGTGCGTTTCGAGTGTGTATAAGTGCACGGTCTCCAGGAGAGCGCGCGAGCGCTGCATGGTTTAAATACTGGCAATAATTAAAAAGAAATACAATTTATAAACTTTAGTGATGACATGACACTGCCTTAATTGTGCAAGCGACAATTCCTGTGTCAAACTGGGCAGTAGAGGTGTAATGATTCATCGATATGGATCGATATACCGATACAATGTATGACGATACGATGCATCGATGCCACGCATAAAATATCGATATCTGTAGTATAAAAAGGCACCTTTATTTTGGCACTGTCCACATTTTCATATAATGTCCGTCTATGCATTACAGCCAACGCGTGCATTCTCGTTCAAACTCATGTATCAGGACTCGATATAAGGACTGCTCGAAGGCACAAGGCGAGCATATAAAACGCTCGGGATTGTTGGCGGAACAGTCGAGCGCTGTGTGAGAAGTTTTCCACGCACTGAAGCGCGCACGTGCACGCACACACATCTGAAGCGCACGCACACAGACAGCCGCGTCAACTCTGCGCGAATACTAAATTGAGCTCTCCTCCGCTTTTTTGAGCATGGATGAATAAATTCAGACAAAACTACATCAAAATGCATGTTTTGGCTAATATCCTTGTAAACAGTAGGTTAAGAAAAGCATATGTCTTAATGTAAACAGTGGAGGAAAAAGGCATGTGTATCAGTATATTAAATATGTGCTTTCATTCTTAAAGTGAAAGAAAACTAATAATAAATCTAATGCTGTCAAAGAAAAATACAAGTGCTCACTGCTCCTGACTAAATAACCTTTGTAACATCAAAAAGTATTAATTTACAGGCTATTTAATTTATACAGTGAAGACTATGCAGTTATTTTACATTTGATTCTGTAGCGTACCTGAAAATGAAATTTAGACTGAGCTGAAAAACCTGAAAAGCACTGTTTATTGAACTTGTGTCTTTCTTCTATGTATTTATTTTCTGCTATTGCTTGTAATTTGGTTATCTGTAGAAAAGATGTTTAGCACTGAGCCCATAGTAGCATTTTTAGATTTATGTTCATGTTATATATTTTGGTTGCATTTGTGAGTTAAAAAAAATGTAGATGGTTGTTTAAAATAGGTATATAATATGATAATATCGACATATCGATCGATATACTACTGTATCGAATCGAATCGTGCCGTAGAATTTTTTGAGGTATCGACAAATATCGTATCGCTGGGTATGAGAATCGATATCGTATCGAATCGTGACGAACCATCCGATTTACACCCCTACTGTGCAGCGTGCAGCTCGCTTATAGACAGACTTAATATGTGGTCATTTGAAGCCATTTGCAAATTATGAAAGAGAGAGAGAGCGCGAGGTAATTCACTCATGCCATTTGGGAATTTATGTCTCTAATTTGGAAACTTTCCAAATTACTTGATAAGTTATTTAATGAAGAAATATGAATTGCACAAGATTATAATTATTTCACCAGCAAAGGACAGAGTCAGACGGTGCCGCTGCATGTTGTGTCAGTCCTCTCACGGCAGGCACATCATCAGCTTGAGATCGGCCTTTTTTAGAGATCGCCGATCAAACATCCCCAAGCGATTATCAGCCGATAGTGATCGGTAACTGATCAATCGGAACACCCCATACACAATAATGTCTGTTTTTGCTTAGTTTTGCCCACAAAAATATTACATATAAAGCCAAGCAACCCAGAGAGCAACACAGCAGTGTTTAGTTTCTGAATGATTCGGGGGAATAAATGATTCAAAGGCCCATTAATAAAGTGAGCCGTTTACTGAATTACTGAATGAATCGGCCGTTTGAATGAATCGAATGAATGAATGACTCAAAGACATTTACTGCCACCTGCTGACAGTTTTAGTTTCTTATTTAGAGTATTATCATCATTTACTCAAACCTGAACTACTTACTTTCTTTCGTGGAACATAAAATAAGATATTTTGAAGATTGTTGGTAACAAAGCTGTTTTGTTTACCAATGACTTCCATTGCAGAAATGGAGAAAAAAAAAAAGTTTCTCGAAATATCTTCTTTTATGTTCCATAGTTTATGTTGGGCTGTTGTAGCCTAAAAGCTTGTGTGTAATACATTTTATGTTGAATCAAATAAAATGTATCTTTATAAAGCTACTATATGTAATGTCTACATAATACTTTCTAATTTAACTAAATACTTTTAATATTTTGGGGGTAATTTCTCAGCCAAATGTTATTTGCGATTATTTAAATTAAATACACATCATTTAATTAATTAGATACAAAAAAAATAATCGACTGACAACCCTAAAAAATATCTTTCAAAAATCCTCTGGTCTTGCTTTCCAAGAGCAGGGGAATAAACAGCACATTAACAATATCAGCAGTGGCTCAGGGAACGATGCCAGTATCAACATGTCAACTTCAACTTCACTAATTCTTTCATTAAACTTCACACACAATATGCTACGATATAAATAAATACAATTCTGTGCACAGATCAGTGTTTTTCACATTTGAAACACCCTGCAGACTTGGACTTGAGAGAAAGTTTGGCCAAGTGCATTAATAATGATCCATAAAATAAAGGCAGTAGCACTTCTTAGATGTGACATTGCAAGCATGAGGGAGCATAGCAGTTTTGATTTAATAACACAACATCTGATATTGGCAGAGACAAGAAATAATGAAGCGGTGGACATATTTCCACATACTAATTAATGCTGCTCAGGCAGCACATGCCATTCGTTTGCTGTTTTGTAATGGGCTGAGGGAGAAAGTACACATACAAATGAAGAAAGTTGTGAAATAATAGAAGGAGACATTTTAGAAGAGAAGTGAAACATCAAGTGAAATTGACTTTTTTCCCTTTCAGTGACTCCAGAAAGAAATACTAGTGCATACTTCATGTTCAGTGTATGCAGTGCTTTATGTATAATTCAGCATAAGAATGGTGTTGCATTATATATCCTCATTATAACATATTGAATGTGTTAACATATTGCGTTAACATATTGTATGAAATACTATTATTATAAATTCTAAAATTTTCAAGATGGAAACCGCATTAGTATCAGCAGATGTTGCCATTTTTGCCATGACAAACTGACAGTTTATTAAGATTAGTGCTGTCAATCGATAAAAAACAACAACTAATTAATCGCAAATTTTTCTGAAATTAATCGCATTTTTTTCTGAAATTAATCACGATTAATCCCAGCTAACATTACATTTATTTTATATACTTTTATATTGCAATAATTTCACATTCAATCTTCAAATTAATGTACAAACAACATAAATGCAGTATATTTTTTCTATTTGTTTAATGTCATATTTTTTAATGACTGAAGGCCAGCATCACGGATACCAATTAATACTGATTTCCCTATAAAAAATGTCCCCTTAATATTTAACCATTGACTATAGCCATTAAACATTACATCATAATTAAGAGCTATTAAGTTTAAGATTTATTAGACTTTAAAAAATAACTTATAATTTAAGTGAACTTTAAACAATCTTCACATAAACCCTTTATAATACATGTCATATTTAGCTGCATGTGCCCCTCAGCAGAAATATAAAGAAATTGAATAAAGTTATCAAACACTAAATTCTAAACTAAATACAGATGAATACTTGAAGCTATCAAAGTTATTGATTTCCTCTTTTGTTCTTGATGAACAGACAGGCGAGCACAGCAGCTTGTTATTTGGTTGTTTTGGGCTGCTGTTTCTTTAAGAGCTGCCGCTGCTGAACGTGACGTGGATCTGACACGCATCGTATTTTCTATCAACCTTTTCTGACCCATTTCAGGTCTGACCCATTTCAGTCTCTACTAATGAACTGACGAGTTGAATCAGGTGTGTTAGATGAGACAGTGCTGGGCTGCTCCAGGGCAGTTTGGAAAACCATTTCAGAGACATAAATTAGTTAATGTAACTCATATATAACATATTACATGATGCATGCACAGTTTTGAGGCAGCTTTAATCGCCTTTTTTGTAACTTCATGTCTTAACTGATCACGACATTGCATGCTCGCAGTTTATTTTGCGCTTTGATATAAAAGCTTGTTTTGACCTCACTGATTGGTCTGTTTTTGAGGCTGCTGCAAACAATCTGGACGAGCTCACTGAGACTGTAACATCTTATATCCGTTTCTGTGAGGATATGTGCATTCCTACCAGGACTCGTTTAACCTACAACAATGACAAACCATGGTTCAATGCAAAACTCAAGACAGCTCCATCAGGCCAAAGAAGATGATTACAGAAAGGGGGATATAGTCTTGTATAAACAGGCCAAATAAACACTGGAAAAGGAGATCAGAGTGGCAAAGAGGAATTATTCTGGCAAGCTAAGGAACAAATTCTCTTCTAGTGATTCTGTTTCAGTGTGGAAAGGTATGAAAGACATCACCAATTACAAGAAACCATCCGACCGGCACTCCGGAGAATCAACAACTGGCAGACGATTTTAATGAATTTTACTGTAGGTTTGGAAAAACACCCCAAACCTGCCCTGAACAACTCTCCACACAACCATTAACATGTCTAGCAACCCCTCTCTCTCCCACACCTGCACTGAAAATAAGTGAAGATGACGTGCGCAAGGTCTTCAGAGAGAACAAAAGAAGGAAAGCACCAGGATCAGACAGTGTGTCACCAGCCTGCCTTAAAACCTGTGCTGACCAGCTGGCCCCCATCTTCACAAAGATCTTCAACATATCACTGGAGCTGGGCGAAGTCCCCTCATGCTTCAAATGCTCCATCATCATCCACGTCCCAAAATTACTGGACATAATGACTACAGACCTGTGGCTCTAACGCCTGTGGTCATGAAATAATTTGAAAGACTGGTTTTGGCTTATCTGAAGGCCTTTACTGAACCCTTACTGGACCCCCTGCAGTTTGCCTACAGAGAAAACAGGTCTGTGGATGATGCAGTCAACATGGGACTGCACTTCATCTTGCAGCATCTGGACAGACCAGGGACTTATGTGCGGATCCTGTTTGTAGACTTCAGCTCCGCTTTTAACACCATCACCCCAGACACTCTTCAGAATAAACTGACACAGCTCTTAGTCCCCACCTCAGTCTGTCAGTGGATCACCAGCTTCCTGACAGACAGGCAGCATGTAGTGAGGCTGGGAAAATTCTCATCCAGCACCCGCACGATCAGCACTGGAGCTCCTCAGGGCTGTGTTCTCTCCCCACTGCGCTTCTCCCTGTACATGAATAACTGCACATCTAAAGACCCCTCCGTCAATCTCCTGAAGTTTGCAGACGACATCACACTGATCGGCCTCATTCAGGAAGGTGACGAGTCCGCCTACAGACAGGAGGTTAAGGAGCTGGCTGTCCGGTGCAGTCTTAACAACCTGGAGCTTAACACACTCAAAACAGTGGAGATGATCGTGGACTTCAGGAGAAAATTTTTAACCTCAAAAAATCACTTCTGGCCAAAATAGTCAAAATAGAGTCTGTAATCCATAATAACACTTCACATAGTGAAAAAGTCCATCTTCTGTTGTCCTCTCACATCAAAATCCACCTACATATATGTTTAGAGCAAGTTTTTAGACTATCTGTGCATATTTCTCACCTGATTCAGACGAGATAACTTTTACGCTGGAGAAATTTTTATTATGGACTCATATTTTAGTAAGAAGCAACAGTATGAAGTTAAAAACTTCTTAATAATGGATTTGTTTCTTACAAACATGCAACTTTTTCACTTAAGACATTAACTGATGGACTGGAGTTGTGTGGGTTACTTGTGGATTATTGTGAGGTTTTTATCAGCTGTTAAGACTCTCATTATGACGGCACCTATTCACTGCAGAGCATCCATTGGCGAACAAGCGACGTAATGCCACATTTATCCAAATATGATGAAGAAACAAACTTCTCTACAACTCTGATGGCCTAAGGGTGAGTAATGACATCATTCACGTGATTCAAATAATCTGATTCCAAATTTATTCTCAACTGGAACTTCCCCAGGCGAAATTCAATAATTTCCCAAATCCATGCAATCTGGAATCGATTGATCAAAAATATTTATCCACGCAGATTTCGCAATGGGTTTAAGTTAATCATGTTGACCAACAACAAGCAGTTTGGTATTGACCTACAATGACTAAATCAAGTCAAAACCCAATGAATGGAATTGATTCATAGTCATTCCAAAGATTTACATTCATCTCAGTCACAATTTGCAAAGTATTCAACAATTTCTGATGCTTATCTGACTCTAAAACATATCTGATTAAATTACAGAAATTGCTATTATATTATCAACCATTATTATATAAAAACACCAGTTTATATGTTCTCCATACTTCTAAAATACATTTACATTTATTCATTTAGCAGACGCTTTTATCCAAAACGACTTACAATTGAGGAATACAATAAGCGATACATTATAAAGAGGCAAACAGACACAGGAAGTGCTTGTAATACAAATTTCTAGGCATTGTTCAGAGCTAATTCTAGCCAGACGGTGAGAGTTTAGGGAAAAGAGAGCAAAGTTAAGGAAAGAGAGCAAAGATTTTTTATATATATTTATTTTTTAAGATGAAGTCAAGTGATGACGGAATAGATGAGTTTTCAGGTGTACAAGCACCTAAATAGCACAAGTATCATAGCAGTATCTATTCTGAACACGGTTTCTCTCGTTTTAGCCTGGAACCTCGACAAAGACACACAAGTGTAACTCAATTACATCTAATGACGTTTCCTAAAAACAAGTCACGAGGCTCAGCGTGTCCCTGTTCGCTTGAGCAAACCATGCCACGCTGCTCAACTGGGTTCAGATGTTGTCTGTAGATGTGTCCCTTGAGTCTTCAAGCAACAGGATGAAAAAGGCCCAAGGATAATTCCCAACCAATCTGATCTCAGGAATGGAGTCTGATAGCAATGACCCAATTCGGTGGTGAAAAACAGAGGAGGTGGGGAGGAGTGGGGCGTCTGTGAAAGCAGAGACAGACAGGAACTGAGGCCGGACGTGGTGTCCATGGCGACCCCTCGGTCTCCATGACTACCAGAGAGACCAGCTTCTTCCTCGCGAGCCTGGAGATTCACACCACACTGTCCAGCAGAGCTGAGCGGAACGGGCAGTGTGAGGAAAACCAGGCTGAACGAAGAGTTTGAGAAGAAAAAGTACGACAACAGAGACCAAAATCAACCTGAGTGTGGAAACTTGGAAATCTGATTTCTGCTGACCTACAATCTGTAACTTGTAAGCAACTTGCGATTCATTTGATTCAAAGAATCACAAAATGATTCCAAACCGATTCTCATCGCTTGACAAGTGAAAACTTCTCAGTGACAGCGTAAATGTGCGGTCAGATTTACTGTTACTTGGACAATTTTTGGGATTGGGAATTTTGTGTGAGGGCAAAATATTTTGCAACAGAATCACATTGGTAACGCATATTGGCTAACAGAAAGCTTCTAGGTTTGAAAGCTACATCTCTATACTATTAACAATTGTTTATAATAGTTTGCCGAAATTTCAGTCTGAACTGTACATCCAACATTCAAAAACATTCCCAGCTAGTCGTTTTAGCATTTTTTATTTAATTTAATATTTTTTTAACAAAAAGGTAAACATTGCAATGTACTACTTTGTATTGCTATATTATTGTAAATAAATAAAATGAATTGAAATGTTACATTCCCTGAGTTCCATGAACCAATTATATATTTTTTAGTATTATTTTCACACATTTTTTTTTCCCTGAAATTCATTTAATCACACCTAACATTAAAGTTTTTTAATAAATATTTTTTTTTAATAAAAGGTTTTTCAAATGTAGACACATTTTAATATTTTTATAATATAATTTTTTATGATTGAAGGTGAGTATCACCGATACCACTACTGATGTCTCTAAGTCACCAATCAATAAATTCTAAACTAAATATAAATGAATCCTTAAAGCTACAAAAGTTACTGATTTACTTTTTTTTTTTCTTTACTTAACAGACATAAGAGCAGCTGGGTTATTAGGCTATTTGGCTGCTATTAATTTAAGAGCTACCGCTGCTGAATGTGACACGGATCTGACGCGCATGCTTGTAGTTTAATTTGAGCTTTAACATTAAGTGATAAAGCGTGCGTGACTGTATTTGTGCGTGCAATTAGAGTATGCGCTGCGAGCACAGTATAGCTGCTGACAGGACAGGAAAATGTTTTTTTACTGACATATGGCCTGAAAACAGCTGAGGCTAAGTGGAGTGCATACCTGGGGGCACTTTAGAGCGAGACCATTTTTACATACCTTACTGCTAGTTTCGCCGCAATTTCAAAGAAAAATTTCCACTGAGTGGTGCTAAAACATGGCTCAATACGTAAACACTGGCACTTTTTTATTTTACGTTGATATAGGTGCGCATTGCTGTGTTTTTATTACGTTGCTTCAGGTACATATTGCAGCATTTCAGAATTCAAATATCTGGAGACCGTCGCTAAAAATTAATGCTCTAACATGTTGGAAATATGCCCTATACCAAACCCAACCCTAAACCTACCCGATAGTGTTGACAAATGCACAACTGATATAAAACTAATTTGTTGATGCAACCATGTTATTGAACTTCCTTATATGCTTATTTTTACGGTTTCGTCGAACCGTAGTTACACAGAAGTCGAACCGGAGCTCCTCAGCTCTCAAGTCTATGAAAGCCCATAGATATGAAGCTGGATATGTGTGATGCTAACGTTCAGAAGCATCAGTTTTCAAATCTTCCAGCATATTAATATTGTTTTGAAGTCATAATGTGATATTCTTCAAGTAATTGTGCGAAAATTACACTTTATTAATCGAAACTATGTCAATTTGTGTGAAAAGGAATAAAAGGCATCAGAGTTTTACTGCCCCTAGTGTTCATTTCAGGTAGGGAAAGTCTTCTGTTTGATGTGGTCGTAAAGATATTCTGCATCTAAAACATTTACACAAATAAACACATTTCATGTCAAGAAAAAAAGAGAGAGACAGAAGCAGAAGTTGTAAACAGGGTGGCCAAACCTAGCTCCTCCTCAGGCATTAAAGGGATACTCCAACCCAAAATGATAATTGTGTCATTTTTCACTTACCCCGTAATTGTTCCAAACCCATAAAAGCTTCGTTCATCTTCGGAGCACAAGTTAAGATATTTTGGATGAGAAGTAGGAGGCTTGTGACTGACCATTGACTGCTAGGGCTGTGACGGTGGCCGTGACAACCGCGTCACCGGCGGTGGTCGGTTGTCACCGCGGTTGTGTATTGCCACCGGCGGTGGTGCACGTGACGTCACACACACACTCTAATGTTAATACACAAATTCCGTTAGATGGTGAATTTCGGCGCGATTCAGCCATGGATCTAGTTGGAAACCCAAATATTACATCGCCGATCTGGGGACATTTTGGATTCGTGCCGAACGAGAAAGGCGAACCAATCAATTTGGATGAAGCCATTTGTAGGCTTTGTGGCAAAGAAATATTGTTAAAAGGGCGAACACTTCTAATCTCCAGAGCCATCTCTGGTCATGTCACCCAGCCGTGTGTACTCATGTCTTATTCACTATAAGCAACAAGTTAAAGTAAAAACAGAATGACTGAGTAATGACGGAGCTTTCGGCATCTGACGCCGCATATTCTCTAAGAGACAAAGAGAGACGAATCTACTTCAACAGTATAGCCTATAGCTGTTTTCATTTATTTCCTTTATATTTCTCTTGTATTCATTTATTTCCTTTATATTTCTCTTGAGACATCTACTTCAACAGTATAGCCTATAGCTGTTTTCTTGAAAAAAGCTTTTGCACTTCAAAGTTAATATATTAATTATAGGAATATAATTAATTGTAGGTAGCCTATAGCCTAATAGACCAGTTTTAAATACCCTTTTTAAAAACATTTAAATTGAGGAGTAAATATATAAACTTATCTTCGCAGCGCGTCAGTTATGTGGTAATTATTCAGAATTCAGAATCAGAATTATTGTGAGGCAAATTATTTTTTACTTTAATTTAATCATAAAAGTAACTTCATAATAATAATAATAATAAGCCTAATAAAAATAAGAATATAACAGGCCTACATTAATTTGAAATGCCAAATCAGGGCTCTATAGCTGATTCTTTCCACTGGTTTCTCTTTTGCGACTAACTTTCTCAGTTGGTCTCACAAGCACAACATTTTATGTATTTATTTTTTGCTACAACATGGGATAAATCAATGCATGCTGATTAACTTATATCATAGTTTATAGTTATATGGTAACGAAAGTTCTTTTTCGTCATTAGTATTATTTGTGATTTGAGTTTTATGAAGGGGAATTCCTCTTTTTGCTATATTATAAACCGGACTTCAGATGCTTTCACTTTCGCGATCCTGTAGTCACCTTTTACAAGAAAATCTAATTGTCTGTTTTGCTTGCATCTATTCACATTTTAAGACAAAAAAAGATGGATTATTTATTATTATTAATTAAAAAGCACAACAACAATAAAACAGCAGGCTACCATGACAGCTTGCATCATTTATTAACAAAAACGAATAAGATGAGGCTTGGCATACAGTATTATATACGGATTAAGTTTAGCAAACACTGAGGAATAAAAATAAACAAATAAAAGGAAGCCTTAACGTGAGGTAAACAGCAAAGATAAGCTTTTTAAAATGAAAACAAAAAGAAAAACTCAACTAAACTGGCTGCCGGTGACCATGCTTGCATTTTTTTCTACAAGAATATCAACATATTCACCTTCTCTGGTTTTAAGAAACTGACTTTTACATTATTTTAACGCGTGAAAACCAAATCCTCTGTCCGCTATCATTTCCTCAATATTCGCATCATATTTGCCGCTCGCTGTGTGTTCGTTCGCGCTCTCATGCTGACACGGCGAGTATAAACCAGGCTCTTCACCCGGCCGCTCGCACTGACAGCGCCTCCCTTTACGTGATCAGTGCAATGACTCCTGCTACATATAGGATTAGTCCAACGAATCGTTCGGTTTGTAATGCGTACCGAACGGTTCAATAAATTCGTTAACGTACTGTATACACCACTGAAATATATATATATGTATCGTATGTATATGTTTATAAAACTCCCACTCCCCACCACCGCAACACCGGCGGTTGTTGGTGATTTCCCACCGCGGTAGTAAAAAATTGCCACCGTCACAGCCCTATTGACTGCTCCTTCTGCCATCAGTGGTTCAATCGTAACATTATGAAGCGACGAGAATACTTATTGTATGGAAATAAAACAAAAATAATGACTTTATTCAACATTTAGGCACCGTAACGTCTCCTCTGAGTCAGCATAGCGCCATTTTGGAGATTATCCCCTGGACGCAAAATGTGTACACTCTTCTGTATCAGCCGGGCCACAAGGGTGTGCTGTTTGTGATTCAAATCAGAGTGTAAATCAACGAAGAAGACTCATCCCTGTGTTTTTGTTTTATTTCCATACAAAAAGTATTCTCGTCGCTTCATAACGTTACGATTGAACCACTGATGGCAGATGGAGTATCCTGGCGATGCTTTTCATACTTTTCTGAACCTTGACATTGTAATTTACTTGGAAGTCAATGGGACAGTCACAAGCCTCCCGGTTCTCATCCAAAATATTTTAACATGTTAGTCAGCACTCCCCATTTTGGGACTCACAGTTGAAAAATACCTACCTAACTTTGAAGTCATTAATTCTGTCTGCTACACATACAATTTTGGTGTCTTTGGAAAGAAGACCCTTTGGGCTTTACTATCCATCATCCAGAATTAATAATGCTCAACAAGATAAACGTTATAGAGACTGAAGTGCTTTGAAAAAAGTGTACCAGACTGAATCAAAATAATAATAATTGTATTTCATATAAAAATACATGAAATATGTCCTGGAGCAATCCAGAAAAGTAATGGGTTGAAAAGTCAAATGTCTCATGAGTTTATATTTCAAATCTGAAGAAGATACCATGAAAAATGGGATTTTCCTGAGACTATATATAGCCCCCCTCCCACGTTTGAGGAAAAATATTTATTTACCAAATGTATTGAAGAGTTCTACAAACTTTTACACTTTTTTAGTCATTATACAAACCAATTTGAGTAATAAAAAGAAAGAAAGAGAAAAAAAATGCTTTGTATGTAGTTCATACTCACGTACATACTCTGATTGCCAGACATACACTGATATTGCCAGACATTCACACCGATTGGTGGTAATAGTCAGCAATCACACGCTGATAATACAGATGATAATCATACAGATATGGGCCATATAGTCCATAATGGCCGATCAGCATTCATAGTGATAGCCGTCATTCAGTCAGAGTAATCACAGCTGATTATCAGCCACACAGATGCTCATCATACAGATACAGCCACATTCCCCACAAAACACACATACACATATATTACAAATGTAAAAAAAAAAAAAAAATCAAAAATTTCATTTATCTAAAAAAGGTTTATTTTGTCCAAAAATCTGATCGCTTAGTTCCGCCCCCATCAGATGACAGGTACGTCACAGCGTGCGTCACAGCCCTCGCGAGAGAGTGCCATAATTCTAATAAGCAATTTTCCGGGGTTTTTTTAGGGGGGGATGGTCTCATTCTGTGTGCAACACTGTATAATACAAAACCATATGTTTTTTTACAACCAATTTTTTTAAGCGTGAGCTATTCCATAAGGGATACAAACAATAACTATCTGCGAAGAAAGGAGAAGTAAACAAAGTAATATACATCCATATAACAACGTTATTGCTTCGTTGGACTAAAGTGCCCGATGTGATGTTGTACCATGGATCCTTACCTCGCTAACTAAACCAGGATTTACAGCAGTGGATGCGTATGTGACTCAATATTACTATGTTTTTATTACAATATTATTGTGTCCCATTTCATTTAATCTATTTGTAAACAATGACATGTGCAAACAGAGAGCGTTCAGTGCGCTGGCGTCCTGCTGCAAGTTAACAGGTTAAATTGTGTTCCGAAGATGAAGAAGCTTTTACAGGTTTAGAACGACATGGGGGTAAGTGAAAAATGACAAAATTATCATTATGGGTTGGAGTATCCCTTTAATTGCATTAAATATTTGTAACACATTAAACTTAATAAATGAATTGCATGTGTTAATTTTGACAATATATATTTAAATAGATATTTTTAGCTATCTAAAAGCAACAATTGAGTACAATTGTTTTTCATTGAAATAAATAATTTATTTAAATGATCAAATTATTATAAATTGGAAATAATTCCAGAATAGTTTTAGAAAGAAATCGCAATGCATCTATGAATCTTCCACTACTAATTGATATCCAGTGCCAAAAGAGAGTCAAACAGCAAGTACACAAGCATACACCAAGAGACTTAAAACTCTTGTAAAGATTTTAAAGGGTGTTATAGAGTATCAGAAAGGCTCCCCTTTCAAATGCTGTAAACAAACTCTCCGTGTTGTTCTTGAATGCCTAAATAGCTGGTTGTTATGTCCGACTCTCTCCTCAAGTAAAGCAGTTTAGAAGTGTGGGCACAGTGGAGATGGAAATGCATCCACTTAGTCTAAATAATTAATCAAGGTCTTTTACAGTAAAGCGGTGGCGGTGGACTAGGTCGGAGGGTCCGTATAGTTAGAGCAGACCCAAGCTTTAGTGGTGAACGAATCGATTCGCACTGCAGTACAGTTGGGAGACGATTTACTGATGTCAGCTTCATGGATACTTCAATGCAGATTATAAAAAAAAGAATGTTTATATCAACTAAGATAAATTAACATAATATATGCACAAAAATGCTTACAATATTTTTTTACGCACTTCATTATATATACACTGAAGTTTTTATGAAATTATTTCAAATACATACTTTTAATTTAAAGAATAAATGATTTAAAAAATAAACAATCAAGCTACCTGACCTGTAAAAAAAAAAAAAAAAATGTCTTCAATTTTTTTGTATTTTAGGACATTTAAATGATCTTCATTTAAGGATTTTCTTACCAAACACTGATATGTGACTAACAGCATTATTAATTCTGAAATGACTGCAAGCCATAAATATAATTAGTGTAACTTGAGCTCTAAATATATATTAGGGGTGATGAAGATTCGATGCTTCGACAGGAGGAGCCTGACTCGACTCCCAATCTCATGGTCCAATATTCGCGGGGTGTTATGATCATACCATTTTGGTGATATGCGGGTGCTCAAATGTCTGATTTCACAACAAGTTATTAATACAGCCTATTATGATAATACTGTAAATACAAAATCTGAAAAGATAGAAGCTTTAAATAAATATTTTAACGTGAGTGAATAAATCCAACCACCCCTATAGATTTAAGTTTCACTTTCCATAATCCGTGACTGACAAAGGAGCATCTTGGCGGCATGGGTTTAAAACTTTTAAAAACTTTAACAAGACTCAAACTGACACAGGCAGAGTGAAATTCTGGATTTTTTCGATCAGGTAGGGTACAAGTGATTTCAAAACATTTCAGCAGGTTTATATATAAACACCTGCTATCATATGCTTCATTCTACTGGTCGTCATCAGCGCGCGCAGCTCAAAATAAAAATGCAGAACATTAATAACTACTGTCATATACATAACGATATAACGAGAGTACTATTGTGAAAAAAGTGAATCCTTAGGGTTTTGCTGACGTTTAATGTTAATTATCTTTTAATCAAAACATACAATATTACTTACTCCATTTGTATCTGCGAGGCGTCCACTAAACATTTTCCCAGTTTGTTAAAATCAGTAATAATTACTGTTGAATGTCTGACTTGACTCTTGTTAGTGTATTTTGCCCCGCCCCCAAACATATGATTCGACTATCAGTCGACTATAGGCAAGATTCGAAAATTCAGATTCGACTATGAAAATCCTTAGTCGGGGACAACCCTAATCATATATATATATATATATATATATATATAGTGCCCTCCAAAAGTATTGGAACAGTAAAGACAAAATTGCTCTGTTGGCTGTGGAGTCAATACATTTACAAATATTATTAAAAAAACAATATTCAAGAAAATGTCACCAGATTCATTGGGTAGTGCTTCATATTGCATCAGAACAATGACCCAAAACACCCTGCCAGTTCAGTCAATTAATTTATAAGGGCAAAGAAATGGAAAGTCTTAGATTGAAAGTCAATCTCCAGATTTAAATCTGATTGAACATGAATTTCACCAGCTGAAGAGGAGAGTAAAGGCAGAAACTCCCAAAAACAAGCAACAATTGGAATTGGCTGCATTAAAGGCTGGGGAAAGTATTTCAAAGGATGAGACCAAGAGTTTGGTGATGTCTATGGGTCACAGACTCATGCTGTGATTGGGCGCAAGGGATCTGCAACTAAATAATAGCTTTTAATCTTTTATATCTGCCTTATGTTCAACTGTCCCAATACTTATGCTCACATCAATGAGTGGGATGAACTCTAAAAGTGCTGTTCTTTTTATTTGTTAAAACATGTATGTGTTGAAACAGCTAATAAAAAAATTGACATTCTGTAGTTTTGTCTCATATTCATCTTTTTATCATATTTGCCAATGTCTTGACTCCACTGCCAACAGCAATTTTGTCTTTACTGTTAATACTTATGGAGGCACTTTCAATCGATTGAAATATTTAATCGCGATTAATCACATGAGTTAACTCGCGATTACATCGCAATCAATAGCACATTATTATTTGTTCTAAATGTACTTTAAATTAATACTTTTCAAGTTTTGAATACTCTAATAAACATGGGCATGGACAAATATGGATGTTCCTGTGGCTCAGTGGTAGAGCATTGCATTAGCAGCGCAAAAGGTTGTGGGTTCAATTTCCAGGGAACATGCATACTGACAAAAAATGAATAGCCTAAATGCACTGTAAGTCGCTTTGGATAAAAGCGTCTGCTAAATGCAATGCGTCTACTTTATGCAAATGTGTGTTTATTATTAATGAAACTATAGTCAACATAGAGCATGAAGACTAGACATGTTTCAAAGGTCATATATGTTTTTCAAATAACTTCCGTCATGCACTGAACAGAGCAGACGCACAGAGAGAGCGAGAGAGAGAGAGAGAGAGAGAGAGAGAGAGAGAGAGAGAGAGAGAGAGAGAGAGAGAGAGAGAGAGAGAGAGAGAGAGAGAGAGAGAGAGAGAGAGATGTGTGCGCGCGGCGCATGCTGGGACAGCAAGACCTCGCACTCGCGCTGCAGTACCAGCGGATCTCATAAAATGTTTTGCCACTTTTTTGAAGGGAAAAAAAGTCACTAAAGGCGTCTGCAATGTTGCTAAGTTGGCAACAATGTGCATCTCCATTTCTCCAACTACGGGTTGGGCCACGGGTCAAACAGAAAATACGCGCTGCATTAATCACGCATTAATAAAAGTAGTGCCGTTAAAATTAATTTACTTTAACGCATTATTAACATTATTATATATAATTTACTGTATAGGCCAGTTATAGCAGATTATAATTATGACGCATTTCAGTCAGTGCATGGATTTGATCTTAGTGATCGAAATCTGAGCTGAGTGAATTGGCAGAGCAGGAGATATTTTAAGAACATAATCACTTTCACGTCACTGGATATGGAAGGCTATTCTAAGAAATAGGAGTATATTTAGACCATAAAACATGTATCAAAGTATGCAATGCGACAAATATTTTGGCGACTAAATTTAACATCCCGCTGATTATGCAGCAGGATATGTATAAGGGCACGTGTTTAGTCCTGGCTTACATGCGTGCAGAGAGAAGTGTTTGCGGTCGGCGCTGGCAGCTCCGGCATCTCCTTCTCCAAGCAGGTACTGGATGGAGCGAAGCTGGAAGCAAGGATCCGACAGCAGCACAGACGCAGCCCTTGAGATCCTGCAAGACAGAACAATGAGGTTCAGGTTGTTATGGGAGGTTAGCAGGGTATTGCCATGTAGTTGCTAAAGTATAATATGCACTGTCTCTAAAATAAAACACCTCAAGCAGTGGCACTATTAGGATGCTGTCCTGGGATGGGCCCTTGGATATGTGGGAAACTTACATCATAACCTAATAAAATTAAAATAAATGTTTTTCCCTAAACACAACACACAATGTGAAATAGTTAATTTGAACAGACGAGTGTCAGTTTCTTTGAAACAGTGGTGTTGGGTTTACAAAATGCTTTCATTATAGAGGAAAGCATTTTGTTTTATGTGTAAGAAAGTTTTGGAATTAATTAATTAATGTCAGTAAACGAGTTAACTTAATTTGCTATAAAAAAATTATGCGATTAAAATATTTTAATGCAGTTAATGCACTGGCCCCGCCCCCAGACCTGTACGTCATCTGACATTTCAAACAGTTGACTGTTGACAAATATGATGCAGGACAGCACGAGTTGTATGAATTGTATGAGTTTTTGTCTAATTATTAATGTTATATGATAAGTGATATATCACCAGCAACATGAGCAATATCACGCGAGTGCTGTTTATGTCAGAATATAACCAGTGCAAATGTAATTTGCAATTTGTAGTAATGTCAGTCGATTACAATTTTAAATTTGTACTTTTTAATATATATTAGAATATAATGTTTGCACATATTTTCTCACTGACAGACTTTACCCCGCTCTCCCCTATGCTCTAAATTCTTGGCTGTTTCGGCAAATATGGAGCTCCAGAAATGGTGAAACTAAATCCTTTGCAGATGTACAGACACAAAAGCAAACCTTTAGGATGCCTGTAGTGGGAGACAAACACTTGAGCAAATATGTTTGTGCCCGCATACAAACACACCCAGCTGGTTGTCGTGTTTACAATAGCAATAAAGTACACACGCAGAATGACAGGGCTGGACAGGCAACAACGCTCAAACAACAGAGGTCTAGTAAACAAATGACACACACACACACACACACACACACACACACACAAGATCAGTGCCCGCACAACCAGCACCTGGCAACCCTCCTGCTGCGCTCTGAGTGCGAACGGGCTGACAGTCTCAAGCTCGCGGCCTTTTAAGCACTCATCTTTCATTTTGTTTCTCATCACAAAAATTAACATAGACACATAAATAACAACAACATAAAAAGTGTACATTGTTTTTGCTTTGAAAAATGTAATGGTGCTATTTGTACACATGTAACGATAGGTAAAAAATAGAAAACTAATAATTCTAGAAATGTAGCTTTAGTTATGCATTAGGGCTAAAAGGATCAGCTGACAAAAAAAAAGGCAAAACATTTTTGTTTGTGTTCCTGTGGCTTAGTGGTAGAGCATTGCGATAGCAGCGCAAAAGGTTGTGGGTTAAATTCCCATGGAACACACATACTGACAAAAAATGTCAGGACCTGCAATATCAAGGTTGGACCAGTGTGGCGCTGCAACTCAATTCAGCCCTCGCAGCTGCAATTCAAAGAAGTGCAAAACGAAGCAAACCAGAAGTGCTGGAGAGCTTTATAAAACCACAAATAAAAAAAATAGTTGGCATGTACAAAGGCCCTGATGTACTCTTGGCAAAGTTCTTTTTCGTTCTTTGGTTAGGTGTGAAAAGAAGTTTGATATATGCAAGAAGCGCTTTACTGTTAGTGAACATCCCGATGCTGCTGAGAGCGTCGCTTAGACTTTTTTGCTTTCTGTTAGAATTACAACTTGATTTTCTGATAAAAAGCAGCTCTATAGAATATGTATAACTCAATATTTTGATGAAGTGCAAAAGCTGAATAATCGATCAAAGCCTACCGATTCATTGGTGAAATAGCTGATGATTATTTGAATAATCACTCCAATAATCATCAGATCAATCGATTATCAATATAATTACTTGTTGCAGCCCTAAGTCTAGTTAACTTTAGTGTTTATGTGCAAGAGCCACCCATTTAGAGCGGGAGAGACCATCTAACTTGCATGTAAAGCCCCCAACCACAGTGAGTTTTGATAAAACTAGTTGAATGCACGATACACTGCTAAAAAAAAGTTTTAACTGATTTAAAGACATTATTTAAATGCTTTAAGTCGGTTCTAGGACTTCACAGCTGCACATTTTTCTAACCATTAGTCAAAAAGTGGGTGAGTTAATGTTTACCTTACTGTGTGTAAATGACTCACTATATGTCACTTAGTAACAGCACTAGATCAAAGACATCTACTAGAGATTGAAACCCCTGAACTGTTCTATAAACAAGACACAACATTGCAAGCAGAGGCGTCATGCCCATTCAAAGTGCACATACCCCCTCAGATTTTTGAGACAAGTGGATTTTGAATGCAGCTTCCAAAAGACAAAAAATAGACAATTAATATTTTCTATATTTAATACAATCACACAGGCATAATTAGATCGTTCAGCACATCATATCATCAGCTGCTAAATTCAAATCTGCGTTTAGTGGCTTGCACTGAGCTAGATACAGACACGTTTGTACAGATTATAATCAATCACACACGATGCTGTTGAGCTTATGAATGCAATGACCAATCAAAGGCATTCAGTTGAGTCATCACTAAAATACCAGTGTTTTCTTCACTTGCTCGCTGACTGAATACTTTTTTTCTGGCGAATTCTCTCGTCAAGAAACATTTACATTTAGTCATTTAGCAGACGCTTTTATCCAAAGCGACTTACAATTGGGGAATGCATGAAGCGATTCAACTTAAAGAGGCAAACAGACAGAGGAAGTGCTCGTAATACAAAGTCTCAGGCATTGTTCAAATAAGTACAAGCTAGCAAGGGAAGGAGAGAAAGATAAAGAGAAAGATTAAGCGTTTTTTTTAAGTTTAGGATGAAGTCAAGCAGTGTCGAACGAGATGAGTTTTCAGTTGTTGCTTGAAGGTTGACAGGGATCCAGCATTCCGGATGGGGGTGGGAAGATCATTCCACCAGCCAGGAGTGGTGAACGAGAATGTTCTGGAAAGTGATTTTGAGCCTCTCTGTGATGGTACCACGAGGAGTCTCTCACTAGCGGATCTTAGACTTCTGGAGGGGATGTAGATTCGTAATCAGTGAGTGGAAGTAAGCGGGTGCTGAGCCTGTGGTTGTTCTATATGCAAGCATCAATGTTTTGAACTTGATACGAGCTGCAACTGGTGGCCAGTGCAAGGAGATAAAGAGAGGTGTAACATTGGCTCTTTTTGGCTCGTTGAAGACCAGTCGTACCGCTGCATTCTGAATCATTTGAAGAGGTTTGATTGTGCTTGATGGAAGTCCAGCCAGGAGAGCATTGCAGTAGTCCAGCCTAGAAATGACAAGGGCCTGGACAAGAAGTTGTGCAGCATGCTCCGTTAGAAAGGGCCTGATCTTTCTGATGTTGGGTAGTGCAAACATGCAAGATCGAGCAGTCTTTGCAATGTGCTCTTTGAAGGTCAGATGGTCGTCAAAGATTACACCAAGATTTCTGACTGAGCTTGATGGGGTAATTGTAGATGGACCTAGCTGCATGGTGAAATCATACTGTAGAGTCGGAGTGGCAGGGAAGACAAGAAGCTCAGTCTTTGCCAGGTTGAGCTGTAGGTGATGTTCTTTCATCCATGCTGAGATGTCCGCCAGGCAGCCTGAGATCCGGCAGCTACCGTTGGATCATCAGGTCGAAATGAGAGATACAGCTGTGTGTCATCAGCATAGCAATGGTAGGAACAACTATGTGCTTGTATGATGGGACCCAGTGATGTAGTGTATGTGGAGAAGAGGAGGGGGTCCAATAACTGACCCCTGAGGAACCCCAGTGACCAGTTGATGTGCTTTGGATACCTCCCCTCCCCAGGGCACCTCGAAATACCTACCAGTGATATAGGATTCAAACCAGCGAAGTGGAGTCCCAGTGATGTCCAGTGAAGAGAGGGTGGACAGGAGGATCTGATGGTTGACAGTGTCAAAAGCAGCAGATAGATCCAGAAGAATGAGGACTGATTATTTGGAATCAGCTTTTGCAATTCGCAGGGCAACTTGTTCGAGCATTTTCGCTATGAATGGAAGGAGGGAGATAGGTCTGTAGTTTTCTATAAGAGTAGTGTTTAATGTAGGTTTTTTGAGCAGTGGGGTTACCCGAGCCTGCTTGAATGCCGTGGGGAAATTGCTTGTGAGGAGGGATGTGTTGATGGTGTGTGTGAGCGCTGGTAAGAGTGTGGGAGAGATTGCTTGGAGAAGGTGCGAGGGGATTGGGTCTAGAGGACATGTTGTAGGATGGCTGGAGAGGAGAAGTTTGGATACTTCTGCCTCAGTGAGGGAACAGAAGGAGAAGATGGGAGTTTGAGCAGTGGATGTGGTTGACAAGAGTTCCTGTGTGTCTGGAGGTGAGAACTGACTACAAATTGTTCTATTTTTTTCTGTGAAGAAAGTGGCGAAGTCATCAGCTATTATAGAAGTGATGGGAGGTTGTGAAGGGGGACAGAGGAGAGAATTAAATGTTCTGAAGAGATTACGCATATCTGGAGCACTGTTGATCGTGTTGTGGAAATATGATGATGTGGCAGTGTGGACTTCAGCAGAGAAAGATGAAAGAAGCGACTGATACCTAATCAGGTCTGACGGATCTTTTGATTTGCACCATTTTCTCTCTGCTGCCCTGAGTCTGGTCCGATGCTCACGAAGAACATCAGATAACCAGGAGTTAGAAGGGGCAGCTCGTGCTGGCCTGGAGGAGAGAGGACAAATGTCGTCTAGACAAGAGGTTAAAGTAGAGCATAAAGTGTCCGTAGCTGCATTCACATCCAGAGATGAGAAATGAGTAGGTGAGGAAAGAGAAGTGGACACTACAGAGGAAATATGGGAGGGAGAAAGGGAGCATGGGTTTAGTCTAAAAGTAACCGGTAGAGGGGTTGGTGGCTTGCTGGTAGCAAAATGTATTTTAAATGTAATGAAGAAATGGTTGGAGATATGTAGTGGTTCTACCAAAATGTTGTCTGCAGTACAATTGCGTGTGTAAATTAAATCAAGTTGGTTGCCTGATTTGTGCGTGCTTGTAGTGGTAAGGCGTTCGAGATGAAATGAAGCAAGGAGTGAATGGAAGTCTGTAGCATAAGGCATGTCTAGGTGAATGTTGAAGTCACCAAATGTGCAAATGTTTGTAAGAATTTGTAAGTAAGATATTCATGTCATAGTGTAAACAGCTTCAGTGATTTTAATGGGAGTTTTTGAGAGGGCTTGAACTCTAGACCGTCAGTAAAAATGTTATTTGATGTTATTTGTTATATTTCTGTACAATGAAAGTGTTATGATTAGTAGCCTAACTTACAATGTTTTTATTCACATTAACTTTCAATGTTAAATTCACATTAAATATAAAGTCATTTGTATTAAAATGTGTTGGTCATATAAAATATGACACCCATATCTGTTAATTTAGTAAACAGACAGGTTTTTCTGCATAGATAATAGATTACATGATTAGGTTTCTTTGACCATCGCCCACTAGATTAACTAACATAATCTATAAAGGTGAGAATCAATATATTTCATGATTAAGTTAATGGGTTTGGGAATGTTTTGAATAAAAAGGGAAAAAATAAATAAAACATAAGTGCTGTTGTGGCTGCTGTGTGTCACATGACGACCCCCCCCCCCAACTTGTGCCCCCTCAAAAATAATTAGTGCTTAGACAACCCTGATTGCAAGCTATTTCGTTTATTATCACTCCTGCTAACACAAATAGCTTTGTTCTGATGCTCGGAACTACTGTTTGATTTCTATGTTTGCAAAAACAGATGTGCTGAGGAGTAATGCAAAACAGTAGAACCAGTACTGATATAAGAAATGTCAGACATTTAGAAACATAACTTGTCTAAACAAACCATTGTACAAACACTAAATGTATCAGTCACAAATGATAAGTAAAAAAAAAAATGATGCTAATTTACTCACCCTTAGGCCTTCCAAGATAAGTAAATCAGTAAATAAATATATCTGGGTTATAGTATTTATTTCTATATACAAATATATTGACCTATACTATTAAAAAAATGGATTTGGGTTGTAAAACATCCCAGTATGACAGCAGGTGTCTCTCCGAGAGCACAAGCCTGTAAACAGGAGAGGCTATCTGTGGCCCCCAACAGACAGACGCTGACTCACTGGCCCCTCTCTGAGAGTCTACTTCAATCCTGCCTCTCCCAAGCACAGCGGGGCTGACAGATGAGCATGGGGGAGGCTTTTGGAACAGCAACCATCACTACTCACACAGCTCGCAATTCCCTCACATCCTTCAAAAATATGCCCGCATCCACTAAAACTACATATGGCATGCTGTTAGATAAATAGAGCTGGTCGCAGAGCTTACAAGGGGCCCTTGGGTGAAAGGGCCCGTATGGCTGTATACAGACTAAAGGGTGGAAATGAAAGGGAAAGTGTAGTGTTTTTCAATAAATAATGAAAAAATAGGACAAGCTTAATACTATACTGCATGAGCTGAAGTATTTGTCATCATACAGTGAAAAAGCTATTGTTTTATTAGTAGTAGTAGTTTTACAAAATTAAATGTACAATCCTAAGACACAATGAAATGTAACCTACAGTATTATTAGACATTCTTCAATCTTTAAATGGAAATATGTGGTGAAAATAGGATTTTATGCCTTTAACAAAGATAATTGGTTAGCAAATCAGTAATTAGTACTGTGTCAAAAGCACTGTATCATCTTGTAAACACAGCTTCGTTTCCAGGCAAACTGGTACACCCAGAAGAGTCCTAGAAGATGCATAATCAAGCCAATCAGATTGAAACTGATTATTTTAGATGCTCTTGCATTCTTGTGAGCAATATGTTTGGGACGGTCAGTGAACAGACTGTAGGCGTCTGAGGCTGAGACTTCCAAGAAACATGTCAGAGCATGTGCACTACCCGCTAGGACACGTCTCCGACCCACATATTCTTTATTCATGGGTTTTCATCTTCACTGTATTAATAATATACTCGATTCAGTGAATATAACCGATGATTTGTGACACTGATCTAAATGCATTCTAAAAGAACCTTGTGATTCTTGAGATGCTACATACATACACACAAACAAGGGACACTGCATTAAACGGGCATTTATATAACTATAAAATAGGAGCATGAACTCAATGTTTTATTGCGCTCAGGAATGAGAAATGAGACAACAAAAGAGGCAATTTAAAGGCAATGTTTCAAATCTTGCTCCTTTGTTTTTTTTCTCTGCATGAAGCCTGTCTTGGACATTTGTAGAGTACGGCACAACAGCCTGCCTCAATTTTCTTTTTGTGTTTATGAATTGTCTGGCTGCAGTTTAGTTTTTTGCATGCTCCGAAAACCATCTTAGATTGCAATTTGAGCCGAATTCACGCAGTGTCTCGACAATAAGGCAACATCCCATCTAATTGCCAGAGATCAAAAGAGATGTGCAGATGAAGTGATATTTCCCAAGTCCGAAGATGCCTCTTGATGTTTTGTTCTGGTTGACTTGAGGTGAAAAACAACCTAGTTATTCTCTGCAATTCTTTAGACTGTTAGAAAAAGACTTATGGTTTAAGAACAAGCGCCAATGTGAGTAATTACCACAGAATTATGTGAAAAACAATGAAGGGTGGTTAAATCCATCGGTATCCCACAGCATGCCATTATCTCTATTGTGCTAGGTTCTTAAAATACATGATGAAATATGTGGTACTTAAATACATACAACTGTGTGAAAGTTATTCTAGTAGAGCAGAACAATGCCGTGTCGGAATGAACACGTGTCAAATCATAATTGGGATTTCAAAACTCGTAAGTGGGAACTTCTTAGCCGCAATACTCTCTTTGCCTACAAAACAAAGCTTTTCTGGGGCACATTCATGCCACATCACTTTGTTTGTCCTCAATGATCGACTACCCAGCCATTGAGAACCAAATATCTGTCTGTCTTCAATACATCAGCAGACCCCTGAGGTCTTTTACCATCACAAAAACATAGTGTACCGCATCTATCAACCACTGAGGGCTGCTTCCATCAAACAAAAAGTTAGAAGCCATCCAATTTCCCATGAGTCATATGTCATCACCTCTTATCTTCAAAAAATAAGAACTATCTGTCAAAGGGCAATAAATGGTATCACCATGCCAACCCTCAGAACAATCTTGGGAAGAGCAACACTCTGGGGTCATCTAAAACTTAATGGTGCTCGTAGCAGTTTGAAAGTGATTTCTAAGGTGTTTCTGGAAGCAGATGGATATGCCATGCTGAAGAGAGCGCGATGAAGACGTCAGCAGGGATGCCATAATAAGCAGTTAGATGCTTCACTGGTTCTTGGGTCAAAGTTATCAAAAGGTTCAAAACAACTTCCGGCTGAAATTGATGGTTGTCTGGAAACATATACAGGAGAGACTAGGCTATTAACCTTTGGGTTCCTCTTCCTGCATGTTTCCTTCACTTCCAGAGTATTGTTTTTGAAAAATGAGCAAGCTTAGAGCCAGGAAACCAATTTTCCAGAACAATGTTATACCGGGGGACTTTTGACAGGAGAAGTTTAGACTCCGTGAAATATTTTGCCTGAGGAAGAGTGACAAGAAACCTGTCGACCCTCTACAATCAGTTATATATATGAAACTGGCGAAGATTATGAGAAGTAATGGGTTGTGTATTAGAGGGACCCAGAGGATTGTGAGAGTGTGTGTATGTAGGACTACTTGAAGACCTTTGGCAGTGGCCCACAGCAGTGGTTTCAGAGGATAATGCAGGCTGACAGTAGTCAAAGCCTGTGCAAATATAACCGAGGGGCAGAGACAGCTTACACAGGCGATAACACATACACAGACATAAAGAAAATAGGTGCTATAAGCAAGATAAAGACGTTTATTCATACATAATAGATTCTACAGGCCCAGAATAAAACAAATTCAAGGACACAGATACACCCACTATCTTTAATTCATGAGGATGAGTAATGTCAGGTTTATAGTGTGCACTCAACCATAATGAATACACGATGAACAGGATATTCAAACTTTGTGAATTGCGTTCAGTTAAGAGACATGCAACAACCGCTTTTGGTGTCACTGACATCAAACCAGGCACAACATGATGACTATTTTTGATCCAAATGCATGACTTCAGAACACTGATATAGGAAAATATATAGCCAAATTATATGGATTATGTTTGCAGTGATTTTACTTTCATTTTTGGCTATACTTTACAGGACAGTGGAAAAGCAACAGGAAAGCAAATGGAAAGTACTGCTAGTGATATAAATTAGAGACGTTCCCTTTAAATTATTAGCTAATCACAACTAGCTTTCAAAAATAAATTAATTACATAAACGTCATATGCACTAAGCAGAAATCCTTCTATAAAATCACTTCAAATTAATTAATTTTAATCCAAGCAATTAAAGCTTATTCAGATCCCCATTAACACAGGTCAATGAGATATTAAAGCTATAGAGTAAACATAACCTGTGTAAGAGGTATCAGGTATCATAAAGGCAAATGCATAATTGGAGGATCACAAGGCATGGGTAAAAAAACAGCACCACCAGGGGAGGCTCTGGCAAACACTTCCCTTTCATAATATCCGACTTCAACCAATCAGTATTCAGAAGAACCCCCCTCCAGAGTGCCCCTCCTCCGAAACTCCATGCCTGTCTGTTTATAGAGCGCATAGAGATGAGAGAGTGAGACGAAGAGGGAGTGTAGTACACACTCAATCTCTGCGTGAGAGCGACAGAGAGGAAAAGGAGGACGACCCGTAAAATTCAGAGAGCAAATCGGAGAGAAAAAACAACAATGGATAATGAGGAGGAAAAACGTTGATAAGAGACCAGGATCTAAAAGCGGTACCAAAAAGATCATGATCTTTTTTTGTGCTTTAAATTTTTCACCAGTTTCTCCAGATGCCACGTGGACACTAGAAGCTCAAAAGTCACCGAGAGTTAGTAGCCCTACATGTCCTTTGTCATTTGAACAAACTGAGCAGACAAAATGTTATGTCTAAAATGTAAGGACTACTTTCTTCTGGTTCTGGAGCAACACTGACAAACAACTGCGCCATGTCTATATCTTCTGATTAAAACAAACATCAGATTGCTTGTATTGTGGACTGCTATTGAGGACCAGTGCTCATGTGACATTTGTGTGCCTGCTGTTCAGCTGAGGGCAAGATTATACTAACTGAACTGGACAGGATGCTGACTTTCTCTAAAATATCCTCCAGTCTGCGGCAGCGAGGTAACTCTTGATTTAAGACCTGTTCTGTTCCATCTCAGATGTCAGGACTGCAAATCAACACCAACTGTTAAAAGGATGGTGCGCAGAAGGTAAGGCTCAGCCTTGAGGATGGGACAAATACAATTTATTTTCGTTTCATCACTTGAATGACCAACTCTCTCTACTTGAGAATGGGCTAAAAATCTGGGGCAGCATTCGAAATTCAAACAAGACTTATGAGGCGGGATATTTGGAGTAACTGTTGGCAACCTTAAGGTAAAGATAATCTTATCGTCTTCAACTTCTAAGATTAGAATTTTGTAAATTGTAAGCAAGTTTATTAAACAATAATAGTCCTCGCATTGATGCACTCTCGTGCCTTGGGCTGACAGTGGGCTGAAAATAATTATTGAGCAAGTTACCCACTGTATTAAATAACCAATGTTATTGTTCTTGTTCTCCTTGTCTTGCAATCCAATTTTTAAGAATAGCAACACCTAGCCAAGACGACATCTTTGACTCAAACAGAGAGTGGACCTCTACCTCGGTGAAACTCTGGCTGCTCTGATTCCAAAGCAAAGCATCCTGACGGCACAATGCTGTGTGCTCAGGGAGTGGCTGCACCCCTAATGCTGAGCTCTTTTCTACTGCAGCTAGTCAGAGCCAATCTCCCTTCTGGCTGCCTGATTGCATCCGATATCCTGAGCTGCACCAACCTCGGCCTCGACCAAGTCCCGGTAGAGTTGCCCGTAATGGCCGCGACTCTGGACTTCAATCACAACCGCTTAGAACGTCTTGAAGAGGGTAGCTTCGCTGGTCTGCCCAATCTTGACACCATACGGTTAGCCCACAATCAGCTGAGCAGACTTGCTCCTGGAACCTTCCGGAATACAAGCAACATACGCCATCTGGACCTTTCCTCCAATCAACTGAACATTATAGAGGAGCACTACTTTCAAGAGTTAGTAGGAATCAAGGAGTTACTCCTTTACAACAACCACATAGTGAGGGTAGAAAGCAAAGCCCTGAGTGGTTTGAGTAACCTCCAAAAAGCCTACCTAAGCCATAACAGACTGACAGATTTCCCTTTCTTTTCTATTCAAGAACATACCGATCTCACGACTCTGGATCTAAGTTCGAACCGTATGCCCAACCTTCCTGTCAAAGACATTGAAGCTCTAAAGGAAAATATACAGAATGCGTTGTTCCTGCACAACAATAGCCTAATTTGTGAGTGCTCCATGTACAGCCTGTTTAAACAATGGGAGTACAGAGGTTTTACCTCTGGTGACAGATTTTTGGGAGGAGCATACGTGCTTGATTTACGGTGAGCAACGTGCCATGGTGCGTTTTCTCAAGCATGTACAATACTTTGAGAATTGCAAAATAAAACCTCCAGTGAAGAAAGTTAGTAAGGATGTATACGCTGGAGACACAGTGATGTTAGATTGTATAACATCATTAAAGGGAAAGCATCTCAACTATTCATGGGTATCCCAACGTTACGGATACATTGCTCCTCCTTTTAGTAACAATACACTGCAAATGTATTCAAATGGTTCATTGGAAATCTTGGCACTACAAATAAACGACTCTGGGGTGTACTTGTGCATGGTTCAAAACTATCAAGAGTCAAGCAACGATTCTCTTGAAGTTAATGTAACCGTGCATATCCGCCGTCAAGAGGACGAGCCCTTTAACACTGGCTTTACAACCCTTCTGGGCTGCGTTGTCAGCCTGATTTTGGTCCTTATGTACCTCTTCTTGACACCCTGTCGCTGCTGGTGTCGCAAACAGCATCCACCAGCAACGCCAAACCTTGCAAATGAATGCAGTGCCCAGTCGTCTATCCTGACACCCACGCAACCTGCTACCACGGAGAGTCCCGGCCGCAAGGTCAGTAGCAACAAGCATGTGGTCTTTCTGGAACCCATCAAGGAGGCACAGAATGGGAAGCTGCGGGCAGCACTGACCCTTGAGTATCCCAAGCTGGCAGTAACGCGGAGCGATGCTGACTCTGTCACTTCCGTCTTCTCAGATAACACCATTGTGCCATAGCGGCTGCTTACTGCCATCCCAATGACCTGCTCAAATGAGCACGTGGGTCTTTCAACAGGTCAGTCTGCAACTGCACAGCTACTCAGGACAGATCAGGGAGAGGGCTCCGCAAGCCCAAAGCAGGGAGCAGGACAGAGCAGATACATTAAGAGAGAAGAAAGATATAAAACAAAAAAATCCAAAAAGATGGAGCCAAGAGCTCCCAAGAATCAGCTTTAAGGCTTGACTGAGCCACGACGGTATGAGAGGAAGGAATTGATTTGAAAATACAAAAGCTGAGAAGGGTAAAAAGCTTTCCCTTTACCACTGCTTGAGCCTTGATAGATTCATAGCTATGAATGCCTTGTCTAGAGCCTATAACCCACTGAATATTGCATAAACCCTACTCTATTCTAGAAACAGCATGAATGACATGAAGGAGAATGGCAAGTCCATACTGGATTTCTAGTTTTTTATATACTAGAATATAACTAGAATGTTTTTAGATGTCCTTTGTATCCCCATGTTTCAGATTGGCAATTGGGTGACTAGTTAGCAACAGTAATTCATTTTCAAGGGGTCATGGCCACTTTGCAAATGTAAGGGTTTGGGCAAGAGAAAATGCATCTGTAAAAGTGGAGATTGTTGTTTTCAAGAAATTAATTTGCAGTTGTGCAAAGTGGTGCTCCTAACCTATCCGAATGAATGTGGATATCACACAGAGGTCACATCTCATTCTTAGTATGGTTATAAATTAAAATGGATGAATTTTAATGAAATGGAATCTGTGAAAAAGTACTTTTCCCCTCTCCCATTCCATGTTTCCCCTTGCCACCCACCCCTCCCCTTCCACAAATCCCTACTTTGTCAGCTTCTTAATAAATCCTTTTGCTTCGACCCCAGAGGTAAAATGTCTTCCTTCTTATTTTTAATTAAAGTCTTTATGACAAAGGTGAACATTCAAACTATAGAATGTCTGTCCTAGCATTCCTGCTTTTCTATTCCGCAGTAAAATTAAAATGTGTGTGCAACTGTACGTAAGAACATAACATCATCAAAAGCTGCTGCCAATTAGATCATGACAGAAGTTGTGAGATATATCCGGAATCAAACCTAAATGTTTGTGAATGTCATGGCCGCTTTTTACAATGGCATACAAAAATATCCATATTTGGTTGACAATGGCACGCAAACGTTTTACTGACCAATGAAGTTGCAGCACAAACCACTAATACTCTTTTTATCTGTGGAACCTCAGGCCCAGAGAAGGGTGAGATTCTGATTAATCAAGTTTGTGTGATGGTCTGGAGATATGCTGTGACCCACAAGTTAAAACGTACGGGTAAATGGAGATTTTACAATAATACATACCCTTGAGCCGAAGCCAATGTTCCCCAGAATAACTGCATACTAATGAGTGTGTTCCATCCAATACTGTACTGCTATCACTAAAACCACCATCATCATAACCTCACTGTTTTGTGCCACAATTCTAACCATATCTGCATGGACACACATTTTGACATCCAAGGCAAGTATAGTTTCTACCTAGGCTCTGGTGTCAAAAAGAGTGGGGTAAGATGTGCCACTTTTTATTTACAGGAATAATTCACCTAAAAAAAATAATTCTGCCATCATTTACTCACCCTCGCTTCATTCCAAATATGTATGGCTTTCTTATTTGGAACAAAAATGAAGATATTTTGAGAAATGGTACCAACGGTACAAAGCAGTTAGGTTACCAACATTTTTCTAAATATATTTTTTAAGGTTTAGCAGAAAAAGAAAGTCACACATGTTTGAAACAAATTGAGGCTGAGTAAATACTGTATAAGTAAATAAAATTAATGTCAATCATACATTTTTTTTAAAGTATTTTAGTGTAGTTTGCTGCAAAATATTCATGTTTTAATAGTCATAACATTGTAATATCGCAAAACTTTTTTGTATACAACATTTTATAATGATATGTGTAAATATTCATAATATTTTAATATAGCGAACCATTTTGAATAAATAATATTTTTTGCCTTTTTTTAATGTTTTGTAACAGCATTTTCTGGATTTGGACACAAAGCTTGACTATCGCTATTTGTTGAGGTATGTCTTACCCTAAAATTCCAATGATTAATGGCTAATACATTTTAAAAGGTTTCATATTATGGGAATTTATATACACAATACATTTTCTAATATGCATTTCTTAATCACCTGTATCTGACAGCCCGTTTCTAAATAAATATGCACATGACCAAAACTCTGCATAATTTGCCACACAAGCAAAACATTTCAAAGACTTGGAATGTCTTACAATATCCAGATGCTCAAATATACCAGATTCCATAATCATCACCACCCTGAATGCATGTTCTACTGGGTACGTATCTTTTCAAGCTGTATAAAGCTCCTGTTAAGGGACTTTATGCAGCGGGTTGCAGTTGCTGCCTCTGAGCTGTGGTCCACCTTATTAGTGTTTTATTTATCACACAGGAGGATCAATACGGTCAAAGAACAATATTTCAAAACTGTGACAGTACAAAAAAAAAGCACACGAGAAACCTAATATTAGCCTGAGGCTAACTGAAACCCAAGGTTTGTTTGTAAGAGGGCTTTTTTATATCAGTTTCATGTACATTCATGTGTAATGTAAATAGTCCATTATTAGGAAAATAAGATTGCAAGACGATACCCAATAACACAGTGCATGACTAAAATCGTACATTTATGATGAATCTATGTTAACAGTGATAATGATGCGTAAAGTAGCGTAAAAAAGGCATGCAATATAAACTAAAACACACAACACACATATTCGCAGTATGGACTTATCAACCACAAGCCAAGACATCATTCTATGTTGCAGGTGAATGCGTAAAGGGAAATCCTATTGTCACAACATCTGAGCTGTAATGCTGGTCTAAAAATGTTCTTCCTCGTGCACCATACTGAGCTTCAGATATATGTGAGGGAAGACCAATAAAGGCTTTTGTTTGAGCCTCGAGCATTAAAGGGTTCCATAACATTTTCTCTTTACCATTGCTGCTATATGATACGTATTGGTCCACATTGGCGACATGTTGGAAACAGACTATATCTTGAAACCAATATAAAAGGTTTTAGTACAAAAGGCCTTTTTACACCAAATTACATTTTTTTGAAGTAAATGAACACAAATTTTAAGATGAAACAAAATTAATGCTTAGGGATTGCACTTGGTGCAAACTGTCCATCACTTAGTTATAAAGTGAAAATTTATATTTAATTTTTAATTCACTTCTTTCAGACAATTTATTGCAGAAAGGCCTTAATCAGCACTACATTGAAAATAAACACACTGCTTTAGTCTCCCATAATGCAGTCACATCAGCTCGGCTTTCATTTCCTGGCTTTTCCGCAAGATTTCCACCATTAAAGCTCAGCAGGACAAATCCAACAGTTTTGCCCAACAGCATGTGAACATGTAAATGAGGAATGTGTAATTGATTAGCTTGACTCTATTCCTGGATGCTTCAAGCGGAACTGGAAGCGTAATGAAAAAATGAATTTGAGAGAATGAAATCTCTTATATAACTACTGTGTCTGAGGTGTAACCTTAGCAATCATGACGAATGGCAAACCATCATCATAATCAAAAACAATTTACAAAAAATGCATTTTTGCGTTCTGCCATGCAAATACGTTTAAGGTATTTTACATTCAAAATAATGAATTATATACAAATTCAGAAACCGATTGCTTTGGTTAAGGTTTGAAAAGCAGATCCCTGTGAAGAACAACAGATAAATCACCCTCCTTTACAACATCTTTCATTTCCTGCTGTTCTGGTCCATCCATTTCATAAGTATTTCATCACAGCGTGACAGCAGTCCTTCGATTAGCAGCAAACTAATTTAGAGCACTCATCAATCAAGAATATTTACAGTTCTGATGAACCTTGCAAGCATGCCAGACTAATAACGAGCCGAGATTAGCCTGCTACAAACACTGTCTGGACAAATTTAGGTGTAATCTACATCTGAGATGAATCCGTCACTGAGGTTGTTTTTCGGTTGTTCTTTCATTCAGGTAACTGCGAGGGTGAAAGGAAAGCTGTGATTAATTCTACCTTATGAAAACAAGCAGTTTTGTTGCAGTATACAGTATAAAGTATACAATCAGGAGTCACATTTCTTAATGTCCTAATTCCTAATCACTCTTTGAAAGCTAGCATAGTCAAAGAGGACAGACTCTCTAAAGTATGGCTGTAGAGTAAAGGTCCGACAGCCTTCATTAACAATTTATGACGTCTCTCTCACTTCAGCATTTAAAAAAGTCCAACAATGTGAAACCTATTCATCACAAGGCTAAAAATAAAACTGGCAAACTGTTTGTAGTACTTTTCTCATTTATTTTCTTCTTAAGTATTTAAACTGGTTTAGGTCTGGGTATCGATAGCGCTATCATTAAGGACTTCCCCCATTAAGATGTGTGTGCGAGGATATCCTTTTTCACTCTCTAAACCTAACAGGATGTTTAGACATGAAGTCCGAGCCTGGAGTCCGCTTAAGTTAATTAGCAGGCATTGTTAATGAGCACTCTGAGCCGGCAGTTAGCCACTCCGCTGGTATTTGATGAAGCCGTCAAAGGCAGGCTTATGATGACTTACAGCTATTAGCGCTGTACAGAGTAGACAACCAATTAAACATCATGTTCAAAGACTTTCACCATATTAGTACTGATATCATAATGGAAAGTAAATCTCGTGAGAGACAAAATATTACAAACATCTGATGAATGATGCTGCAAAGATTCACGGAGCAGAGCTGTAGCCAAACAGCACAACAGAAGCTTGGAAAAAACCTTTCTGATGCAGGCTGAGATTTCGTTCACAACAGGAGACTGCCACAGAGTTTTAAACAGAGAAACACCTAAGCAACATGCGTATGTCAGTTCAGTTTCACAGGGAAAGGGTGAGAAAGGAAGTCTGCAGAATACAAGGTGGCACGGATGCACATGATTCTGGGTGGAATTATCAGGAACCGAACAACAACAACAACAACAAAAACAGGTGCAATAAAACATTTAAATTATGTTTTTGAGTTCATAGTACTATGAAAACTATTGAAGGTTATTGCAACTTTTATTTCACAATTCTGACTTTTTTCTCGCAATTGCAAGTTTACACCTCGCAGTTATGACTTTTTCTCGGAACTGTGCGATATAAACTTGCAGTTGCAAGTTATAAAGTCAGTATTGCGTGATATAAACTCGCAACTGCAAGAAAATTGCGAGATTTGAACTCACAATTCTGAGAAAGCCTGAATCGCAAGATTTAAACAATTCTTAGAAATAAAGTCGCAATTTCAAAACAAAAAGTCAGAATTGGCAGATATAAACTCACAAATTGGCTTTTATCAGAATTGCAAGTTTATATCTAACATTTATGATTTTTTTTCACAGAATTGCACATTTAAATCGTGTGATTCTGACTTAACATGCAACTTATTTTTCACAATTTTGAGGGGAAAAGTTAGAATTGTGTGAAGAAAGTCAGAATTGCAAGATACAAACTCGCAATTCTGACTTTATAACTCGCAATTGAGAATTTATTTCACAATTCTGAGAAAAAAAGTCAATATGGAAATTTTGGCTGATGGTAGGGGTGGGCGCTATATGGTATACGGTTATGAACGTGACTACCTGTATTATGTTGTGCCATGATATGGATTGTGCTATACCGTGGATACCGGTACATATTCATGCATTTCATTGGATGGACAGAGAAAGATCCCCCCCCTCCCCCGCGGTCATTACTGCTTCATCATCAGAGAGAGAGAGATGAATAAAATATCTGCTTGATCGGACATAAATCAGAACCGGATAGTTTTTGCTCCAAACACATAATCGGCTTTTCAGAACTGCACACAAACTGGATTACAATAATTTCCCAAAATGTAATTTGTGTGGTAATATTACCAAGTCTGTAAATGCCATTAACACAGGTCAGAGACGCAGAACACGGACACAAAGAGAGAAAATACTGTATCAGGCTGCGCAAGATCACTTTCACAATGCTCAAAATATAGGAAGAAAAATATAAATAATGAATTGGGGGCAGGGGGTTACTATGAATGAGTATCTGAACGGAACTCTCTTCATAAAACTTTCGTTCGGTGTTTCTCAACTGGTGGGTTTTGACCCAAAAATGGGTCGCGGAGTGTACGGCCAAAGGAAGGACATCAGCAACAAAAAACGTAAATTCTAAATGTTTTTTTTTTCTGATGCGAGACTTTAATTTCAAAAGACGTGCATGGAAGCCATTGACACTTCTGTTAGATGCAGTTTAAGTAAAGAGTACCTAAAAAAAAGCGCTGTCCCGTTCAGCATGCGGTCAGATGAAATGTTGACAGGCTTAATGTCAGTGTCATTATTCTATCAATCGTTATTTCGTAACTTATGAAATAAAAAGTCTCTCACCTCAGAAAAACAAACTATCTTGTCCTGCATGATGTTATCACGCTCGTAGCACGCACGAACGCGGCACCGCGCTGTATAGAGGTCGGTAACTCTGGTGCAATTTGAACGGGAGCGGGCTAACATTACCCCGTTCCCGACGTCCTTTCAGAACAGCATATCTGCGCTTTATTCTTATCGAGCACCTATACAGCCTACACTCTGCATGCATGAACCAGTGCTTCGTTTTATTTGCGGGGTCTGTGCACAGCATGTGCAATGATGCTCAGAGCAGACTCGCCGCCAGCCTACCAGTGGTTGTCGATGAGTGACAGAGCAGAATAAGGATGGAGCAAAGTGTGGATGCGCTGTCCTTGAAGAAAAATCAACTTTTCTTTTGTTACTTAGCCTATCATTTTAAATGACAGGTGTCAAATGTATTAATTTATTTTTCTCTGCGACACTTGTCCTACTGTGTTAATAGCAAGATGTTAAACGTATTTAGTATTTTGACAAGACGAATAAGCTAGGCTATTTTTGTACAACTTTTTTTTTTTTTCCTCTGCGACACTTTTCCCTATTGTGTTGTTGGCTAAATGTTAGCTTAAACTTTTGTGTTTTAAGATTCGTTTAACATTTTGCTGTCAATAAATTCAAGACTCTTTGTCAAGACGAATAAAATAACAAATACAATTTTGTGCAGACTAAACTTTTATTTGCTAGCCTATCTCTCTTTCTTTTAGTAGCGGAAATGTAAATGTCAGATTCTGGAAACGAGATCTAAATTTAGCGGAAACGGTTGGGTCGGGAAGAAAATTATTAAAAGCAACTATTCTAAAAAAACAGTCCCGCGCCGACTTCTACTGTATATCACTTCACTAAAGTGCAGAAACTACGAGCATGCATGAAATAAAAGTACAGTACCGATAAATCACATGTGTGATTTAACTGGGCAGGATTTGTATGAAATCCTCAGGAGTAGTTTCCACATTTCATTAACAGTTCATGTTCGTATTGTATATTCACCACGGTAACGGTTGTTTCCATAACCCAAAAATGCCATGTTATTTTAACGTTGTGTCATTTTGTATGTTTAAAAGACTATGGTGGCTCATACAAACTTTTTAATTGTATTAACAAAAACTAGTTTGGAACTGCTATTTAGCCTTAGCTTATAGGCTGTTTATTCAGTATTAGTCATATTCTTAAAAGTCCTAACTTGTTTTTTGTGTGATTCCAATTTGTTCTTCTCATATCGCGATATAATATCGATATCGTCTGGAAAGTGGAAAATATCGTGATTTAAAATTTTAGCTCATATCGCCCGCCGCTAGCTGATGGCTGTTTATATTTTAAAGTTGATAACCAATATATTGGAAAACCAGTCCTAGACCAAATACTAATTTCAGTGTGGTCATTTAAAACTAAATTAGGATTGTTATGGGGGTTTTTTTTATGATACACCCCCTTTTAAAATTAAGCACTACATGAAATGGATTGACGATAATTTAAATTACATTAAAACACCCTTTTCCCCTCTGCAAACGCTTCAACTAGGGAGCAATTCAGCAAATCGAGAGCTCAGTTTGGCTGCTTTTGTAATGGCTGTACTAAACCAGTATTTACTGATGGGGAACGTCGACCACCTGTGGCGTGGAGTCTCACGGAGCAGCGAATCATTGCAGAACGCTGCCACCTCAGCCTATTACAAAATCACTCGTTTATTATCACCATAACCCATCTAATAATACCCCACAGCGGCGTGATTTCTTATTTTTAAGCATTACAGGGAAAAAGCACAGCTAATATTCTGCACTTCCACGCCTGCATGCGTCCATGAGTCACCGCAGAGCTTGTGAGAAGGTGACATGTTCTTGCAGCTTTGACAGGCCTGTAAACTGCGAGTTGAGTGATTCAAGGTTCAGAATTGAACAGTGAGTAAAAATCGTCGTGCCAAATAAAGGGTTTGGATTCCAGAGGAATTTATTCACCCATTTTCTTTCTGGCAGAAGCCCAGCCTGCTGTTCATCCTCAATATTTTCCATAAAACAGCTATAAGTAATGCTTCAAATCAATGCATCATGGTGCACTGTTATCATATTTGGTCTATCATGGATATAAATGGCCAAAATTGTACCAATGGCTCAGTCTTGCTATTTGATGTTGAATAAGGGGAATAGGATAGGTTCTTTACTGGCATTAATGGTTCCATGAAGAATCTTTCATGTATATATGGAACCTTTCCATTAAACAAAATGTTCTTTATAGAACATGCTTTATAGAACAACATTTATATAAAAATGCTTCTTGTAAGAACTGTTTAGAGAGAGGTTATTTGAGGAACAAAAACTCGTCCTTCTATGGCATCACTGCGAAAAACCTTTATTTTTAGGAGATACAATTTGAAAGCAAAAGCTCACACGGACACTGACCATCACACCTCAAAGGATGGTCATCTCGACACGGTTTCAGACGAGTGAGAAAGGCTCCGTCGTTCCTCCCAGAGCCGGTCAGATGGGCACAAATACACACATGCAAATGTATGACGGAGCGACAGAGATGTGATGCTTTGTGTTGAAATGTCCTTGGTGAGACAGATGCCAATGTAATAAATGAGACATGGGATGAACTTTAAAGCATTTACATTTAGTCATTTTGCAGACGCTTTTATCCAAAGCGACTTACAATTGGGGAATACATAAAGCGATTAATCTTGAAGAGGCAAACAGACAGAGGAAGTGCCCCTAACACCAAGTCTTAGGCATTGATCAAATAAATACAAGCTAGCAAGGGAAGGAGAGAAAGGTAAAGAGAAAGATGAAGATATAGAAAAAGGGAAGGAATTATGTTAAATTTTTTTTGCAAAAAAAAGCAATGTGCAATAAAGGATTTTCTTTCATCTGTGGAACACAGAATAAGACATGCTGTAGAAAGTATGAGCTACTCTTTTCCATACAAAGAAAATTAATGTAGATGGATTAATGTTAGATTTTTTTGGGCATGAAAAAAAAATCCTGTTAAATGTATGGGGACCTGATGGGAAGCCCCGTTTCCGCCACTGAATAAAAAACTGAAAAAAGGTTATTGCGAATTTTTATCTCACAATTCTGACTTTTTTTCACAGAATTGCGAGTTATAAAGTCAGAATTGTGATTTATGAAGTCACAATTTTAAGATAAAAACTCGCAACTCTGACTTTTTTTTCTTGCAATTGCGAGTTTATATCATGCAATTCTGAAAAAAAAATCATAATTGTGAGATAAAAGTCGCAATAACTTTTATTTTTTTATTCAGTGGCGGAAACGGGCTTCCATACAAAGAGATTTTTAAAAAGTTGAAAAAATAAAGATTATTGTAGTAAGTTTTTAAATAAAAGTACTATTTAATATCATGCTAACTACTATTCCAGCCTTTCTCCTTCAAATGTTTTAATATTTAATTTAATGTGCTAGTTCTTTGTAATTAAATATGATAGTTTTGTCTCTGCAAAAAAGATAGCAATTTAAGCTATCTATTAATTTTTTTTATTATATGTTATAGGGAGACATATTTTTACCTACAAAAATAAATTAATTAATAAAAAAAATGTATTTTAATCACAATTTTAACAACAATGTATTGTAAAGGTTCAAAACATAGCATATTAATATAAATTATAAAGTTTGTTTTACTTCCAAATATATATATATATATATATATATTACTATTCGATTACACATAAAAAATAATATTAAAAGGGTTTACAATTTAGCTATTTTTACCACTTCTTTACAACAATTTTTAACTGCTTTTTACTATTATGAGTTATAAGGTGATTTATATTTGTATTTTTAATCTAACAACAATTTACCGCAAGGTTCTCTATATACGTACTAAAGTCACATTCGCTGGAAAATTATCCTAAAGTTATCTTTTGTATTCAATAAAGGAAGCTATATGGATTCGACTTTCGTTGTCATGACATTTTCATTCTTAGGTAAACCATTCTTTTAATAATCGCACAAATCCGCAAAGAAAAATCCCATCTTCGGGCTTTCTGCAGCACATATCAAATGTCAGAGGCACGATATTGAGAAAATCCTGAATAGATTGCTTGTCCCTGTTTTACACTCTCCATTCTGATTCTCTCGTCTTTCTTTTCTTCTCTTAAGATGTGTCAATCCAGACCAGCTGTCACACAGCAGCCTCTTGCTCCTGACATATGGACCACTCGTGCATTTCCACAATAATCTCTGCGGATAAGATGACAAACACACCTCGGGCCGTAACCTCCTTTTCACTGCAATAAGCTATACAACTTCACAGTCTCACAGTAATATGTATTCATAATTCACCAGACTTTTCCTGAAAACACTGCCCACGCACTGTGTGTCAGCAAGGGAACGAAAACAATGCTGATAATTCAATGAAAGACAATGATGTTTACAACTTCTGGTTGGAAAATCATGTTTGTAAATGCCACATCAATCTTTCTTTATTTCCTGTGTAAAGCAATCATGAATGAGACCGATGTACAGGTGCATCTCAATAAATTAGAATGTCGTGGAAAAGTTCATTTCAGTAATTCAACTCAAATTGTGAAACTTGTGTATTAAATAAATTCAGCAAATTAGAATACTTCATTAGACCAATAATAAAAAAAAACATTTTTAGTGAATTGTTGGCCTTCTGGAAAGTATGTTAATTTACTGTATATGTACTCAATACTTGGTAGGGGCTCCTTTTGCTTTAATTACTGCCTCAATTCGGCGTGGCATGGAGGTGATCAGTTTGTGGCACTGCTGAGGTGGTATGGAAGCCCAGGTTTCTTTGACAGTGGCCTTCAGCTCATCTGGATTTTTTGGTCTCTTGTTTCTCAATTTTCTCTTGACAATACCCCATAGATTATCTATGTTCAGGTCTGGTGAGTTTGCTGGACAGTCAAGCACACCAACACCATGGTCATTTAACCAACTTTTGGTGCTTTTGGCAGTGTGGGCAGGTGCCAAATCCTGCTGGAAAATGAATCAGCATCTTTAAAAAGCTGCTCAGCAGAAGAAGCAAAGTGCTCCAAAATTCTGGTAAACGAGTGCAGTGACTTTGGTTTTCAAAAAACACAATGGACCAACACCTAGCAGATGACATTGCACCCCAATCATCGCAGACTGTGGAAACTTAACACTGAACTTCAAGCAACTTGGGCTATGAGCTTCTACACCCTTCCTCCAGACTCTAGGACTCTTTCTCCAAATGAAATACAAAACTTGCTCTCAATCTGAAAAAGAGGACTTTGGACCACTGGGCAACAGTCCAGTTCTTCTTCTCCTTAGCCCAGAAGAACGCCTCTGACGACAACTGTAGCAAATTCCTTGACACGTCTGTGTGTGTGGTGGCTCTTGATGCCTTGACCCCAGCCTCAGTCCATTCCTGTGAAGTTCATCCAAATTCTTGAATCGATTTGCTTGCAATCCTCATCCGCGGTTCTCTCGGTTGGTTGTGCATCTTTTTCTTCCACTCAACTTTCTGTTAACATGCTTGGATACAGCACTCTGTGAACAGCCAGCTTATTTGGCAATGAATGTTTGTGGCTTACCCTCCTTGTGAAGGTGTCAATGATTATCTTCTGGACAACTGTCAGATCAGCAGTCTCCCCATGATTGTGTAGCCTAGTGAACCAAACTGAGAGACCATTTTGATTGATTGCTGATTCTGGCATGTCACCATATTCTAATTTGTTGAGATAGTGAATTGGTGGGTTTTTGTTAAATGTGAGCCAAAATCATCACAATTAAAATAACCAAAGACTTAAACTACTTCAGTCTGAGTGCATTTAATTTATTTAATACACAAGCTTTCACAATTTGAGTGAATTCCTGAAATAAATGAACTTTTCCACGACATTCTAGTTTATTGAGATGCACCTGTATACTAAATGACAAAATATGAATCCCTCTCTCTGCCTGGAATGCTAAAATGGTATTCTGACTGTGAATGTGATCTGTAATGATGCATTGTGGGAATGACAGGACGACAAAATAAATAATAACAACAAAAAGTGCAGCTAACAAGCGGTTTTCTTAGTCTAGCGCTCATTTCTAATGCAGCACAATATTAGAAAAAAAATATATGACCCTCTCTGTGAAATCCAGGCTAAAGTCTCAACATCTAATTATGAGATAACAAGCATCAAAGTTTGAATTCTACCATTAATTTCACTATAATTTAAATCTGTAACATGATCTAACTCAGTCAATATTAAATATATAAAGGTTACATTTTCACAGAATGTTTTTTTTATCATATGAAGGATGATTTTTTTGTAGAAAACAGCAAATCACAAAAAAATGACTTTAGCTGGGTTTTCACAGAGAGGGTCACATATTGCAAAAATGTGTTTTCCTGTGCACAGACAAACTTGTCAACACTATCCCGCAACTTTTATTGTAATAAAATCGTTTCCATACTGAATCGCTACATTATATTCTCATCAATGACGTGTTTTTGAAGTAGAACTAAATTCACAGTTTCATTGTTTGTAGGGACAGACAAACAGAGGCAGATAATTACACACAATTATTTAATCTCTCTCTCTCTTCTCCTCTCTCTCTTAAAATGGCCATATTTGAGAAAAAAATTCTAGTAGTTGCTTCACTGAATATAACTGTCGGTCATTTAACAGTTCAATCCTTAAACAGTTGACTAACATAAATGATTAGCAGATTTCATCTTACATCACTCTCTGTCATTAATCTGACGCGCGCGCTCAGCATCTGTGAACACTAGACCCCGCCTACTTTGATTTGATTGGCCAGTTCAATTATTTTAAATTTGATGAGCTCTGTTAGCCAGCTGAGGCAGAGCAGACTGAAAATTTGTACTTTTAAAGCTTTTTTTGTCATCCTAACAAGAGCGCTGCGTAATGGAGGACAGCAGATCAGTGCAAGAATTTCAAATATTGGGGGGGATATTTGGCTATTTCTAATTATTGGGGGGGACTTGTTCCTAAACTTTAAATTTAAAATGAAAACTGACAATATAACTCATTTAAAATATGAATAAAAAGTATAATAGGATAATCAATGATACTAAAATAACCCAGGGCCACATTCTCACTATTTTGACCCATTCAATATGGTAATAATAATAATATACTGTAAAAAAACAAAAATCAAAACAGAGTATTAAAATTATAGTACAACAGTAAAACCAATATTTACCAGTCAATTTCGATTTTCAGTGTCACACTGTAAAGATCTGGTTAGAAACCCCACTCTTCATAACTTTACATATCTAATAACATAAATTATGCACTGATCTAGTTTTGTCACATTGCAATGCATCACTTGCTTTCACTGCAATGATTATGCTAAACTTTAAGTACAAATGATGTGAAAGGCACTGAAACTATCCTGAAGGATTCCTGAACCTGAGTCAGTGCCCACACTTAATACGACGGCTGAAGATACAGCACTGCTCATGTCAAAGCTTTGATGTCTGACTCAATACTCGTCAGTTTGAAACCGTTAGAGGCTCAACATCAATGGCCTACCATTTTTGTTCTGAATATATTTTATATTTATCTTTGATATTTTTTATCTATTTGTATGAATTTATTTATTATGATTAATACTACCAGTCAGATGTTTGGAATAAAAAAAATAAAGTCTACAGCTTTATGCAAAGTTAGTTATTTAGTCTTTTAAATTCACAAAGAATGCTATTATTTAAAATAAAAAAAATACCAAAAAATACAGTAATAGCAATAATGTGAATTTTGTGTATTTAAAATAACAGATTTATACTGCAATATAATTGTAAATTAGAATTTATTCCTGTGATCAAAGCGATATTTTCATTATCATTACTTACTCAGTCTTCAGTGTCACATGATCATTCAGAAGTAATTGTAATATTATTTGGCTATAATATGCATCAATACATTTATTATTATCAATGCTGAAAACAGTTTTCGCTACTTATATATTTTTGGTGGAAAATGTAATGCCCCACCAAACACAACAACAAAACCAACACAACCAAAAAAAACAAGACATAACACAAAAAAACACAACACAACTAAACAACACAACAACAACAACACAACAACAAAAACAAGACACAACAAAACACGACACAACTAAACAACAAAACAAAACCCAACCCAACAAAAGACACCAAAACAAAACAAAAACACAATACAACAAAAAAATCAAGACACAACAAAACACAACTAAACAACAAAACACAACAAAGACAGCAAAACAACTACAAACACAACACAACAAAAAACAACAAAACAAAAAACACAAAACAAAAAATCACAACAAAAAACCAAGACACACCAACAAACACAAACAATACAACAAAAACACAACAACAAAAAAAACAACAAAAAAAACAACCCCCAACACAACAAAAAACAACAAAACAAACAACAAAACAAACCCAACCAACAAACAACACAAAAAACAAAACATAAACACAACACAACAAGAAATCAAGACACAACACAACAAAAAACAACAAAACAAAACACAACACAACAAAAACAACAAAGCACAACACAACACAACTAACAAAACACAACAAAAACCAACAAAACTAAAAACACAAAACAAAAAAACAAGACACAACACAACAAAAAACAACAAAGCACAACACAACTAAACAAAACACAACACAAAAAAACTAAAAACACAAAACAAAATAGCACAACAAAAAACAACAAAACGACATAACTAAAAACACAAAACAAAAAACCAAGACAAAACAAAACCAAAAAATATATTCAGCGATGGCATGTTAAATTAATCAAAAATAATAGTAAAAACATGTATAATGTTGCAAAAGTCTTTTGATTAAAATAAATGCTGTTCTTATAAACTTTCGGTTTATAAAAGGGTTCTAAAATATATGTAATGGTTTACACAAAAGTATTACGAAGAAAAAACTGTTTTCGACATCAATAATGAGAACCATTATTCGTAACTGAGCAATAATTGCCATATTCAAATGATTTTTTATATATTGAGTAAATTAAATTGTATATAAAAATGTTTATATATATATAAAATGTATATATTACATTTTAATACAAATTCAACGATATGTGTTTGTTAAATGCATTCATTAATAATAAGATGAATAAAATAATGAATAGTAAATGAAGATGTTCAAATACAGAGGCAGAGTGTGAGGTTGAATGTGAAGCAGGGTGTGTATAAGAAGGGTCGATGTGGCTGCAGATGTCTCAAGTCGCACAATCGTCCGGCACTAAAGAAGAGTGTTTGCGACAGCAGGAAGAATCAATGCTGATGAACTGTCACTACAGTACAGATCAATCCTGAAAACTGCGTCAAACACGGTAAGAATTAACAACTGCGGCAGTCAAGAATCATGATGTGGCCCAAATCCTCAGTTAAACCATCACAGCTACTTATGCTTGCCAGAGGCTTCAGAATGTAATAACACAAAACAGTAAGCTAAAACTCCTCACCTCAAGTATAGCGGTCACAAAATAGTGTAAAAAAAAACATTTTTTAATCGGAAGTCATTTTTTTAAAAAAAAAATGGCTTTATGGATGACAGACTTGATAGATATGCAGAACTGTCAACGTCCTGTCTGCTGAAATTAAGTGTTATATACGAGTCCATTTGAAATCAATGCTGAAGGATTAGATTGGAACAGTCAACGCTAAAAGCTTTTCAGATGAATCGGTCGAGCCCAGCAGAACTTCAGAGCTCTGCATCTTCAAACTGATGGGATTGTTTTAAGATCTGAAGCTGCTTTGAATTATGAGCTGGCTTTTGAGGATTTAATGAAAAAGATCTTCTGAAAGCAGGAATATTAGGACCGACTTTGTGTTGGTGACTCATATTCTGAAATAAAGTGAAGTCAGAATCGCGCTCAGCAGTTGGCATCATATTTAATAACATTTTAGGTTATAAATGGTGGCAATGTATTTGTAGTTGACAAATTTGTTTTCAATTAACTGCCTGAAAACTGCATTTTAACTCAAATAACAAGTAAGCTATTATTCCTTTTGTTAAAATGATGCATACAAAATATAAAAAAGCATTAATATGAAAGTAGCATAAATTAATGCAAATGCCCTGAATGATTAGCATAGTAAGCATGGCATTTACATAATATAACTATATAAACAAATATATATTATATATATATATATATATTAATTTAAAAAATAAAAAAATTAAACATAAATATCATGGTATAATTTGTGTATGTTCATTAAGCATTAGGGGTGGCACGGTATGCGTACCGAACCGTACGGTTCACGGGGCAAGTTCCAAATGGAAGTGATCATCTCTATCCCTTGGAGTGGGGACTTTGGAGTGAACAGGGCACTGCGTGCCATTATTTTGTCGTTTGAAATGCATTTGGCAAAGGAGCAATCTAATTTCCTCATAATCCTCAGCTGGGATGTTCCCGTGACAACGCAGCACGGTGTGCGTGTCAGAAAATCGCTGACAGATACCAGCATTAAAAAAAATATGCATTTTATATTTTAAAAAGATGCAGGCATATTCGTTTTTTTATATATTATACAGCAAAAAAAAACTTTTAAAACGTTTTAAAATATAAAATGTTTGTTCATTTGCAACAGTTATGCTAACAACAATAAAAGACATGACATTTAAAACAGGGACATCTGCTGATGCACACCGTGCTGCGTTGTCACGGGAACATAACCCCCCACCCCAAATAAAATACAAAAAACATTGTATTACCATGATAAATCCAAAAACATGGTATAACAACTGCATATTTTCATAAAGCATGGGTTTGCTGTTGTATTATGTATACAAACACTGTTTTATAATGGTAAATTCCCCCCAAAAAATATTGTATTATCATGGTAAATCCAAAAAATATTGTATTACCATGGTAAATTCAAATAAACGTGGTATAATCAATGTATCTGTTTATAAAGTATGGGTTTACCATGGTACGTGTACTATGTCTAAAAAACATTGTATTATCATGGTAAAATCAAAAACATATATTGTATATAAAAAAAACATGGCATAACATGTTCACAGAGCCTGAATTTACCATGGCGCAATGTTTAAAATCATTGTCTTATCATGGTAAATCCAAAAGGCATGGTACAATTATTGTATATGTTCATAAAAGCATCGATTTACCATGGTGCCATGTCTAAAAAACTGTATCATGGTACATTAAAAAAAATTATAATAATCATGGTTTAATCACTGTATGTTAAAAAAAACATGGATTTGCAACGGTGCCCATATTGAAAAAACAAAACAAAAAAACATTGTATTACCATGGTAAACTAAAACAATTAATACTTGTAATCACTGTACATGTGCCAAAAGCATGGATTTACCATTGTAACACCCAAAAAGCATTATTTATTATGCATATCCAGAAACAAGATAACACTATGGTACAAGTCCAAAAAGGATGGTATTACCATGATAGCATGCCAAAACTCTGAGACTAAGTAAAAGAAATGCCACGGTACTTCTGTTAGTGTGATTCATTTGACAGGGAGAACAATCGGCAGTGACTGAATCGGTGGTCAGGAGGTTATCAGCACGTCCGTTCAGGGTGTTGAAAAGACAGTGAGGGTGAAATGTTCCCCTCCTCCTCACATTCCATTCCTTCCCCTAAAGCTGCTAAAGCCAATTACACTGTGTCACAATCTAATTAGTACAGCACTGCAAGCTGTATCAAATGCCTTTTAGCCAACAATAACGGAAGGAGATTCTCTAAATAGATTTTTTCTTCCACAAGAGATTGGGGAGACGTTTGTATGCGCTATCAGAATGAATGCATCACACTGACGCTGCAGTTCACTGTGGTATTTTACGCCGGTCAAACTCCACAGCTCTCCAGGAGAACCTTCACAATTGAGCTTAAAGAGATTTTCACCAAAAAAGCCATAATTTTTTTAAGCCATCATTAATTAGCAAACATGAGCAAAATGGCTAATACACGTTTTCGACAGCTTTTACCAAGAGGTTTAAATATTATTGTTGCCACTTTTTAAAAGTAAATTACGCTAGAACAGGAATTGCGATTGGAACATTGTTCGCCTAAAGTAACGTCATTGCTATTTCTATAGTAGCATGTTTGCTAACCGCTAACACAGTCATCTGCATCTTTTAAAAACTTTAATGACATTATATTTACCAGATAATAGTAACCAATGTAAAGGCAGAAACTAGCAGCTAAGCTAACTTAGTAATGGCTAGTACATTAAAATCCCATACTGGTTTATCGAGTTTCTCGTTCCTCACAATATTGTGTCTATATTTCAGGTAAGCGATTGTGATTAAATGTTAACCATTTAAATAACTATTAAAAATGATATTGTGATGTATCATGACTGAACACTGACTGGTGATGCACCAATATATTTATTTTTTAACATAATTGAAATGTCCATTTAATTGTAAAAACTGAAACCAAAAATGCATTTTACATCTTGCTACTCTGCTGCATAATTTTTGTCACAATGAAATGCTTCCACATTGTTGACATGCTTGACAATGAACGGTTGTACAGTAGCTAATAATTTAACTAAAATAAATTATTTGCCATTTCGAACAAATTTGCAATTGTTGTAATTTTGTCAACATACATAATATAACATATGCATCGACATACATATGACATTCTGTACAGTGTATCTTACGTTGTTAAAATAAGGTTAATATAATAATTTGTTTCATTAGCTTTCGACGTGTTTTTTTTGTTTTTAATTTCATTGCATCGCTAATCCAGACATACACATCACATTACTGTACATGTAACACATTTGAAAAACAATATAGATATAGCCATTGTTACAATAGTTTTCGACATTTTTTTATATTTGACGTAATTACTTTTACATCATGAATTCTGACAAACGTCACATTCTGTACAGTGTATCAAAATATAGCTCTTTGTTTCTTCAATTTTCAGACTTTTTTTTTTGTCGCTTTTTTAATTGCATTGTTTATTTATTTAGTCATTTAGCAGACGCTTTTATCCAAAGCGACTTAAAAATGAGGACATTATTGAAGCAATCAAAACCAACAAAAGAGCAACAACATGCAAGTGCCATTACAAGTGCTGGTTAGCCGAACGCAGTACACGTAGGATTTAATGTTTTTTTTTTTTTATAAGAAAACGAGTATATAGAATATAGAAAAAAAGACACTTAGTGTTAGTTTTACAATAAAAGCTAGCCGTAAGAGAATAAATATGCAATTGATAGAGGGTCAAATGTTTGTGTTTTTTTAAATATAAAAAGAAGACAGATTAGATTAAATAAATTTAGAATAGAGAGTGCTAGAGTTAGAGGGTCAAATAAAGATGGAAGAGATGTGTTTTTAGCCGTTTCTTGAAGATGGGTAAGGATTCAGCTGCTCTGATTGAGTTGGGCAGGTCATTCCACCAGATGGGAACAGTTAATGAAAAAGTCTGTGAAAGTGATTTTGTGCTCTTTGGGAGGTACAGTAATGCGTCGTTCACTTGCAGAACGCAAGCTTCTAGAGGGCACATAAGTCTGAAGTAATGAATTTAGGTAAAGTGTAGAGCCAGAGGTGGTTCTGTAGGCAAACATTACAATACAATACAAATACAAATTAAGCTCATATGAGCTTTATTTGTCACATACTAGGGTTGCGCGATAATTGCCCATTGTCCCATCGTCCTATCGTCAGCACTGTCAGATCGCCGATACACGATAGTATCGGGGAGAGGTCAATTTTTTATGATTATTATGTATTTGTTTGCTTATTTATAGATAAGACATTTATTTACTTATTAGTCACCTTTTTAATTTACACTTTATTAAATATTAACGTAATTATTAATTGGCACGCGGAATGACACGTGGAAATGAGGACCGTCTATCATTCAGACAGGAGGATGGAGTTGGTGAAAGAAAAATGCCACATCGCCTATTTGCAATATTTCGGGTTTACAACCAGATGAAAAGGTGAGCCCGCTGATGTCACGCAGGCAGTTGTTCAGACTTTGCTCGAAGGCGTGCCGGTAAAAGAATCACAAACCACAAACTAGGCTATGGGTGACGATTATCGAATATTTGAATACTCTATTTAATTAAAGAATATCGATTAGGCTGGTGCGATTATTTTCTAAAGGTGTACCAGGGCTTGACAATAAAGACTGTCCGATGGCATGAAGGACGCTCGGATTTGTCACTTGCCAGATTGGGCCACTGCAGGTGGTCATTAAATTGTATAATTTGCATGCGTTTTTTAAGCCTTGTTTGTTTAAAATTAAGCGATTAAAAAGCTTTGGGTGCGAAAGACAACTCCTTTCAGTAAATGCCGCTGTGTTCTGGTCTGTGTGAACCGCGCTAGCACCGACAGCCACGTCTCTGACACTCAGCGAGCCGCCTGAACGGGCAAATACATGAAGTATGTCAAACTACCTCTCTTGGCAAGTAACTTTAGCAATAATTCCATCTATATTGAATTTATTATACTGAGTACAGATCACAGGATATTTGTTTGTTTTATTTTAGAGCATCTTCTGTTCCGTGCATGCAAACTGCACTGTCGCACGTCGGGCGCGGCACACAAAGTGAACGCTAACACGCCGGAGAACAGAACTCTGATACGTGCAGCCTGATTGCGTGGAACAATTGACCTGTTAAGCAATAGATTGTGAGAGGGCCGTTTGTTTACAGCGTCCCAAACAACTCATAATAATAAACCAAAGTTAACAAAACGATGCACGAGAGTGCTTTCTCGCGCCTTCACTCCGGTTCCCATTAATGAAGCCGTGACGAGCCCCCTGCCTTCAAATTATATATTTTTTGCTGAAATAATAACGTAATATTCCACTGGTTGAATAATTATATTTATATGCTAAATATTTGTGGTTGTTTTCGTGTAAATGAAGAATGACATTTGGATGCCACACTTATTATTATAAATTTTTGGCAGAGTAATACAGTTGTAATTTTAACTTTAACTTCAGCAATGTAACATGATGTTATGATCGTATTTGACTTTATTCTTAAATATTATGACTTAATTATTTAGTTATTTATTTGAATGGATAAACTTATCAAACTTGCGCTGCCTTTTGGTATTTAAAAAAACAAAAACTTGAATTTAAACAAAAAATAAAATGTTCCAATCATATTTCTAATTAAATTGAATAAAGAAAAGGAAACAAAATAACGACCAATTCGCTATTAAAAACAAAACTGAACTATTTAAAATAGAGAGAGAGACGGTTCAGACTCAGTAAAATCTGAGAAGCTGCAGGGCTTCTATATCCGTTCTCATTGTTCAATTCAAAGTTCACCGAATAATGTGAACAACACGCCCGTCTTTCCCGAGCATGTGAACAATGTTCATTTAAAATTATATATAAATAAAAGAGGTTATTGTTATGAAGACAGACGTTTAAATTAATGTTCACATAATAAGCCGTCCTTTTCAGGCGGTTTCACGAGATGTTTTAGCGCGTACAATGTTTTAAAAGAATGATATTCTGTTTTAGCGCGCATGTTTTAACGCCTAATATTCATTGATGCATTAATCAGAATTAAGATTTTCTTTTTAAATAAAGAATGTTCACGCTCATTTTTAAAATAGAAATGTCCTAGCCTTATGAGCAGTTGATAATCGACGGAACTGTTCTGTTAATAAAAGGCCGTCCTTCGGTGTTATGTTATATTAATATGTTTATACAAGCACTCATACTTACAACCAATTTCTTGGGTTACTATAGAACATTCTCTAATTAATAAACAGTATGTTATCAAGATTGAAAGTTCCTGGATGTCTCTCTCCCCCTCTCTGTGTGTGTGTGTGTGTTTGTGTGTGTGTGTTGTTTTGTGTGCGTGCGTGGTGCGTGCTGCTGCGTGCGAGTGGTGCATGCGCGGGAGGGGTGCTATTTTCGAATAGTAATCGAATAATACCCAGCGATTATCGAATATTACTTTGCTAAAATGCCCCATGTCCCTACCCAAACATGTATGTAGCATTTGCGTGGCCACCACCCTGCTGAGGCTGCTAAACTAGCACCAAGAGAAGGCGCGATTAGCAAAGATCGAAAGTCAGCCATCAATCATCTAGCTTTTGCAAAAAGCACAAAGTACAAAAGAAACAGTGAAAGGTGGGCTCAGTGCACTGCAGCTGTATCGAAGTACATGGCAAGGAAATGGTCTCCTATCATACAGTCGAGAAAGCAAGCTTTAAAGACTGCTCCAAACCTTTGATAAACAGTACGAGCTGCCGGGGCGCAAGTACTTCACCGAAACAGCTATCCCAAACTTGTACAATGAAACAAGGGACATCATTGCTAAAGATCTGAAAGCTGCTAACTTTGTTGCTTGACCACAGACATGTGAAAACAACAACTAAAAATAAGCCGTATTATCGTCATTTTATTAGCTATCGTCCATATGTGAACGATATAGACAAATTGTCTATCGTCTATCGGCACAACCCCTATCACATACACAATTATACAGAGTATAATGAGGAGTGAAATTGGTTCTCTGCATTAACCCAAGTGGAGCAGTGGGCAGCTGACATTGCGGCGCCCGGGGAGCAGTTGGGGGTTTGGTGCCTTGCTCAAGGGTCTCACCTCATCCGTGGACACTTCCTGCCAGAGGATTCGAACCCACAACCTTGGGTTACCTCGGGTTTCAAGTCCAACGCCTATCCATCCACGACGCCCAACAATGCCTTGAATTTAATGCGAGCAGCTATTGTAGCCAGTGCAAATTGATGAACAGAGGTGTGACATTGTATCACTTATCCTTACATACAATCAAATTTATGTACAGTGTATCACATTTTGTTAACAAGATTGCTATACCTTTTTGTTTC
>CM049815.1:15746415-15845653 GCA_027422405.1 Ptychobarbus kaznakovi
ATTTCTCATGATTTTCTTTTTTTCTCTTAAGATGTGTCAATCCAGACCAGCTGTCACACAGCAGCCTCTTGCTCCTGACATATGGACCACTCTGTGCATGTCCACAATAATCTTCTGCGGATAAGATGACAAACACACCTCGGGCGCGTAACCTCCTTTTCACTGCAATAAGCTATACAACTTCACAAGTCTCACAGTATAATATGTATTCATAATTCACAGACTTTTCCTGAAAACACTGCCACGCACTGTGTGTCAGCAAGGGAACGAAACAATGCGATAATTCAATAAAGACAATGATGTTTACAACTTCTGTGTTGGAAAATCATGTTTGTAAATGCCACATCAATCTTTCTTTATTTTCTGTGTAAAGCCAATCAATCATGAATGAGACCTGATGTACAGGTGCATCTCAATAAAATTGAATGTCGTGGAAAGTTCATTCAGTAATTCAACTCAAATTGTGAAACTTGTGTATTAAATAAATTCAGCAAATTAGAATACTTCATTAGACCATAATAAAAATAAAAATTTTTAGTGAATTGTTGGCCTTCTGGAAAGTATGTTAATTACTGTATATGTATACTCAATACTTTGTTAGGGGCTCCTTTTGCTTTAATTACTGCCTCAATTCGGCTGTGGCATGGAGGTCTGTTCTTGTGTGTGTACTGCACTGTGAGGTGGTATGGAAGCCCAGGTTTCTTTGACAGTGGCCTTCAGCTCATCTGGATTTTTTGGTCTCTTGTTTCTCAATTTTCTCTTGACAATACCCCATAGATTATCTATGTCAGGTCTGGTGAGTTTGCTGGACAGTCAAGCACACCAACACCATGGTCATTTAACCAACACTTTTGGTGCTTTTGGCAGTGTGGGCAGGTGCCAAATCCTGCTGGAAAATGAAATCAGCATCTTTAAAAGCTGCTCAGCAGAAGGAAGCATGAAGTGCTCCACAATTTCTGGTTAAACGGGTGCAGTGACTTTGGTTTTCAAAAAACACAATGGACCAACACCAGCAGATGACATTGCACCCCAAATCATCGCTGACTGTGGAAACTTAACATATGACTTCAAGCAACTTGGGCTATGAGCTTCTACACCCTTCCTCCAGACTCTAGGACTCTTTTTTCCAAATGAAATACAAAACTTGCTCTCATCTGAAAAGAGGACTTTGGACCACTGGGCAACAGTCCAGTTCTTCTTCTCCTTAGCCAGGTAAGACGCCTCTGACGACAACTGTAGCCAAATTCCTTGGACTTCTGTTGTGTGGTGGCTCTTGATGCCTTGACCCAGCCTCAGTCCATTCCTTGTGAAGTTCATCCAAATTCTTGAATCGATGGATTTTGCTTGACAATCCTCATAGGCTGCGGTTCTCTGGGGTGTTGGTTGTGCATCTTTTTCTTCCACTCAACTTTCTGTTAACATGCTTGGATACAGCACTCTGTGAACAGCCAGCTTATTTGGCAATGAATGTTTGTGGCTTACCTCTTGTGATGAAGGGTGTCAATGATTTGTTTCTGGACAACTGTCAGATCAGCAGTCTTCCCCATGATTGTGTAGACTAGTGAACCAAAGAATGAGAGACCATTTTGAGTTGATTAGCTGATTGGCATGTCACCCATATTCTAATTTGTTGAGATTGTGAATTGGTGGGTTTTTGTTAAATGTGAGCCAAAATCATCACAATTAAAATAACCAAAGACTTAAACTACTTCAGTCTGAGTGCATTTAATTTATTTAATACACAAGCTTTCACAATTTGAGTGAATTCCTGAAATAAATGAACTTTTCCACGACATTCTAGTTTATTGAGATGCACCTGTATACTAAATGACAAAATATGAATCCCTCCCTCTGCCTGGAATGCTAAAATGGTATTCTGACTGTGAATGGATCTGTTAATGATGCATTGTGGGAATGACAGGACGACAAAATAAATAATAACAACAAAAAGTGCAGCTAACAAGCGTTTTTCTTAGTCTAGCGCTCATTTCTAGTGCAGCACAATATTAGAAAATAATATATGACCCTCTCTGTGAAATCCAGGCTAAAGTCTCAACATCTAATTATGAGATAACAAGCATCAAAGTTTGAATTCTACCATTAATTTCACTATAATTTAAATCTGTAACATGATCTAACTCAGTCAATATTAAAGATATAAAGGTTACATTTTCACAGAATGTTTTTTTATCATATGAAGGATGATTTTTTTTGTAGAAAACAGCAAATCACAAAAAAATGACTTTAGCTGGGTTTTCACAGAGAGGGTCACATATTGCAAAAATGTGTTTTCCTGTGCACAGACAAACTTGTCAACACTATCCCGCGACTTTTATTGTAATAAAATCGTTTCCATACTGAATCGCTACATTATATTTCTCATCAATGACGTGTTTTTGAAGTAGAACTAAATTCACAGTTTCATTGTTTGTAGGGGACAGACAAACAGAGGCAGATAATTAACACACAATTATTTAATCTCTCTCTCTTTCTCTCTCTCTTTAAAATGGCCATATTTGAGAAAAAAATTCTAGTAGTTGCTTCACTGAATATAACTGTCGGTCATTTAACAGTTCAATCCTTAAACAGTTGACTAACATTAAATGATTAGCAGTTTTCATCTTACATCACTCTCTGTCATTAATCTGACGCGGCGCGCTCAGCATCTGTGAACACTAGACCCCGCCTACTTTGATTTGATTGGCCAGTTCAATTATTTTAAATTTGATGAGCTCTGTTAGCCAGCTGAGGCAGAGCAGACTGAAAATTTGTACTTTTAAAGCTTTTTTTGTCATCCTAACAAGAGCGCTGCGTAATGGGAGGACAGCAGATCAGTGCAAGAATTTCAAATATTGGGGGGGATATTTGGCTATTTCTAATTATTGGGGGGGACTTGTTCCTAAACTTTAAATTTAAAATCAGAAAACTGACAATATAATCCTCAATTTAAAATATGAATAAAAAAGCTATAATAGGTAATCAATGATACTAAAATACACAGGGCCACATTCTCACTATTTTGACCCATTCAATTATGGTAATAATAATAATATACTGTAAAAAAACTAAAATCAAAACAGAGTATTAAAATTATAGTACAACAGTAAAACCAATATTTCCCAGTCAATTTCGATTGTCAGTGTCACACTGTAAAGATCTGGTTAGAAACCCCACTCTTCATAACTTTAAATATCTAATAACATAAATTATGCACTGATCTAGTTTTATCACATTGCAATGCATCACTTGCTTTCACTGCAACAATTCTGCAAAACTTTAAGTACAAATGATGTGAAAGGCACTGAAACTATCCTGAAGGATTCCTGAACCTGAGTCAGTGCCCACACTTAATACGACGACTGAAGATACAGCACTGCTCATGTCAAAGCTTTGATGTCTGACTCAATACTCGTCAGTTTGAAACCGTTAGAGGCTCAACACCAATGGCCTATCATTTTTGTTCTGAATATATTTTATATTTCTTTTTTATATTTTTGATATCTATTTGTATGTATTTATTTATTCTGATTTATACTACCAGTCAGATGTTTGGAATAAAAAAATTAAGTCTACAGCTTTATGCAAAGTTAGTTATTTAGTCTTTTAAATTCACAAAGAAAGCTATTTATAAAAAAAAAATAAAAAAAAAATACAGAAATAGCAATAATGTGAATTTTGTGTATTTAAAATAACAGATTTATACTGCAATATATTGTAAATTAGAATTTATTCCTGTGATCAAAGCAATATTTTCATTATCATTACTCCAGTCTTCAGTGTCACATGATCATTCAGAAGTAATTGTAATATGCTATTTTATGCATAATATGCATCAATACATTTATTATTATCAATGCTGAAAACAGTTTTCGCTACTTAATATTTTTTTGTGGAAAATGTAATGCCCCACCAAACAACAACAAAACAACAAGAACACAACAACAAAACAACAAGACTAAACAACAACAAAAAAAACCCAACAACAAAACAAAACAACCTAAACAAACACAAACAAAACAAACAACACAACAACAAAAAAATCAAGACACAACACAACAAAACACAACACAACTAAACAACAAAACAAAACCCAACCCAACAAAAGACACCAAAACAAAACAAAAAACACAATACAACAAAAAAATCAAGACACAACAAAACACAACTAAACAAAACAAAACGACAAAACCAAGACAGCAAAACAAAAACTAAAACAGCACAACAAAAAAAAAAAACACAACACAACAAAAAACAACAAAACTAAAAACACAAAACAAAATAGCACAACAAAAAACCAAGACACAACACAACACAAAACAACAAAGCACAATACAACAAAACACAACAACAAAAAACAAAACTAAACAAAAAAAAAACACCCAACAAAAAACAAAAAAAAACAAAAACACAACACAACAAAGAAAAAAACAAACACAAAACAAAACAACAAAAACAAAACAAACACAACAAATAAAAAATCAACAACAAACAAGAAAACAAACTAAACAAACAAACAACAACAAACAAACACAACAAAAAACACACAAAACAAAACAACGCAACAAAAAAAACAACAAAGCACACACAACAAAAAAACAAACACAACACAAAAAAAACCAACAAAACAAAAAAACTAAACAAAAAACAAGACAACCACAACAAAAAAAACAACAAAGCACAACACAACTAAAAAACAAAAAACAACAACACAAAAAAACAAAACAAAACACAAAAAACAAAAAAAAAAACACAACAAAACAAAAAAAACAACACAACACAACTAAACAACAAAACAAAAAAACAAGAAACAACACAACAAAAAATTACAAAACAAAACAAAAAACAAAACAAAAAACAAATATATTCAGCGATGGCATGTTAAATTAATAAAAAATATAGTAAAAACATGTATAATGTTGCAAAAGTTTTTTGATTAAAATAAATGCTGTTTCTTATAAACTTTCGGTTTATAAAAGGGTTCTAAAATATATGTAATGGTTTACACAAAAGTATTACGAAGAAAAAACTGTTTTCGACATTAATAATGAGAACCATTATTCGTAACTGAGCAATAATTGCCATATTCGAATGATTTTTTATATATATTATATATTGAGTAAATTAAATTGTATATAAAAAGTTTATATACATATAAAATGTATATATTACATTTTAATACAAATTCAACGATATGTGTTGTTTTAATGCATTCATTAATAATAAGATGAATAAAATAATGAATAGTAAATGAAGATGTTCAAATACAGAGGCAGAGTGTGAGGTTGAATGTGAAGCAGGGTGTGTATAAGAAGGGTCGATGTGGCTGCAGATGTCTCAAGTCGCACAATCGTCCGGCACTAAAGAAGAGTGTTTGCGACAGCAGGAAGAATCAATGCTGATGAACTGTCACTACAGTACAGATCAATCCTGAAAACTGCGTCAAACACGGTAAGAATTAACAACTGCGGCAGTCAAGAATCATGATGTGGCCCAAATCCTCAGTTAAACCATCACAGCTACTTTATGACTTGCTGCCAGAGGCTTCAGAATGTAATAACACAAAACAGTAAGCTAAAACTCCTCACCTCAAGTATAGCGGTCACAAAATAGTGTAAATAATCACATTTTATTTTAATCGGAAGTCATTTTTTTATAAAAAAAATGGCTTTATGGATGACAGACTTGATAGATATGCAGAACTGTCAACGTCCTGTCTGAAATTAAGTGTTATATACGAGTCCATTTGAAATCAATGCTGAAGGATTTAGATTGGAACAGTCAACGCTAAAAGCTTTTCAGATGAATCGGTCGAGCCCAGCAGAACTTCAGAGCTCTGCATCTTCAAACTGATGGGATTGTTTTAAGATCTGAAGCTGCTTTGAATTATGAGCTGGCTTTTGAGGATTTAATGAAAAAGATCTTCTGAAAGCAGGAATATTAGGACCGACTTTGTGTTGTGACTCATATTCTGAAATAAAGTGAAGTCAGAAGTCGCTCAGCAGGCTGTTGGCATCATATTTAATACAATTTTAGGTTATAAATGGTGGCAATGTATTTGTAGTTGACAAATTAATTTGCAATTAACTGCCTGAAAACTGTATTTTAACTCAAATAACAAGTAAGCTATTATTCCTTTTGTTAAAATTATGCATACAAAATATAAATATGCATTAATATGAAAGCAGCATAAATTAATGCAAATGCCCTGAATGATTAGCATAGTAAGTATGGCATTTACATAAGAGAACTATATATTAAACAAATATATAATATATTTTTTTTTATAAAAAATTAAACATAAATATCATGGTATAATTTGTGTATGTTCATTAAGCATTAGGGGTGGCACGGTATGCGTACCGAACCGTACGGTTCATGGGGCAAGTTCCAAATGGAAGTGATCATCTCTATCCCCTTGGAGTGGGGACTTTGGAGTGAACAGGGCACGAGCGTGCCATTATTTTGTCGTTTGAAATGCATTTGGCAAAGGGAGCAATCTAATTTCCTCATAATCCTCAGCTGGGATGTTCCCGTGACAACGCAGCACGGTGTGCGTCAGCAGAATCGCTGACAGATACCAGCATTAAAAAAAATATGCATTTTATATTTTAAAAAGATGCAGGCATATTCGTTTTTTATATATTATATAGCAAAAAAAAAACGTTTTAAAACGTTTTAAAATATAAAATGTATGTTCATTTGCAACAGTTATGCTAACAACAATAAAAAGACATGACATTTAAAACACAGGGACATCTGCTGATGCACACCGTGCTGCGTTGTCACGGGAACATACCCCCCCCCCAAATAAAATACAAAAAACATTGTATTACCATGATAAATCCAAAAACATGGTATAACCACTGCATATTTTCATAAAGCAAGGGTTTGCTGTTGTATTATTTATACAAACACTGTTTTATCATGGTAAATCCCCCCCAAAAAAAATATTGTATTATCATGGTAAATCCAAAAAATATTGTATTACCATGGTAAATTCAAATAAACATGGTATAATCAGTGTATCTGTTTATAAAGTATGGGTTTACCATGGTACGTGTACTATGTCTAAAAAACATTGTATTATCATGGTAAAATCAAAAACATATATTGTATATAAAAAAAACATGGCATAACATGTTCACAGAGCCTGAATTTACCATGGCGCAATGTTTAAAATCATTGTCTTATCATGGTAAATCCAAAAGGCATGGTACAATTATTGTATATGTTCATAAAAGCATCGATTTACCATGGTGCCATGTCTAAAAAACTGTATCATGGTACATTAAAAAAATTATAATAATCATGGTTTAATCACTGTATGTTAAAAAAAACATGGATTTGCCACGGTACCATATTGAAAAAACAAAACAAAAAAACATTGTATTACCATGGTAAACTAAAACAATTAATACTTGTAATCACTGTACATGTGCCAAAAGCATGGATTTACCATTGTAACACCCAAAAAGCATTATTTATTATGGCATATCCAGAAACAAGATAACACTATGGTACAAGTCCAAAAAGGATGGTATTACCATGATAGCATGCCAAAACTCTGAGACTAAGTAAAATAAATGCCACGGTACTTTCTGTTAGTGTGATTCATTTGACAGGGAGAACAATCGGCAGTGACTGAATCGGTGGTCAGGAGGTTATCAGCACGTCCTGTTCAGGGTGTTGAAAAGACAGTGAGGGTGAAATGTTCCCCTCCTCCTCACAATCCATTCCTTCCCCTAAAGCTGCTAAAGCCAATTACACTGTGTCACAATCTAATTAGTACAGCACTGCAAGCTGTATCAAATGCCTTTTAGCCAACAATAACGGAAGGAGATTCTCTAAATAGATTTTTTCTTCCACAAGAGATTGGGGAGACGTTTGTATGCGCTATCAGAATGAATGCATCACACTGACGCTGCAGTTCACTGTGGTATTTTACGCCGGTCAAACTCCACAGCTCTCCAGGAGAACCTTCACAATTGAGCTTAAAGAGATTTTCACCAAAAAAGCCATCATTTTTTAAGCCATCATTAATTAGCAAACATGAGCAAAATGGCTAATACACGTTTTCGACAGCTTTTACCAAGAGGTTTAAATATTATTGTTGCCACTTTTTAAAAGTAAATTACGCTAGAACAGGAATTGCGATTGGAACATTGTTCGCCTAAAGTAACGTCATTGCTATTTCTATAGTAGCATGTTTGCTAACCGCTAACACAGTCATCTGCATCTTTTAAAAACTTTAATGACATTATATTTACCAGATAATAGTAACCAATGTAAAGGCAGAAACTAGCAGCTAAGCTAACTTAGTAATGGCTAGTACATTAAAATCCCATACTGGTTTATCGAGTTTCTCGTTCCTCACAATATTGTGTCTATATTTCAGGTAAGCGATTGTGATTAAATGTTAACCATTTAAATAACTATTAAAAATGATATTGTGATGTATCATGACTGAACACTGACTGGTGATGCACCAATATATTTATTTTTAACATAATGAAATGTCCATTTAATTGTAAAAACTGAAACCAAAAATGCATTTTACATCTTGCTACTCTGGCATAATTTTTGGTCACAATGAAATGCTTCCACATTGTTGACATGCTTGACAATGAACGGTTGTACAGTAGCTAATAATTTAACTAAAATAAATTATTTTGCCATTTCGAACAAATTTGCAATTGTTGTAATTTTGTCAACATACATATATAACATATGCATCGACATACATATGACATTCTGTACAGTGTATCTTACGTTGTTAAAATAAGGTTAATATAATAATTTGTTTCATTAGCTTTCGGACGTGTTTTTTTTGTTTTTAATTTCATTGCATCGCTAATCCAGACATACACATCACATTCTGTACAGTGTATCACATTTTGAAAAACAATATAGATATAGCCATTTGTTACAATAGTTTTCGGACATTTTTTTATATTTGACGTAATTACGTTACATCATGAATTCTGACAAACGTCACATTCTGTACAGTGTCACGAACTGCGTCCAGAGGTTGCACGGAGGAACCAGGAAACACGGAACGAGGTATGAGACTGACATAACACCATATATAGAATACAGCACACAGACGTTGAACAATAATCCACCACCGACGGCAGGGAAACACAAGGCAGAGGGAGACAGACTGTGACATTACCCCCCCCTTCCCCCTAGGCGCGTCCCGCGCCGTATGACATCGAAAGGGGAGGGGGGGTGGGCGCTCTGGAGGCCTCAAGGACCTGGAGACGGGACAGGTGGCCTCCAGGGCGGTGCCCGTTCGGGACCCATCGCGGATCCGGGGACTCAGGCGGCCACGGCGGGTCCGGGGACTCAGGCGGCCACGGCGGGATCGGGAGCCTCGGGCGGCCACTGGAGCCCGGTAGCTCAGCAGCTCGGGCGCTTTGCGATTCAGCTTTTTTAAGACACAAGTCTTGCAGTGACTTTTATTTAGCGGGAGCTCGGTGACAAGGCATGAGGACGGGGGCCAGCGGAGGCATTGAGCTGGACGGACCAGCGGAGGCATTAGCGGAGGCATCGGTGAGCTGGAGGAACTCAGCGGAACGGAGGCATCGATGACATCAAGGAGGAGCTGGACAACGATGGCTGGAAGGGATCAGCGGAGGCATCGCCTTCATTGCGGGCGGGAGCAGGCTGATGATTCCCGGCCATCCCTCGCGGGGCAATCTTGCCGTCCACGGAACGAGGAGACGGAGAACTGCTTTTCAAACACTTTACTAGAAACACGGAGATAACATAGACAGGTACACACACTCAGGACGTTCAGACATTAACCTGACATTAACAATAATCCACACGAAACATGGGGTAGGATTTAACAAAAACCTTTTTGGAGACTAAGAATAACGAGTATATAGAATATAGAAAAAAAGACACTTAGTGTTAGTTTTCAAAACCAACAAAAGAGCAACAACATGCAAGCGCTATTACAAGAAGCCGTACACGTAGAATAATTGTTTTTTTTTGCAATTGATAGAGTGTTAGTTTTACAATCAAATGTTTGATGTGTTTTTTTTTATATAAAAAGAAGACAGATTAGATTAAATAAAAAAAGAATAGAGAGTGCTAGAGTTAGAGGGTCAAATAAAGATGGAAGATATGTGTTAGAGGGTGAAGATGGGTAAGGATTCAGCTGCTCGGATTGAGTTGGGCAGGTCATTCCACCAGGGGAACAGTAAAGCTGCTCTGTGAAAGGGATTTTGTGCCTCTTTGAGATGGGAACAGTAATGAAAAACTTGCAGAACTCAAGCTTCTAGAGGTACATAAGTAATGCGTCGTTCAATGCAGAACGCAAGCTGTAGGAGCCAGATAAGATTCTGTGAAGTAATGAATTTAGGTAGTGTAGAATACAAAGGTGGTTCTGTAGGCAACACACAACAATACATTACAAATACAAATTAAGCTCAGATGAGCTTTATTTGTCACATACATACACAATTATACAGAGTATAATGAGGAGTGAAATGTGTTCTCTGCATTTAACCCATCCAAGTGGAGAAGTGGGCAGCTGACATTGCGGTGCCCGGGGAGCAGTTGGGGGTTCGGTGCCTTGCTCAAGGGTCTCACCTCAGTCGTGGACACTTCCTGCCAGAGGGATTCGAACCCACAACATTGGGTTACCTCGGGTTTCAAGTTCCAACGCTCTATCCATTAGGCCACGACTGCCCCAACAATGCCTTGAATTTAATGCGAGCAGCTATTGGTAGCCAGTGCAAATTGATGAACAGAGGTGTGACATTGTATCACTTATCCTTACATACAATCAAATTATGTACAGTGTATCACATTTTGTTAAACAAAGATTGATATACCTTTTTGTTTCATTAAATTTTATTCAGACGATTTTATTAGTTTGCCACAGTATAATCACATTCTGTACAGTATATCACACTTTGATAAAAGACTGATATAGCCATGGATTCATTAGCTATCAGACTTTTTTGCCATTATTTTGTTGTATCATTAATCCTGACATACACATAACATTCTGTGCAGTCTATCAACTTTGTTAAAAGAAAATCAATATAGTAATTTGGTTCATTGTCTTCTCAAATAGCAAACATCCTAAGTAACTAAACCACTAACGTCGTCTAAGGAAAACCTTTTTGGCTTTGTTTCTTCTGTAGCACCAGCTGCAGAGAAGAATATGTCTGACACTTCAGTTAATGGAGGGTGACGCCAGCGTTAATGCGGCTTTGCTTTGTCCTCTCTTAGCTTTTGTCAGTGGGCTAAGGGAGAAATGGGCTAATTAAAAAGTGGCAAAATGACACACTTTTGGCTCCACTTCATCAAGCCCCGCATATGAATGAGCCGCTAACAAATTCGTGCTCAATGCGAGACTGTCAAAACAAACACAGTCACCACACAAAGGCTATACTATATGAAATGATGCTAATGCCTTTTTATCTGCCATGTGCTTTATTTTCAGGCTGAACATTAGCATCAGTTTATGGGTATTTCATTATATTAGTAGCTCGATGGATGGTGTAGGACTTCATGCTAAAAAGGTACCATAGTGTTTTTTGGGAGACAATGCAATGCTAGTACCATGCTAATACCAAGGGTTTTGGATATATATCACAGTAATATCATGATGTTCTTTGGGTAAGTAATTTGGGCTAACATGCAAGCACGGTGGTATTAAACAGGCTAATCATTTAGCATGTTTTTGCATTCCCCTGCCTTCCTAATGAATTGTATTTGAACAAAATGTGAACATGCGTTCAACAGACATATTTGACCATTGTGTCTCGAACATTACAATGGGAGATTGTTTCTGCCACAGGATAAAAAGCAGGGATCAACGCTAAGGACTTTTTCTACTGGCCCAGTCGGGTCAGTGGTACAAATTATTACTTGCCCTGCCAACATTTTCACTGTCCCTGCCACAAAAAAAAAAAAATAGTTGCTGTTATAATTCTTTTTGATCTATGTTATCTTGTATTTTAATAAATAAGCTTATATGACACCAATATTTTAGATATCAATACAATTTTACAATTCTCTATTTAACTTTAGGTACCACATTATTAAAGACAAGTGACAGCCAGTAAATGAGAAAAAACTAATATATATATGTATATATATATAAAATCATCATCAGCTTTCTATCAGCTGTGACATATACATCTGCATGTTTTTTAATAATTAATCCAAGGGCATTTTTTAAATGTATAGAGGGCATTTCCCCCCTAACCTCAGTAATACTTCATCTTTCATTTAAAACTCTTACATTTAATCTATAAATTAAATTATAATAATGTGATTATTGTTATCTATGCATTATCAAATTAAATAATTTACACAGAAAAAATACAACTGCATTGAATAATGTTGTGAGATTGTTTTAAATATTTTTTTGAATATACAAACAAGAAATGATGATGGAAAAGATACTTGTAAACGAAATTAAAATGCCAGTAGGTGCCAGTGATGAGCATTTAATGAGTGTATAAATTCAATATAGATTAATCATTGTTAAAGTTAATTAGATTGGTATTTTGACATACTTTTGTATGTATTTGCACATTCGGGCGTGCTCGCGTGTGTCTGTGCGCGTGCTGTTCACACAGAACAGAACAAAGAGCGCAAGTGAAATGAGTTGTCTTTCGCGCCCAAATGCTTTTCAATCGCTTGAATTTTTTAATTAAAAAGGCTTAAAAATGCATGCAAATGATACAATTTCATGACAACGCTGCAGTGGCCCGATCAGGTAAGTGACAAATCCGTCTACTGTCCCGAGCGTCCTTCACGCTGGCCCCGGGCCTTCGAGCAGTCATTATTGTCGAGCCCTGAAAAGTATGTAATTATGACTATTTACCTAACAATTCAGACTATTTTCTTGTCATTATGAATTTATTTCACAATTCTGAATTGCAAAGTAAAAAAAATAATACAAAATTGCTAAACTGTTAACCATGATAATGCAAGATATCATGAGATATAAACTAGGAATTCGAAGAAAATTCAGAATTGTGAGAGTTTTGTGGATAAAAAAAATATGAATTATGATAATGTAAACAGATATGCAAGAAAAAAAAATCAGATTTCGAAATTTATATCTCGTAATTCTAAGTTTATATATGGCATTTAAAGGATTACAGGTCCAAATTGCACAATTACAAATTAAAGGCTTCATACACGATACAGTGTTCATGGCATCTACTTTTAAAATAAAAACATTATATTTGTTGCTTTTACTACCGTTTAGCATCGTATATCTTTTTTCCTGTGTGTGTAAAAAAAAACGCTTCTCGAGAGCTTGATTCTTTCCATTTCAATGTTAGCGTCTCATGTTTTTAAATGCAAATTAAAATGTAGTTTTAAAATACTTGTCCAGTGCTACACATGACACCAAAAACATCAATATTTACCATGGTTGTATCATCTTATCATAATGTTAATATGGTACAGCCATACAACTTTTAGAAAAGGGTAGCAGTTTAGCCCTTGTTGAAGAACTTCCACTGACCTCCACCGCTGAACAATACTGCAGCAGTTGATCACCATTATGCTACATGGAGGTGGACAGAAGATGATCTCAGAGAAGCAATTCACATTGAGGAGATTATTAAGAAGGGTCTTAATGGACCTTCGGTGGACATTTATCCCAAAGACCAAGGTCGAAACCAAGGTAACACCCCTTACTCTTTAAGTTAAGTGCCCTCACTGCCTGTTCAAGAGAACAGTTTCAAGTGACCTCTAAAGGACAGGATATAATTTGTTTAACTCAATATTATAAGCAGAACTAGAGAACAACTTTGAACCCCTCAGGAGGTCAAATGTTGGAGTCCATTGACTTTCAGTGTATGCACAAAATAAAATGTTCAATACACCTATAAGTCATATAGGTTTGTTTGTTGGTGAGGCTCAATGTGGTTTGTACACTAAAGGATGGCCGTATCAACCACACCCGAGGAACTTGGCAGCGGTCCCACAAAGCTCTTTGGTTCCTGTGGAGAATTGCAGGCAGTCTGGGGATGTTGACAGGAGATGTGAAAAGATAATGGGACATGAATTAAGGATCTCAGTTGCTAAGAGAACTGACCTCACTGTAAAGGCTCATTTTGAGAGCATCAAGGCTGGACTGTGCCAAAGCTGGCACTGTTATTCACAAGATCTAAGACGTGTTTCCCATTTCCCATACAGACATGCATTTAATGGTCACTCCATTACGCTGATGTTAAATTGAGAGTGTCTAGCAGAAAATTGCGATCAAAACAACATCCATTCTTAATTGTATAAGTGAAATATTTAATTATACTAATCAATCTGATGACATTCACTCCCAAAGGAACACTAGATTTGTCTTATTGTGTAAGAGCATCAGCTAATTTATCAGCTAGTAAAATATCATAATAGATATTACAGAGAGGCTTGTACACATAACAAAACCACTAACAGACCTGCCAACGTTGGAACATATTTTTGAGTACCAAAAAGGGGGGGGGGGGGTAACAAAATATATATATATATATACATATCTCCTTGGAAGAAGAGATTTATTTTAATCTCAATGGGACCTTCCTGGAAAAATAAAGGATTTAAAAAACAAAATGCTGCAGAAAAACATGCGAGAGATGTATCATTTTATGGACTGGCCATACACAATTGTAATGTGTTCATTCATACTGGAAGCCAGAGGGCGCCCTAATGCAGAAAACTTAACTAATATGCATACACAAGCAAAATAATTGACGGCGCTTCAGAAATCCTATTATTATGGACAAAAGCATCCAGCTATCGCTGTACCTGAATAAATGAATAGAATCGATTTGCCTTTGAATTATTAAATATTAAGCGAATAAACACTCGACTGTGACAATTTGACCAAGTGTGTCTGTGTTCTTAAAACCACCTCGGGTATTTTCATAATAATTAAGTATATTTATAATCCATCGCTAATCGACATAACCTTTATTACAGTAGAGGATATATATTTCTGCGTTCTGTAATAAGAAGTCACAAAAGTAAGTTATTTCTAACATTCGATTGATGTTGTTTAGTATGTTATAATGTTCTCTTTTGTTGGGACAGCAGGTTTAGAAACGCTTCTCATTAGGGAAGATGTTTTGAGTGTGCTGCTTTTTCAAATGTACATAATAAGCTGGAGGAGCGCGTAGACTCACGGAAACACAGCCAGTTTGGAGAGAAATTAAACGCACAGAAATTATTTAAAGGCAAAACTGAAAAAAAAACGCTATGATTGGTCAAACTCTTCTTTTTCGGTAGCTTGATTTGAGTACTGGGTGTGGACAGAGGCGTTACCAGGGTTTTGCGCAGTTCAGAGTGACAAATCGTACCAGCATACTTTGAGGTCAAAATGCGTATCCGTTACACAAAATGCGTACAGGTCTGCACTAAAAATGCACAGCCTCATGTGGCTTATTGCTTCACTGAAGAGTACTAATGTCAACATCTAAAAAGTGACACAACCAATAAAAAGTTCTCCTCTGGCATTAGCAAATCTTTAGAGAGATGGGACCATGAAGAAATACAAAATATAAAAGTAAAGCTTTTAGTTCGTGAATCAAACAGTGCAAATGCTAATGCGTTTCAAGCTGCAGAGATTGCATAATATTCAGGGACAAGTAACATTAAGTCATTCCGAATGGTTGCTTTTAATTTCAAGCTTGATTTTCTATGCTTGAAATCAAATTTGTGGACCAAAAAAAATAAATAAATACAAATTAAAACCCCTACAAATTGCACACTTGCATATCAAAAAATGCAAGACATGCATACAAATGAAGTAAATTAGCTCAGTCCACATTTTTTAAGTTGAATGTTTCAATAGGATAGAATAAAGTACCATGACAACATCCCCACACCCCGAGCAAGTGTAGATTTCTGTAGAAAGTCAGGAAAAGGAAAGGTGCCAGGTGTCACACCAATTATTTTCTCATTAGAGAATTTGTGCCGGATATAATAGGCCAAATTTAGCAGCAGATCAGTTTGCTCCCCATTTACCATCTGATGATAGCAGAGGTGTTTCAGAGGCGATCTTCTACCCTTCAGCTATTTAGGTTAAAAAAAATCCATGATATTCAATCTAAAACAATTACAAATAACATTTTATTCTTTAGTAACTATTATACATGCAGCTTTAGTGCACTTTTTGTGATGAGTCATAAAAAACAAAGCAACAAAACAAAACAAAAAGAAATCAATAAAACAAAGCAACAAAACACACAAAAAAGACATCGCTAAAACAAAGCAACAAAACAAACAAAACAACAACAACAAAGCAAGGATTGGGAAAGGTTAGGAATATTAGTTAACCAGACATTAATTCAAACAAAACAAAACAAACAAAATGCAACAAAACAATACAACAAAAACAAAACAGAACAAGACAATGAGATGAAGAAAAAGAAACAAAAACAAAAACAAACAAAACAATACAGAGAGAAAGCAACAAAACAAAAGATGGACAAGGTAAGTCATTTTACTTAATAGTTCTTAATTCCGACAATAATTGGTCCAAATAATAATAATAAACAATAATTGACATACTGTAAAAACATCAAACAAAAATGATATTTTTGGTTAAATGTTCTTTTTTTAAATGAATTAATTGAAAATGAAAGGCAGTTCAGTGAATTCATCAAAAACCCAACAAGCGAGTCATTAAACTTATTCAAGGTTTTTTTTTGACTCATTCATTAAAATTCCTCATTCATTTGTCACAACTGTTTCCAAACCTAGTTTCCTTTCATAAACCAAACTAAAAGCAAAGTTGCAAGGCCATAAAACGAAGCTAAGCGTTATGCTATATATCTGAACATATGATATCTACCAACAAACTGGATTATCAAGGAACTGTCTGGCTTTCAAGACAGAACAAACCATTAGCGAGACGCGAACAAGTAAAATGAAAACCAACAGACATGCAGCACACTTCTAAATGCTTACAGAAAGCAACGAGGATGGTTGTATTTCGCCTTAGCTTTTACCTAAGGTGTTGCAGTTTTTTCAAGTGCGTAAAGGTCATCTTCTCAAGACACAATCTCTCGTGTTCACCTGTAAACAGAAGTGACCCGACAAACTCAATGTCTGCGTCCAGAGCATGTGCAGGCTTAGCGCGACCTTATAAAAATACCTTATAAGACCTTATAAAACAAGTAGAAAAAGCCTGATGACATTCAAAGAGAAAGGTCAGGTCCTATCGCAGCATGTGGAAAGAGAAGCTAGGCCATCTTGAGAAGATAAGAGAGCACCACAGCATTCTGGGTAATTGGTGCAGTTGCTGTGGGCAATAACAGAAAAAACAGCAAAGCAGCTCAGTATATCCTGAAGATCTGTTAAGATTCATATTACATAATTCACTAACAAATAAAATTAAGGAGGGATATAACTGGAGAAGGAACTGACACTATAGAAAGAATTAAATAAGGAGGGATATATATATATATATATATATATATATATGTATATGTATATATATAGACATAAGGTGCATCTCAATTAATTAATGTCATAAAAAGTTCATTTATTTCAGTAATTCAACTCAAATTGTGAAACTTGTGTATTAAATAAATTCAGTGCACACGACTGAAGTAGTAGTTGGTAATTGGAATTGGACAGGCACCAATTCACTATCTCAACAAATTAGAATATGGTGACATGCCAATCAGCTAATCAACTCAAAACACCTGCAAAGGTTTCCTGAGCCTTCAAAATGGTCTCTCAGTTTGGTTCACTAGGGTACACAATCATGTGGAAGACTGCTGATCTGACAGTTGTCCAGAAGACAATCATTGACACCCTTCACAAGGAGGTAAGCCACAAACATTCATTGCCAAAGAAGCTGGCTGTCCACAGAGTGCTGTATCCGAGCATGTTAACAGAAAGTTGAGTGAGTGGAAGAAAAAGATGCACAGCCAACCGAGAGAACCGCAGCCTTATGAGGATTGTCAAGCAAAATCTATTCAAGAATTTGGGTGAACTTCACAAGGAATGGACTGAGGCTGGGGTCAAGGCCTTTTCAATGCCGCCTTTGCACTTTCTATTATCCACTTGTACCTTTTTTTTTGCTCTCATATCTCAATTTTTTTTGTTTGTATTTTTTAGCAAGGTGCTGCTGTCAGGGTAAGTCATAAGATATTTATATCATCATTGCCAATTAACTTCAGAAATGGAAAATAAGGGACAATTGTGATTATTTAGCTTTTATTTTTTAATAAAATAGTGTTTATTCTTTAATAAAATGAAGGACAGAACAAGGGATGCTCCAAATATTTGTACTGTACTATAAAACCTATGTTGCCACCACTAACCTATCTTTTTCATCTTTCTTTATCTACAAATGAAATTCCTTCTATCTGGAAAACTTCTTATGTTCGGCCATTAATTAAAGGGGGTGATCCAACTGTATTGTATAATTATATGCCTATTTCAAAATTGTCTATTTTAATCAAAGGTTTTTGAATCGCTTGTGAATGATCAATTAAAAGAGTTTCTATCATCTAAAAATGCCTTATCACAGTTCCAATCCGGTTTTAGGAAAAAACACAGTACATCAACAGCAATTATAAAAGTATTAAATTATGAAATGGTTTCATTAGATAATAAAAACCATAGTGCTGCTCTTTTTATCGATTTATCTAAGGCTTTTGATTTCGTAGATCATGACATTTTGAAGCAGAGGCTACTTGGTGTAGGTTCATCAGTAAATACTGTTGGGTGGTTTGTTAATTACCTATCGGATAGATCTCAATGTATAAATATAGAGGGACTCACTTCTAGCACTCTGAATGTAAAGATCGGCGTACCACAGGGATCGGTCCTTGAGCCATTATTATTTATTTTATATATTAATAATATTGGAAATAACCTTGCACATTCAAGTTTTCACGTATACGCTTATGACATGGTGATTTACTCTTCTGCATCGACACTCGATCAAGCTGTGAGTCATCTTCAATCTGATTTTGATGCAGTTCAACATACACAGAGCGATTTAAAACTTGTTCTAAATGCGGAGAAATCTAAACGCATGATGTTTACAAAAAGAAAATCTGCACATTCAAACTCATGCTCAATTACTACACTTCAGGGTTTGGAGATTGAAGTAGTATCTAAGCATAAACACCTTGGGTTTTTAATTGATGATTCTTTTTCTTTTGGGCCTCATATTCAGTATCTTGTGAGAAAATTAAAGTCAAAACTGGGCCTTTTTTAGAGTCAAGTGTTGTCTTTCTCTTGCAGCAAGGAAGAGATTGGTAGCAGCTACATTCTTGTCAGTGTTGGATTACTGTGATATCACATATATGCAGGAACCTAAGCATTGTTTACAGGCGTTGGATTCAGTTTATCATGGAGCATTAAGGTTCATCACAAATTCAAAAGTCCTTACTCGTCTTTATTTATTGTACTCTCGGGTTGGATGGCCGGCGTTGTCATCCCGTAGACTTAAGCATTGGTACTTATTTATATATAAAGTAATTTTAGGTTTGCTTCCCTCATATTTACAGCAGAATATCTTTCAAAAAGGTATAAAGAATTATGGGCTTCGCTCACAGGACTATTATCTAAAGTCCGTACTAATATGGGTAAACAGGCATTCAGTTATGCTGCTCCATTTGATTGGAATCAATTACAAGATAAGTTATGCTTAAAAGAGTTGGTACCACTAGATGATTTTAGATGTATTTTAAAGGATCTAGTTGTAGAGTCACCTGATTGTAAATGTTTGAGTGAATTGTAGTAGTAATTTAGTGAAAATACTGTGAAATGACAAATGGCATGAAATTTTAAAGCGTAACAACTGATGGTCTATAGAACATCAGTCAATCAAGCATTTTTCTTAAACAATGGCACTTAAAATGTTGAACTAAAACATCATATAGCCTTTGAATGAAAAAAAATAAATGAAAATTAAATTAATGAAAACTTAGAGAGTGTGGGCTGCTTCTGGTGCTTGGATTTGTACTTCAATAATGAGGTCCAAGTTTAAGAATACGCTAGAATTTTCTTTTTTTTATGTATTTTTCTCTCTCTAATTAACAGCATTACTTACAATGAAAGACGTCTTCCCTCAGGTAGACAATGTCTTCCTGCCTTGCTGGATGTTGGGCTCATGATCAATAAACTGTTTGCATTCGCCCTAACTGATTTGGCAAGATCAAAAAGCGGATAATGAAAGTGAATTGCCATCAGCGCGAGTCCCGCAGAGGATTCCGCTTGGTCTTAAAGTCTCCCTCAAATGGATACGTTCACAATTAAACAATGACTTGCGCCAAAAAAATTATTAATTATCAATTGTGAATTTGTTATTGATATGGTCTGGTTAAAATAATAATATGGGCTGCGAGAAAATAATAAATAAAAAGAGTGGGGCTGCTATGCAGGCAGTCTAGGGACAACATCCATATTTCAACACAGTGGCATGACAACACCGGCCCTCTCGGCCAAAAAAACTGACCGGCCCACCGTGAATCTTCCCGTGAAGCTCCCGGTTAGCCAATCCCGGCCTGGCCAATTATTATTGTGAAGTCACTTTTATTATTAAATTAAAAAAGTACAATTAAGTTGCCCCCGCAATAATTACCACATAACTGACGCACTGCGAGGATAAGATTATATATTTACTCCTCAATATTTTGTTTTAGGCCTATTAGGCTATAGGCTACCTACAATTAATTATAGTCCTATAATTAAAATATGAACACTGCAGTCATGAATAAAAATCAATGAAATAAAAAGCTTTTATTTCAAGCACCGACTTTCAAATACAACTCGTTTAACACAAAATATGTTGTTGTTTTTTTAGTATGTACGGGCCACAAGAGAAATATAAAGGAAATAAATGAAAACAGCCATAGGCTAAACCGTTATCAGCATGTTGAAATAGATTCGTCTCTCATCGTCTCTGAGAGAATAAGCGGCGTCAGATGCCGAAAGCTGTGTTATTACTCCGTCATTCCGTTTTTACTTTCACTTTCTGCTTATAGTGAAATGACTGAGATTAAGATGTTCACCAGCATACATCTTGCGTTTATCCATTGGGTCGCCTTCATGGTTTAAAACAGAAATATCTCCAACATTGCGACGTTACATAACTCATTGTCCCCCCCCCCCCGTATCGAAAACGTACCGAACCGTGACACCACTGTGTCGTATCGAACTGAACCGTGAATTTTGTGAACGTTACACCCCTATTTTATATTTACATTAGTGCTGTCAAAGTCAACGCGTTAATAACGCTAAATAATGATAAATGTACGTTTTGCATGTTCAGAAAAAGGTCTGCCCTGTGTGCAAAAATGTAAACAGGTTTGTGTCAGTAAATTGCTCAGTGCAAAGAAAGAGAAGTAATAGGAACCTGTTTTTTTGTTTTTCATGTGTCTAATAGACATGAACAAGTTATATGAAAAACATCTATGACCTTTGAAACACGTCTACTTTTCATGCTCTAAGGTGATTATGGCTTTAATAATAATAAACATACATTTGCATAAAGCATCCATATTTGTACATGCCCATGTTGATTAGAGTATGAAAAACTTGAAAAGTATAAATTTAAGTTACATTAAGAACAAAGAAAAATATGTGATTAATTGTGATTAATCGCGAGTTAACTCATGACAATCATGCGATTAATCACGATTAAATAGTTTAATCGTTTGACAGCCCTAATATATATATATATATATTTTTTTTACAACAGAGTTTGGTCGCACATTCATCTCTATACACACACAAAAATATGTTTTAAAAGAACAGCATTTATTTGAAGTTGTAATATTGTGTAACATTATTAATGTCTTTTTCTGCCACGTTTGACCAATTTAACGTGGCCTTGCTGATTAAAAGTAATAATTTAGATAATTTTGTATGGTGGTGTTGTACATTTTGTTCGAAAGTATCTTGAAAAAATGCTATAGACCAAGAACAAAATTGCCACAAAGATAGAGTTTATAGTCGAAACATCCCCCCACCCCACCCCTCCAAAAAAAAAAAAAAAAACCTTCCTGAGAGCCTTGATGGTGATGAATTGGAGACCCCGTTTGTCCTTTCTTTGCTCTCTCAGAAGTCTTATTTATTTCAACAGGAGCACGTTATTAGATTTCAGCTCCCCACGGGACAGGTTCTGTCCTGAATCCTGTTGCTCTGACCCTCTTCTCGGCCCACAGACCCACAACAGGGACGCCGGGGCTGTCAGACTCCCCTCAGGCAGCAGAGCATGCAATTAACTGTCGATTGCTCCTGGAGCTCAGACCAAAGTCACACGGCACTCATGCCAACAAACACAAACTTCCGCCGTGTGCCCATTTCCTCAGAACAAATGTGCTCTTTAAAAGGAAACGCCTCTTGAACCAGAAACACAAGTCGTGGAGTCCAACTGACTGAATCCAGACAGAATAAAATAAAAAAGAAGCTTGGTTTGTGTGAAACTACGATGCAGGGCTGGGAGGTGTGACCGTATATTAACTTAATGCACATTTTCTCAGTCTACGTCAGTAATTCAACCCGGCAACACGCATAAATGTGGAAATCCCATTATATACAGGGGAAAAAAATTAAACGCAAAGCCATAAACTCACCCTTGTTTATCGGAGTCGACCAGAATGCGCACCAATATCCCTGTAACAGCCACTAGGATGGGGTAGTGATCAACACTCTCCAGGCCTACGAACAAAATATAATACATGCTTTTATTAAGTAAAATAAGGGTCTGCATGACGTAATTTAGTTAGAAAGAAATTTACTTGCCAAAAATGCCTATTTAAAGTGATTTCAGATGTAAATAATTGTCTTTACGCAAAGCAGTTTTCTGAAGCACAGGTCAATTGAGTTCAAGCAGTATTCTTGCTGGAAACAAACAAAGTTTTCCTAATGCTGCTTCGCTTGACTTTTTTTTCAAGGACACCATAATGCTTTCATAACCAACTTTCTCCGAATTTTACAGACGGCCCATCAGATACCCCCCCAAAAAAACTATAACAAATGAATACGGCTGGAAAACTCATCAATGGTGAATAAACTAAATCTTCTAAATCCACTAAACAGCACTTGAGTGGAATTGAAGGTCACAGAATGTGAGACCAAAAAGACCCGGGTCACAATATGTCATCTAATAACAACTTTAAAAAGCATTGGAAGTCAGGCTTTTCTTTGTGCCTTTCTAGGGGTGAAGTTCAGGCTAACAACATGACCCAAACTTATTCATTATAAATCTATCATTCTGCAATGTCAAGGCTGAAATATTGGCCTGATGACAGTCTCAGTATCCTCCTGAATTGGATTACGTTTTCATACTAACTCGCCGTGTAATCTCTTGACCTATTCTTCTCATATCATTCCCTGAGTGACTTCCCAAACTTCGGAAAGGGTTTCAGAGGTGATGTCAAGAACGTTGCAAAATCAAAATCATATTACTTTTTATTTGTTCTGGGACTTTAAACAAGGTTCTATAAAAGGAACATGTGAAAAGTCCAATGTTAGGTTACAACAAACCATATTTCAGCTAACGGGGGACGTGATCAAGGACGAACCGAAATACCGGAGAGGTTTAAATTCAGCACAGCACACTAAGCGTTTCAGAAATATAATCGCATTCAAGTGCATCCTCAAGTGTGTACTTAAGCATGCAATTCATGTTCAATGCTTCTATTTGCATTCAAAAATATGTTTGCATAAGAAGGGAATTGATGAGAATTACCTGGGAGGCGCAAGTTGACCACCCTGTCAAAGAGGTTTCTTTCTGCCGTGACTCGATTTAACACCTGGTTCAGGAGCTGCAGAAATACAATAAAAAAACAAATGTCAAACCTCAACTTAGTATTAAAAAATAATAAAATAAAATAAAAAACACACGTAAACCAGAGATGAGAATGTTATCCTACTTAATCGGAATGTTAAAAAAACAAGGCAGAAACAACAAACCAAACAAAAAACTAAATATAGCATTATATTACAAACAAACGAAACCAAAGAAAAGCAAAGCCAAGCAAAACAAATAAAAAACTAAGCAAAAACAAGAATATAAAACAAAGGAAAGCAAAGCAAAAACTAAACAAAGACAACCCAAAAACACATTACAAACAAACAAAAGAAGAAAAACAAAGCAAAGCAAATCAACAACAAAAACACAAAAACAAAAAGAAAGTAAAAAACAAAACATACAACATAAAACAAAAACATAATACTATATTACAAAACACAAAAAAACACAAAAATCAAAACAAAAACTCCAAAGAAAAAGAAACAAAGAAATGCAAAGCAAAAAAAAACTTAATATTACAAAAAAAAAATTGCAAAGCATAATATTGCAAACCTGTACTGCTTGCTTTCGTCGGAAGAACACAAAACAAGGTAAAGGTACATCTCAGAAAAATTGGAATATCATGAAATGGGTCAATATTTTTTTTTGTCACTCATTTCAGAAAGTGAAATCCATATATTATATAGATTCATTACAAATAGAGTGAAATATTTCAAGCCTTTATTCTTGTAATTTTGATGATTATGGCTTACAGATAATGAAAACCCCAAATTCAGTGACTCAGAAAATTAGAATATTACATAAGATCAATAAAAAAAGGATATTTTAAACAGAAATGTCAGGCTTCTGGAAAGTATGTTAATTTATATGCACTCAATACTTGGTTGGGCCTCCTTTTGCATGAATTACTGCATCAATGCGGCGTGGCATGGAGACAATCAGCCTGTGGCACTGCTCAGGTGTAATGAAGACCAGGTTGCTTTGATAGCGGCCTTCAGGTCATCTGCATTGTTGGGTCTGGTGTCTCTAATCTTCCTCTTGACAATACCCCATTGATTCTCTATGGGGTTCAGGTCAGGCGAGTTTGCTGGCCAATCAATCACAGTAACACCATGGTCATTGAACCAGCTTTTGGTACCTTTGGTGGTGTGGGCAGGTGCCAAGTCCTGCTGGAAAATGAAATCAGCATCTCCATAAAGCTTGTGAGCAGAAGGAAGCATGAAGTGCTCTAAAATGTCCTGGTAGATGGCTGCGTTGACTGTGGACTTCAGAAAGAGCAACAGTCCAGTTATTTTTCTCCTTATCCCAGGTAAGATGCTTCAGACGATGTTTCTGGTTCAGAAGTGGCTTGGTAGCCCTTTTCCTGAAGATGTCTGAGCGTGGTGACTCTTGATGCACTGACTCCAGCTTCAGTTCACTCTTTGTGAAGCTCTCCCAAGTGCTTGAATCAGCTTTGCTTGACCGTATTCTCAAGCTCGCGGTCATCCCTGTTGCTTGTGCACATTTTCCTACCCAATGTCTTCCTTCCAGTCAACTTTGCATTTAATATGCTTTGATACAGCACTCCTTGAACAGCCACCCCTTTCAGTAATGACCCTCTGTGACTTACTCTCTTTGTGAAGGGTGTCAATGATCGTCTTCTGGACCATTGCCAAGTCAGCAGTGTTCCCCATTATTATGGTTTCAAAGAACAAGAGATACCCACAATTTATACTGTATGGATGCTCATTTATTGAAACTCAAATGTAAATATTCTAATATTTTGAGATACTGATTTTTGACTTTCATTAGCTGTAAGCTCTAATCATCAAAATTAAAACAAAAAAAAAAGTTTGAAGTGTTTTACTTTACATGTAATGAATCTAAAATATATGAAAGTTTCACTTTTTGAAATAAGTTACAAAAAAAATGAACTTTTTCACCATATTCAAATATTTTTGAGATGTACCCGTATGTAAAAAAAGGCCATATAATAATAGTCAATGGGGTCCAAAATAACAAAGCAATGGACCCCACAGACTTTTTACTGTATGGAGAAAAATAAATACAAATCTTATTTTGTGTTCTACAGAAGAAAACAAAATGCATATGGGTACAACATGAGGGTAAGTATATATGAAAAATAATTTTCTTTTTTGGGGGGAGCGGGGTGAGATTTTCTTTTAACATGAACAGATGTCACCTGCTCCAGTCTGAAATTATTTCAGAAAGCAAATCAAACACATCTGGTCATAAATTAAAGTGACCAGACCGCAAAAATTATTCCCTTCACTCCTTTAGCATGCCACTTTGACTCAGCATCATGCACCCAATAATTTAATGCAGAGGTAACAAGCTCAGGTGCCAATTATTGCCATTTACAATAGAGCATCACACATAATTGCATTCAAAGATAGAATAAATCCTTCAGGGACAGGACAAAATGTAAATGGATATGTATGCAATGCATGAGGTGGAGGTTCTGGTCCTCAAGGATGTGTGGAGTCCTGCTGTGCTCACAGGTGTGTTTCAGTTAAAGCATGATTACAAGCCACAGGAGAATGGACGCTCCGCTGGGAATAGAGCCCACGTAAGTGCTGTGAGAAAAACCCACCAGAGAACACATTTTCAAAGCATTCTCCTCCGTAATTGAGGCCTTGAAAACATGCAGTAGCCTATCCGCTCCTCATTTGCATGGCACTTTCCATGAATAGAGTGCAAAATAGCATCTGAAGATGAAAAAGTAGGTACATAACCTTCTGAAAATAGCAAAATGTTAAATGATAATTAACCTCAGGACGTAAAGACAGTTAATAATAGTAATTAAATATTATATGCATTCTATTTTTATATGGTTTGCACATTTATTTTCAAATTTTGGACATTAACGAATACAGATTTAAAACCCTTATTTTTGTGATTTCATTATTTATTTGCAGTAAGATTAAAGTATATTTCAAAATAAAAACAAATACTAAATCAAACTAAAATAAAAATGCTACATAAGAATGGGTAACAGGGTTGATAAAACTGCAGATTTTGCCTAAACTGAACGGTCATAACAATATTTTACATACCTATATCACTTGTCTTTATTACATTTATATGAATTTTTTTATTTTTTTTTCATCCCCGTTACCAACTTTTGGACATGACTAAATACAGATTAAAACCCTGATTTTTGTGATTTCATAATTTCTGAGCAGTAAACATTACATATACATAGGGCTGGGCGATAAATCGATTTTATCGATTAACTTGAACGTGTAGTTTACATCGACTTGTTTGAATAAAAATAGTTTTTTAGCATGATGTTGAGCCAGCATCGTTCAGGATTTTCACTGTTTACAATGGCAGGGCCTTCCATCTTGTCTTTTTTTGGCTTGTTTCTGATTGCACTTTCACCCCAAGTGGGAAATCCAGATAAAATCCCAGAAGGAAAAAAAAAAAAAAAAAAAAAAAAATCTGGGATTTTTTTTCTTAGACCATATCGCCCAGCGCTATATATACATCAAAACAAACAATATTAAATGTATTTCACATACCTACATCGCTTGTTTTTTTTACATTAAGATATTAAATTACAATATTGAATTAAATTTAGGGGAGGGGGGAAATAATGCCAGAATGGATAACAGAGTTGCAAAAACTAAAAATTGAACCTAATTGGGAAGTTGTGGCCTAATGGTTAGAGAGTTGGACTGATAATCCAAAGGTTGCGAGTTCGAGTCTTGGGCCTGCAGGAATTGTAGGTGGAGGGAGTGAATGTACAGCTCTCTTTCCACCCTCAATACCATGACTGAGGTGCCCTTGAGCAAGGCATCGAACCCCCAACTGCTCCCCGGGCGCCGCAGCATAAATGGCTGCCCACTGCTCCAGGTGTGTGTTTGTTCACTGCTGTGTTTGTGCACTTTGGATGTGTTAAATGCACATTCTTAAATGTGTTAAGAATTCAGAGTATGGGTCACCATACTTGGCTGTATGTCATTTTCACTATAAAAACAACTGTCAGTCAATAGTCAAAATATCTAGCTAATTTGGCTCCTGACATTACATTTTAGTTATTTATAAAGTTATATTTCCTATAAATGAAATATTATTTATTTTTGATACAAGTACATTCAAATTAAGAAATCAAGATTATTTATGTTGTTGGTTTTTATTTTCAGTCAGTGTCAGAAAAAAAAGAATACATGCATAAATAAATGAATAAGTTGAGATTTGTGCATTTAATGGTATTAAGTAATAGGAGACTAAAGAGTACTCTATTTGTGGAAAACACCACATACATTATCCATAAACAAACACTTGTTTAAAAAAATACCTATAGAGGTGAAAAGCATCAAATAGCTTTCATCTGTTTTCAAATAATGACTGCCCTCCCACCAATCACCCTTGTAAGAACGTTTATGGTTTGAAAAAATGACTTCATTTATGGATCAATAAACCCCAACCATTATCTTCCATCCAATACAGACTATTTTCGCTGCTGAATTGTAATACTTTATGTTTTAAATTGGCTATATTCTCCAATTTAATTTGTTTTTGTGTGATTCACAAAGAACAAATTGCATCAATTGATGGTCTTGTTTTTCACACGATGGCTATTTCTGAAGGACCCAATTTGATAAAAGAGTAAATGCAAATCAGGTACAATGCAAAAATTGTCCAAAAAAAACAACAACTGTAGCTTTAATTTATTAAACAAACAAAAACGAATAATAATAACAATGGGTCCTGTGTTCCTGTAGCTCAGTGGTAGAGCATTGCGTTAGCAGCGCAAAAGGTTGTGGGTTCAATTCCCAGGGAACACACATACTGATAAAAAAACAAAATGTGTAGCCTGAATAACACTGTAAGTCGCTTTGGATAAAAGCGTCTGTCAAATGCATAAATGTAAATGTAATGTAAATGCAATGGAACATAATAATATAACGCAGGACTGTAGAGGAAGGTTCTGTTATATTGTCTGCACCGACAATAGATTAGTATAGTAAAATGTCTACATACTACACTATCCTCTTATTTCAAAAGATGAAATACATTTTTTCATGTTATGACCCTCTGAGGCAGGTTCATACATTTTGTCAGTGTTGTTAATAATTTAGGTTTCGAAAAAGTCCGAGAGCTGTGCACTGCAAGAGTCTGAGAAAATAAACAGAAATGTTTAATGGCAAATTGCTTCAAACAGGATCATTAACTCAGCGCTCTGCATGAAACCGCTTTAGAAAAATGTTAATGGTGAGCATAAAATACATTTCATTGTATTCACTTTGCACTGGCAATTCTGAAAGTTTTTAGAACAACATTTTCAGACCTCATTTCCATTTTCACGCTCACCTGAGCCAATCGCCGTAGCAGCAACTCGGCGGAAGGGCGGGTCCAGTCCAGGAATATTTCTGGTACTAGAGTGATGGTCATCTCCAGGACCCGTAACAGACTGACAGAGAGGTCAAAACAGGTCGCGCACACCTTTAACTGCCGCGTGTCCACGAAATTCCTCTCAGGCCGCTCAGCTGCCTGTTGGATCTGACAGGAAAGAAATGAAGACATGAAGAGACACAATATTGGAGACACAGGGAGTTCAGAAGAGATGTTATGAAACTGCCGATACGAGGCCGTATGTCTTGGTGCACGGAATTAGGTCAAGTAAGACCCAATGACAGTCAACTTATTCATATTAGAGTTACAGCAATAGATAAGGCCGTGAGCTTATATGAATGAGGCAAAGGAGCCAGAATACCCCAGCAACCACCCAGAACACCCTAATAACTGTATAGCAACATGCCAAGGACCACTCAAAAGGACTCAGCAATCGCATAGCAAGTAGGGTTGGGCGATAGAGCTACAAAAAATGTATCACAATATAATGTTTCATATAATTTGGTATTGATAATTATTGAAATTTGTATAACCTCTTTAAACAGAGCAATAGAAAAAAAGGTTTAAATTTAACCACTGTATTTTTAGTTTACCCATATTTGAATGCAATTTTTTATCTTAAATTCGACTAAATTCCTTTTTCAGTCGCAATCTCCTCATCGCAGGCAGACATGGCACTCATTTCAGCATTCATGTGTTCTAATGTCACAACTTTTTGGCTGTCTTATTGTCACTAATAGCACGCGCTTTTAAATGAAACGAGCGTTAAACTGTTATGCGCTATATGGATAAGTTCTCTATCGTAATCGATGAAGGTGTACCATCGATAAATACCAATACCATTTTATCGCCCAGGCCTAATAGCAAAAACATTTTACCATTCAGTTCTTTAGATATAAAACATTTATATTTAGTGCACTTGTATTTAGAGTCCTGATGCTTATACATTCTCATCAAACTTTTCTACATTCACCCTCCATTTCAATTCACTGAAACTGAGGCCGTAAACCCATCACAGACTCCCCTGGAGACCAGTGGCTCCTAATTCGTGAATCATCTCTGATGAAAGGTGCTCCTAAGAGCCAGCCAAACCACCAGGCAAAGTAGCATATGAATCAAAGTCCAATCAGCGATAAGCAGAATTTCAGCGTTTCGTCTCTCCTGAAAGCCATTGATTTAAGTGTAGAGGAGAAAGATTGGTGAGAAAGTGCTTTTACTTCTGAGGTTTAATTCCCCACCATTATAGATCAGGGAGGTTTTGCTTTCTTCTGTGTCTTCCCCTGAGACTCCAAAGCCTGCGTTTAGTAATGACCCTACCACGGGAGGGGTGGGCGCGCTACTCTTCCCAAAAGGTTGTTTCCATGGTGTCCAAATTATCAAATTAGTGTGCGGCTGAATGAAGTTGTTAAGGAGGTGAATTGAGCACAAAGTAAACTACATTTGCATTTCCTGAAGGAAATACCAGTGCTTGAAAGACAGCAAAAGAAAGTAGTGCTGTCAATCGATTAAAAAAAAACTTTAATTTATCACACATTTTTTCTGAAATTAATCGCAATTAATATTACCATACATTAAAGTTTTTAAATATACTTTTACATACCACTAATTTCACATGCAATCTTCAAATTAATAAACAAACAACATAAAGACAGTATATGTATTTTATGTCAAATATTTGTTTAGTGGCATCTTTTATGACCGAAGTCGAGCATCAATGATACCAATATTTATGTCTCTAGGAAATTGACCATTGATTATAGCCATTCAACATTACAGTAAGCCTATAAATGAGAGATATCAATTTTAACATTTATTCGACTTTAAAAAAGTACAATGTTTCATTTAACTTAAAACAATCTTCGTATAAACCCATTATAGTCAATGGTGGTATAATAAATTACTGACATATGGCCCGACAACATCTCATCTGACCACAGTTCACTGATGACTCCTGAAGCTCCTCGTCACCGGTACTACGGCCGCACGATAAATCGCATTGCAAATGTCATGTGCATCTCGTCAGTAAAGCCGGTTCTGTAATTAGTAGCAAATCTCCATCACGAAGGCGATTAATCTGTGATTATAAACGCGATATTGCGTAGCTTGTCAGTGATCTACGTCTCTGTGTATTAAATGCTGCTCCATCTGGAAGCATGTGATGGAGATTAACTACTAATCACAGAACCCGGCTTTACTGATGAGATGCGCATGATACATCTGTTACGATCCTTGGCATCGTTGATTTCGTGTGTTTTGCTTTGTGTATGTGACTGTGTATGTGTGCAGGGATTGGCTCTTCATCAAGGAACGCGACTGGTGGATCCTGAAGCGGGTGACTTTAAAAGGGCGGCGTTACCAGCACACGGGGAGCTCACTTTGGCGTTTGCTGTTGTGGCGTGAAGAGCTCCGAATTCCGGCTCCGTTAACAGATCACCAACGGCTTTGGGTTTATTGTTTGTGACTATTTCGATTCGTGATTTATTCGGTTTAAATTCTCTGGAGCGTAGGAGAGGTCTGCTATTTATTTTGATCTACCTTTGCGATGTGTTTTCTGGTCTAGGGAGATAGGGAAGTACATTTGTATTTTCTTTTCTTTGTAACTAGGACATTTATATGTTTCTTTTATTTAGTTCTTATGTTTGTTATTTTGGCCTTGGGCCTCTCTGAAGCTAATGCTCCTTATTCAATCTTTTTTTTTTTTTTTTTATAAATCATTTAAATTTATGTGTTGTACTGGTGATCTGTTGGCTGCGGCTGGAATCCTATTAATATCCGTCGTTCGCGTCTCACCCTATTAATATGGGCCGTAACACATCGCATGCGATTTATCGTGCAGCCCTAACCGATACCATTTCCACACTAGTTTGTCTAGCGTCTGGCGCTGAGGCGAAGTGGAGTGCACGTCTGAAAAGTCTCCTGTTTGATGTGCTTGTAAAGACGTTCCGCATCTAAATAAATGCAAGTTTTGTTAAGAAAAAAAGAGACAGAAGCAGCAGTTGTGAGTGGGGTGGCCAACCCAAGCCCCGCCCCGCCCCTGCATTAACTGTGTTAAATATTGTAAATGCCGTTAAAGTGGAAACATTTTATTGTTTGATGTTTACTTACTTAATAGTAATTGCCTAACACCATCCTAGAAACCATCCAGTAAACCAAAGCATTAGCATCACACTAGCATTGTGGCATTGATGTTTGCATGGGCAAGCACCACTCCCATTTTCTTCAAAAGCTGCAGAAGTCTGGTTATTAGGCACTTCTTATTGATACAATCAAACACATCTAATGAATATGTCAAAGACTAAGTAACTTGAACTATGCAAAGATTAATTTTACACTGAAAATGCAAGATGATGGTAATTCAGTTCAAATATCAAGTGGCAGTCATGATTACATAGTCACTGTGAATAATTTACAGGCTCTGATTGAGTTAGTGGAAAGCTACAGTATCACAGGGCTAATCAGTGGGGAGGAGAAAACAATCTGCTACAGATTTAAACAAGTAGAGTTTCATTTAACTTTTAAAGAAAAAACTTTTACTCTAGCTCTATAGTACTTTCAAAACTTTGCTCTGTCTGCTTCAGTGTGTTGAAGACGGATGTCCTGTTACTCCCTCTACAGTCAAAAATCTGGGTGTTATATTAGACAGCAAATTGTCTTTTGAAAATCACATTTTCCAGGTTACAAAAACAGCATTCTTCCATCTTAGTAAAAGTTGCCAAGCTACGGAACATGTTAACTGTTTCTGATGCAGAAAAGTTAGTTCATGCATTCATGACCTCTAGACTGGACTATTGTAATGCACTGCTAGGTGGTTGTCCTGCATCTTCAATAAACAAGCTACAGATAGTACAAAATGCTGCGGCTAGAGTCCTTACCAGGTCAAGAAAATATGATCATACTACCCCAATTTTACAGTCTCTGCACTGGCTACCTATTAAGTTTCGTATCAGTTACAAAATATTATTACTTGCCTATAAGGCCCTAAATGATTTAGCTCCTGCGTACCTAACTAATCTTCTATCACGCTACAATCCAACCCGCTCCCTAAGGTCGCAAAACTCTGGACTCTTGGTAGTACCTAGGATAGCAAAGTCCACTAAAGGAGGTAGAACTTTTTCATATTTGGCTCCCAAACTCTGGAATAGCCTTCCTGATAACGTTCGGGGTTCAGACACACTCTCTCTATTTAAATCTAGATTAAAGACACATCTCTTTAGCCAAGCATTCATATAATGCATCTCACAATCTTGTACTGCAGTTATATCTGATCAAACGCACATTATTATGCTTTAGCTTGGGTTGAACAAATAATTTTTGCTTGGATGGAACAACAGCTATGCTAATTATGTCTCTATTTGTTTCTTGACATCCCGTGGAAACTAGGAATTACACAAGCTTCAGTTTGGATCCAACCCTTAAATGATCTGAGATGACCGAACACCTGAGAAGAGATGATGCCAACCCCTCAGACAATATACAGAATTAACCAAATGTTTCCATAAGTTAAATATATTAAGTTTATACAATATATAAATTGTGGAAACTTAATTTCCTGTAAAGCTGCTTTGCAATGATTGTATCGTAAAAAGTGCTATACAAATAAACTTAAATTTAATTGAATTGGTATGAAGGCAAAAGTTTCTTACCTCCTGTATCATCCCGATGAATTCGGAGAAGGCCCAGTTGAGCTGATTTAAGACGCTATTGAGGAAACTGGCAGCCATCTCTTTGTCTTGACTAAGGAGTTCAGCCATGTGTCTCTGCAGCAGAAGTGATGGACAGGGCTCTGTAGCCAATCAGAGAAAAGCACATTCATTCTATTATTATTATTTTTTTATCATGAGTATAACAAAATTACAAAAGCAAACTATAGGTAGACACTTCACAAATACTTTAGGTCACGTCTTTCTCTGAATAAGATCAATTGTGGACAAGCAAATGTACTCACAATGATCAAACCAACCTTTTCTATAGTTTATAATATACAGTGTTGAATATACAAGTCTGATTCTTGGTAAGTTATAAAACCAGGCATCACTTACATCATGTGGCAGGCTGAGAAAAGACCAATAAAGAGGTCTGAACAGGTGTTCATTTGAAATTATTTTCAAATATTAAAAAGGGGAATCAAGTGCCCATAGGAGAATGAGGTTGAACTGAAAGGAGATTTTAAAGGGATAGTTCACCAAAAAATGAAAATGATATTAACTTCAGCTACACCCCATCACACAGCCTTCTTCTTGGTCGGTCAGCAGCAAAGCTTAGCTGTGTCTCAGAAAACACTCTACTTTTGGTGCCAAGGAATTCCCTCTCTGCTCCCTTCCTGGACCTACGGGGAAACCATTGTGCATGCACTGGGGAAAAGATCAGGCTAGAGAAGTTCTTGCTCTGCATTTAAAGGTGGCAGTGACAAGTCAATATTAACTTCAGCTACACCCCATCACATGGCTGTTATAGGATCTTATCGAACGGACACACGAAATAACGGCAGTGCAGCACATTTCTTAGAAGGAGTTAAGGAGTCTTATACCAGCCATCTGCGGTCATACAAGTTAATAATCAATCTCAGTTCCTGTTAGCGCTTCCTCTCGGTATCTACTGGAAAGGGGTGATAATGACTAATTTAATCAAGAAAATCACTAAGATATTTTTGTATGCAGAACTGCAAGAGTCTTTCTCACAACCCGTGGAAGCCTCGTGATCCGTGATCCCAATGTATGGAACCTATAGTCTGTCCAACAGGAAACGGTGATTCAATTAACTGACAGCCCTCAGGCCCGCAAAACCACGAGATCTGTAACATGACCGTCTGATGTTTCCTGCGTGTTCCTATCGGTCGTCACAGCTTTTCTTTGAATGGACAAAGAAATTCAAACTTGCATGAAGATTTCTCATAAGGACAATCATTTAAAATAATTTAAAGTATTGGAGCCATATGCTTACTAATAATTGTGTTCTATGCCCTTTTATGCATGATGTGGTTTATTTTTAATCTTTAATCTGTAACCCTTTTTGTTCTAGCAGGAAAAGCTATTAACGTGTGTGAAATATGTTGAGTTTGGTTTCAATGAATGGTTATGATAAATGCAACAATTCGGTGTGAAGTATATGTCAATATTTAGCATTATACGAATGATGATAACACTTTTATGAGAAGTTATTAAAACCCCAAAGACATTCCCCACAAGGAAGATCACAGATTAAGTTAACTTTTTGTGTCTAATGTATGGACGGGGTTCCACCCTACAGGGGCAATTGATTGGATCAAGCGTCTAGTGGGTGGACTGAAATCAGCCTGCTAAAAACGGACACCCAGCTCTGCTCATTGCTCGCTGCTTGCTAAACTTTGGCTTTGTCCCTGATCGCGCTGTGAAGCGCTCACAGACTTAACATCAAGCTGATCATCCAAACTCAAACAACTTGTCAAAACTTCTTACTGAAGAAGCTATTAGAACCAACCGAAGCCGCAACAACTCTAAAGAACTTCAAAGCGTCGCCACTCTTGCATCACCAGGAAACCAACCACTCCCAGGAGGGCTTCCCCCAGTGACATCACACCACGACGACATCAGCAGCCAATCAGCAGCCCCGGAGGTTTCCCAACCAGGAAAGGAAACGAAACTGGAAGAGTACCTGTCAAACTAAACTGCAAGTAACAAGCTCTCTCCATAATTTTGCTGGGAACTGGTGAATTGATCTATATGCAGTAAAAGATAGCAAAATCTCTGCTTGTCGTCTTCCTCCGGTTGAATTTCAGCAAACTAGCAAATAACCTGCAAAACTCCTGAACTGTGTGTGTGTGTGTGTGTGTGTGTGTGTGTGTGTGTGTGTGTGTGTGTGTGTGTGTGTGTGTGTGTGTGTGTGTGTGTGTGTGTGTGTGTGTGTGTGTGTGTGTTTGTGTTTAGTACTGTATCGTAGAGTCAGCAAATAAACGTGTTTCATTTTACAGAGCAGTGTTTGTGTTTTGTACTTGATCAGCTACCGCCTTGAGCTGTCGAGCCCTTGCTACCGTGCTCAAAATTTATAAATTACTATTTTGTTTGTTTTATCGTTGGCCACGAATTAAGATAAACAAAATTGTTAAGATATACTGATTTTAACATTCGCTGGACGAATCGTTAATAATGTATAAATTATAAGTTTTGAGTTAATATCAATTAAATCAAATCAACCCGAGTCTTGAAGACTTAATTCCCTAAAAGCTGAAATAATAGTTACAATTCTTACACTGTCCTCTCAGTTGGCCATGTGCGACGTTTCTTTGCCTTGGAAAGTGCGCAATGCGACTCTACTTTTGGTGCCATTGGATTGCTACGGGGAACCATTGTGCAAGCACTGGGGAAGGGGTTGGTCTCTCGTGGAGAGGTATGCTCTGCATTTAAAGGCAGTAGTGACGAGGCAGTATTAACTTAAGGTATGCCTCATCACCGCTGCCCAACGGGATCGTGATTTCACTTTTCTCTGAAGAGAGGTGATCGAAGAGTAGGGGCAGCGTTGATGTGAGTGCAGATAGTCATTCTATCACATTCAGTATTACAAAAGGCCTGTCTGTATAGCCATAATATAACCCTTGGATCCCATAAGAATACCTAAAAACCATGTTTCCATGAAAAATGCATCTTTTTTTATTGATCTCACAACCCTAATTATTCAATAATAAGACGAAACTGCAAATACCAGACCGGCATGGACGTACGAGAGGGGAAACAATCAGATCTGAACATTGCACGCGAACAGAATGACGACACCAAATAACAAAATAATGAAACAACAAAACATAGGGCTTATGGGAAACCATTGCACCCGCCCCCTAGCCGTTCTATTACTGCTATCTGACCATGTCTGGAGAACACGGAAAGGGCACTCTCTCTCATTATATGGACACAAAGAGGACACTGGGTAATTTAATACCTTATCTGGAAAAGCACAGCGATTGCAAACACGCTAAAAGCCTTGGAGCACAGTGTTAAAAGCAAGAGCAAGCAATGGCAATAAAGCTCTAAATAAAAGCTAATCATTAGACACTGAGGTGCAGGTCTCGGATAGAGATGCAACCTTTATGTTTAATTAGATGAAGTCTGTGTAAGTGGCAGCTTAGAAAATAAGGGTTGGGAGCAATAAGTGAGGAATAAACATAGAATGAAAAGCCATAAGAGAGCCTAGGTAACAGGCAGCTATGGCACGGTGCACACGTTTCAAAACTCCAAGCAATCACTCGGTTGCTGCAGAGTCAATTCCATTTTAAATTGCTTTAAGGATCCGATAAACAAAATGGATATGAACACCTTTAAAAGATTAATTCACCTTCATGTCAATCTAAACATGCATTGATTTTTCTTCCAATAAACAATAAAGGATTCATTTTGCAGAATATCCTGGTCCTCTTTTCCATGCAATAACAATTGTGGACTGGAAGTGTCAGGCTTCAAAAAAGATCAAGAACCATCATAAAAGTAGTCGACTTGTGTGCTACAAGTCTTCTGAAATTATAGCTTTGGGTGAGGAACATACTGATGTTCAGGTCAAGGGGTTCTCAACTCTTGTCTTCAAGGTCCACTTTCCTGCAGAGTTTAGCTCCAACCCTAAATCAAACACACTTGAACTAATAAAGGTCTTCAGGATTGCTAGAAAGTTAAAGTTCAGTGAGTTTGAGTCAGGAAAGAAGACCTCGTAGGCCAGAGTTGAGAACAATTATTCACTAACAATCTGCCCACCAGGGAACTACTCCAACCGGATCACAGAGTCAACTAGTTAACTATGTTATTTCAGAGCAAACAGTACCATGTTACATTTTTCTAGGACTTCTTAAGTACTACCAGTGTATTTTTTAACCAAGTACGAAATGTGGATTCTGATGAATATCCTGAATTTGGTTTGCAGCCAACATTTGAGCAGCATAATTAACTAATAATTTAGAGTAGGACACAGAGGTGACACATTAATCACATGGTAATTGGCACAATTACTGAGGGAAAAACATCAAACTACTGGCAAGGACAAGACATGGCTAGAAGGGGCTACAGGAGCAAACTTGGGCAAAACTGAATGGTACAAGACAGCACTATGACTAATTTTAAGAGTGGGTAAATGGTCACGTGGACACAATCCTAAACGCAAATCAGTCTGCGGTGAGCCCGCTTTACGCTCACGTCAGTCATTCAGGCTACATCGGAGCAGAACAGCAATTAGGAAAGTGCTTAATAAGGGTCAATCAAAACTACCAAATAGGAACGAAACTTACTTTGAAAACTAGCAATTGACAAATCCCCTGGACGTCATGCAAATGAGAGTGGAAAGAAATATGGAATTAGCATTGAGACAAGACTCCTCAGACCAGGGAGGGAATTCATGCATCACGTACAAGACAAGCTGAAGTGTCAAGACAAGTGTCCCTTCACAAAGTGACAACTTTACCATTTATTCCTCTGAGCAAAGCATTGGCCTCCTGATTAAACTTCTGGTAAGCAAATTGACAATCAATTCTTAGATAAAATCGACTCCTGAATTGCATGTTACTTATTGAACATCCTGTTTTCCATTTAATTAAGTCAGATAATAGAAGTAAAAATCGGTTTTGAACGTTTCATATTGATCATGAATGTTTTTTTGTTTTTTCCTTACAAAGTTCCCAATACACTGAGCTGATCTTTTATGTATTAAAAAATAGGCTGACAGTGAACTGTTAGTGATTCAATTCAAAGTGTGCTGCGTTAAGGTAAATTGATAAGGGGAAACATTTCTGGTTGACGCAACAGATGGTTTTACTTAATGGATGGACTCTTAAAAAGTAACGGACGAGTGAATAGTCACGTCCTCACCAAGACTGTGTAAGTGCATGAAAGTGCCAAGTTAGACTTTAATGAGTTAGAAGCACAGACGTTTTACAGTCTCACAGAAGAACAGGTTGATGTCAACACCGCTCTAGTAAAACAGCATCTGTACTCAGTGTTCTACATTATTGATCATGACTTCCTAATAACATCAGTGGGGATGTAGATTCCAGGGTCAGGAACAAGGAACAAACATGATTTGATTTCAAATGGAGGCTCGCTCAGTTTTACACGCAGCTTCGGGGTAAACAATCTGTTGAAATGGTATTCAATGAATTTCAGTGCAACTCTGTTACAGAATGATTTTCCTGTCATTAAAAATGGAACATTCCATAACCATGATACCCAGACAGAAATGACATCATTTGGAACCTTACACCACAACAGGAAGTATATAGTGTTAATATCACATAAATTGTGTAATGTCAATGTTATAACAGCGTTGACGGCATTCATCAAGCTCAATCTTTCAATCCTGCTACCAACATTACTATGAGAAAATATACACTATATTGCCAAAAGTATTGGGTCACCCACTTTTGATGAAAGGTTTGACTACTTTAGTAATTTCCTTGAGTTCAAATCTTAATGTTTAAGCATATAATGATATTCTAGGGAATTGTGTGCTTCTAATTTTATAGCAACAGTTTGGACAGAACCCTTTTCTATTCTAACATGACAGTGTCTCTGTGTATAAGACAAGGATCAAAGAGAAATGATGATTCAGTCAGTGTGGAAGAACTTGACTGGTCTGCAGAAAGACAAGTCCTAATCCCAGCTGAACACCTCTGGTGTGACTTTAAATGCAGACCTTGAGCCAAAAACTCATCACCAAACACCAATGACTTGTACATATGGGTACAGTCACTTCATACACTTCAAAACTGTTGCAACAGAGGTGGAAATAAAATGTTTAAGTACATGAATTATGTTTCCATCTTTGTTGCCACAGTTTGGAAGTGCCTTTTTCTCTTCTAAAGAAGGGGGTGTCAGTACTTTTGTCCATATAATGAATGCACAAGTCATTGGTGTTTGGTGATGAGTTTTTGGCTCAAGGTCTGCATTTAAAGTCACACCAGAGGTGTTCAGCTGGGATTAGGACTTGGTCTTTCTGCAGACCAGTCAAGTTCTTCCACACTGACTGAGATCCTTGTCTTATACACAGAGACACTGTCATGTTAGAATAGAAGGGTTCTGTCCAAACTGTTGATATAAAATTAGAAGCACACAATTCCCTAGAATATCATTATATGCTTAAACATTAAGATTTGTACTCATGGAAATTACTAAAGTAGTCAAACCTTTCATTAGAAGGGGGTGACCCAATACTTTTGACAATATATTATATATTATGTTTCTTTCATTTATGGAATTATAAGTATATAACTTATGGACATATAAATATATAAATGTATCAATAACTACAAACCAATATTTGGCCCCAAACTAGCTAGCCTTTAATGAGTGTTGGCTTCATTTAGGCAAACATCTGCAACCCTGTATTTAATGATTTTTATAAATGTGATTTATTTCATTTGTTATTTAAGTATTATTTATAATATGCATGTTTAATATAAATAAATACATAGTTTTAAACTGCTCACGCACTATAACATTTAGTAACGGTTGCAACATGGCAAACCTCAAATAAAATTACTTCTGAGGTGGACAAACAACATTTTATCCTTTACTTGCAAAATCCCTCCTAAAATTATTGTTGCTACAGGCTATACTTATACATCTTGACTAGTGACAAAAAATGTGGTTGGTAAATGTATGAAATGGGTATATCCAGCAACAATATAACAAACAAACAAACTCTAAGATGCTGACAGCATTCAAGGCAATTTCTACGAAAAATGACCAGCAGAAAAACTTGTTTAATGAATAATATTACTGTTTATGAGGTGGTTATCATGATAAATGACTCTTGAGAGTCTGTGCTTTGACTACTTATTGTAACTATAAATCTGTGTCTAGTGTATTCTGGGTTTTGATTAGTAAAGCATAATGGGACATCAATAAAAGTGAGTTTAAACTGACAGACTCAGATCGTGTCAGAAAACACTTCAGTGTGATGCCTTTAAATGATCTTCATTACTGATATATGCTATATACTATAATAATCAATAATTAAATTAAATGTCAATGTATCACAAGCTCTAATTCTATTACAATGATTTAATCTTCACAAAACATTTAAATAATTTTAAAGCATTACCAAATTATTTATCAAATATAAATTCAATGGAAAACAGAAAGTACAGAAAAGTAAAGAAAAAAAAAAAAAAAAAAACAAGTGTAAAGTTTGAAAATAGGCTGAAAATAAAGATGGAGGAAGACAGGACAGTCACTCACTTTGCAGGCTGGGCAGGTTTGCGTCCTCCGGTTTGGTCTTCAGCAGATGAGGCAGACGTGTGTACCTGTAGCCAAAGCCACAACCCTGTTGACAGGAGGAATACAATATAAAACCACGTACAGACTGCAAAGCATGTGTGCGTGACAACCACATTCAAATGTATGCCTTTTTAACCATAGCAACATGAACTAGTTATTCAGTTTGGTCAGAAATAAATTTGTTGTAGAAGGAAATTGTCACTAGCCCAAGACCACATTAACACAAGGTTAAAAGTGAGGGGTTAACAATAAAAAGTGTGAACAGAGAAGAAAATTAGTAAACATATTTAGCTGCATTTTGTGTGTGTTAAGGCTTAAAAGAAGTAATGAAACAAATCACTCTTTTGTGACCAATGATGTGTGAAATATTAAAGAAACAAATCACTCTTTTGTGACCAATGATGTGTGAAATATTAAAGTTACTTTGCTCTGTGTGAACAGACAATTACTTTACAAACTGATTTTTTTTTTATCATAAATTAAAAGAAAAACACTCCAAGAAACTCTAAAAATTATCAAGAACAGACACATAATCATTCTATTACGGATGAATAAACCCAATAATGTTTTCTCTAAGAGAAAACAAGTCACCCCTTTTTCGGCACTGAGAGCAGGATAAATGTTAAACAACTAAACTGGTTTGTCAGGCCCATTTCATAAATGTTAAATGGAAAGAGCGAAGATATGCTGCATAATGGCCCTGATATAATGCACCTATTCTGAGCTGGAATCTAATAGAATAATGGGGGGAGAGAAAAGGCAAGGAGAAGATAAAAAAAGGAGTGGAAAGGATGGAGAGGGGACTGAGTAAGTCAGTAAAAGAAATACAGCGTACCCTCCAAAGACGAACCAGGATCCAGTTTGTTTGAGCCCAAGGTCTCTGTTCATATGGAGCCAGTAAGTTCCCCATCATAGCCATCCGCCTGGGAGATATTACATCATAAATAATTACACTGACAAACAATGCACTAAGACATTGAACCAAAAATATTGGACCAAAGAAATAAGACATTATACATGAAAATTAGGTTGTCTGGGTGCACAGGGTTTTCATAATGTGGCATGATTTTTTTAACTTACCAAATTTCTATAATGAGTATGAATAAAATAACCAAACAAAACACATCTAAATCATCGACAAAGCAAAATCAACTTTAAAACAATATTCAAAAAGCAAAAAGTTAAACTAAACCATCAAAACAAAAGACATCTAAACCATCAAAAACATAAAACAACTGCACACTTATAATGTATTAGAAAAGCATTCACATCAGCATTTGCAAACGTACATCGAGTACGTTTCTGGTCTAAGGTGAGATGAAAACAAGTAACGCAGTAGAAAAAACACATTCATTAATCTGCATTTTGATGCAAACGCAGGCTTAAGCACTTACTGTTCTTCTAGAATCCTCTCGACGGCACGCAGGGATTGTGGGTAACACACGTAACTGGCTAAAGCCTGCATCAGTGAATCTTTGATATCTGTGGATGAAAATAAGTAGAAAGAAGACATTGTTCAATGCTTTTATAAATCAATGAATCACTCTGCATGTCCTGGTTTACCCTGAAATATGTTACGTAAATAAAGTTGGCTTCAAACAGCCATTCACATCATCTTTAAAAAGGGCTTCTTTCTTGCATTTGCATGTATGATTGTTATATCTATTAGCGTTCACTTCCAATTTGTTATGAAACAAGAAGCTTCAGTGATTTTCTAAACACCTCAGCCTCCTTTTGTTAAGAAAAAAATGATTGATCAAAACAAAAAGGCAAAAAACATTAATACTTTAACCGCTAGATTTGCCAACAAAGGAAAATCTATTCAGATATAAAAAGCTAGTTCAAATGTAAAACTAATCCATATTAAAAACGGACCGTGCAACAAGTGTTGTTAAAAATGATGCATTTGGTAAAAGAGCCCACAGAAAACATGATAAATATGCAATAAAAAATCTAAATACATCAGCATAACGGAGTGCGAACATAATGAAAAGCCTGCTTGTGAGATGCAATTTAAACAAATGGGTCGTTTCTAATAACATCTGTTCATTTGCATAGCACATCGCTCATGATTCAGGAGTCGAGGGTATTTCATAGCCCTAACCTTAAACAGGATTAAGAAAATACTACGGCTACAACTCATCACGCAAATTACTTCATGTTGCCTAAGAGAGGAAGCTTTTAATTATACCTTTACGTGAGAAACGAAGCGAAGTGATGAACGGTATAAGCCAACGGCTATATTAGGTTAAAGAATTCCCATTAAAACAGCCAACGGATTGATTATTCTACGTATTTTTGGGCCACTTGCTTTTTTCTGAGTCTTTTCCTGCAGTTAATGGGAACAGAATATTAACAGAGGCAGGTAGGATGGATGGATGGATGGATGGATGGATGGATGGATGGATGGATGGATGGATGGATGGATGGATGGATGGATGGATGGATGGATGGATGGATGGATGGATGGATGGATGGATGGATGGATTGATGGATGGATGGATGGATGGATGGATGGATGGATGGATGGATGGATGGATGGATGGATGGATGGATGGATGGATGGATGGATGGATAAACAGTCTTTTGGATCGATCCATGGATGGATGGAAAAATAGACTGTCGGAAGGAAGTATGTATGTGTGGGTGTGTGCGTGTGTGCATGTGTGGTGGATGATGTGGAAAAATAGGTGCGGATGATGGATGGATGGATGGATGGAAGGATGGATGGATGGATGGATGGCCGGACAGAAAGGTGGAAAAATTGATGGATTGATTGACAAATAGATGGAAAAATAAACAGTCTGTGGGACTGATGGATGGACATATAGATAGGTTTATGAATTTATAGATTTATGTTTATGAATTAGTCTAAGCAAATGAAAGGCTTTAGTGTTCTTACCAGTGCCAACGATGCGCAGATCAGCGAAGTGTTTGGCGAGAATGGCTGCGAGTTGAGTGAGCGTGTCCTCATAACCTGAGAAAAACATCACACCACAGCATGAGTGTGACACAAACAACTACTCAAGATCAGAGTTCACATACACTAGCAGCTCTTAGTGACCAGTAATAACTGAGAGACCTGGAAGCTCCTCCATGCAGTTGGAGGGGCTGAAGTAGTTTTTGAGGGCGCTGTAGCTGTTCATGGCCACGTTGAGGTAGAATTCGGGCATGAATGCGAACAGGGAGCCTGTGCTGTCCGCGTGCTCGATGGTGCGAATACACACCCGCAGGAGCCAGTACACGTCCAGCATCTTATCCTGCGTACACAGATATCAGTTCAATAAACCAGGACATACACATGCTTCCATCTGACCTGAGCTGAGAATCCAGAAATTGCATGCAATGCCTTGAAATTCCACCCCTCTGAATCTTGCTTCTGTATAGGGATTTAGTTTTACACCATTACAAATTCCACCTCTTTGCCTGTAAAGCATGTCTATGCTTCTGTATATTTAGGGATTTTATTTACAAAATAAGATAAAGCATGTCTATTATAAGCTGCATTAAATACCATTTCTGAAAAATGATTAATTATCATTCATTAAAAATCATAAATATATATATTATTGGAATGCCCCCCCCCCGGATGAATAAATAAATATGACCCCTTTAAAGCTTATTATCATTATTAGTACTATTATTGTTGTTGTTATTATTTCTGATTTTTTTTTTATTAGTAAAACACATTTACAGCTAATTAATTGCTATTGTTTTAATTATTGTTTTATATTTCTGCCATTCTTGCAGCTTATAAATAAATTAATAATAAATATATACATATAAAGAAAATTATTTAGTTTTAGAAAATTATATTGATATATATTATATATATAAAGAGTATATTCTACCTATTTAAAATCATAAAATATATATAAATAAAATAAATATCATATGACACTTTAAAAATTGATTGATTTTATTATTTTATATCTCTGCAATATTTTGCAGCTTAGTAAAACAATTAAAAAACAAATGAATAATAAATAAAGGCTAATCATTATTATTTTATATTTCTGGAAAAAGCGATTTGTTCAGCCTAATCAAGCCATCAATAAACAAATAAATATGTTTACAAATATTTATATACACAGTAAATATTATTATTTTATATTTCTACAAATTAATAGTCAAAAATACATTTAAAATTGATTAATTGCTATTGTTTTAATTATTGTTTATATTTCTGCAAATTGTGCAGCTTAGAAAATAAATACATGCATTAGAAAAATAATATGACCCTTTTAAAATTGATTAATTTAATTGATCCATATTTATATCAATTTTCAGCTTAATAAACAAATAAACTAACAAACATTACCTTTTGAAAATAGTAATGATAAATTATCAAATGATCAATTAATAAACAAATCGATATGTATAAAACACTTATAAAAATTAATATATATTTTATATTAAAAAAATTATGCAGCTTATTACTAAATAAATAAATCATTGTTTTATATTTCTGCAATTTGTGCAGCTTAGTAAATAAAATACATACAGGTACATCTAAAAAAAATAGAATATCATGAAAAAGTGTCAATATTTTTTGTCACTCATTTCAGAAAGTGAAATCCATATATTATATAGATTCATTACACAGAGTGAAATATTTCAAGCCTTTATTTCTTGAAATTTTGATGAGTATGGCTTACAGATAATGAAAACCCAAAATTCAGTGTCTCAGAAAAATGTTAAATATTACATAAGATCAATAAAAAAAAGGATATTTTGAATATAAATGTCAGGCTTCTGAAAAGTATGTTCATTTCTTTGTACTCAATACTTGGTTGGGCCTCCTTTTGCATGAATTACTGCATCAATGCGGCGTGGCATGGAGACAATCAGTCTGTGGCACTGCTCAGGTGTAATGAAGCCCAGGTTGCTTTGATAGCGGTCTTCAGGTTATCTGCATTGTTGGGTCTGGTGTCTCTAATCTACCTCTTGACTATATCCCAATAGATTCTCTATGGGGTTCAGGTCAGGCGAGTTTGCTGGTCAATCAAGCACAGTAACACCATGGTAATTGAACCAGCTTTTGGTACCTTTGGCAGTGTGGGCAGGTGCCAAGTCCTGCTGGAAAATGAAATCAGCATCTCCATAAAGCTTGTCAGCAGAAGGAAGCATGAAGTGCTCTAAAATGTCCTGGTATACGGCTGCGTTGACTGTGGACTTCAGAAAACACAGTGGACCAACACCAGCAGATGACATGGCGGCCCAAATCATCACTGACTGTGGAAACTTCACACTGGACTTCAAGCAACATGGATTCTGTGCCTCTCCACTCTTCCTCCAGACTCTGGGACCTTGATTTCCAAATTAAATGCAAAATTTACTTTCAGCTGAAAAGAGGACTTTGGATCACTGTGTAACAGTCCAGTTCTTTTTCTCCTTAGCCCAGGTAAGATGCTTCTGAAGATGTTTCTGGTTCAGAAGTGGCTTGGTAGCCCTTTTCCTGAAGATGTCTGAGCGTGGTGACTCTTGATGCACTGACTCCAGCTTCAGTTCACTCCTTGTGAAGCTCTCCCAAGTGTTTGAATCAGCTTTGCTTGACAGTATTCTCAAGCTTGCGGTCATCCCTGTTGCTTGTGCACATTTTCCTACCCAATGTCTTCCTTCCAGTCAACATTGCATTTAATATGCTTTGATACAGCACTCCTTGAACAGCCACCCCTTTCAGTAATGACCCTCTGTGACTTACTCTCTTTGTGGAGGGTGTCAATGATCGTCTTCTGGACCATTGCCAAGTCAGCAGTGTTCCCCATTATTGTGGTTTCAAAGAACAAGAGATACCCACAATGTATACTGTATGGATGATCATTTATTGAAACTCAAATGTAAATATTCTAATATTTTGATACTGATTTTTGACTTTCATTAGCTGTAAGCTCTAATCCCAAAAAAATGTTTTACTTGTTTTACTTTACATGTAATGTATCTAAAATATATGTAATATATTATGTAATAATAATAATTATTATTATTATATATGAAAGTTTCACTTTTTGAAATAAGTAACAAGAAAAAATTAAACTTTTTCACCATATTCTATTTTTTTAGATGTACCTGTAAATATCACATGAACCCTTTTAAATGTATAATTTTGTATTGATTTATATGTATGCAATTTTTGCAGCTTAATGAATGAATGCATGGTTATCATACAACCCCTTTAAAATTGCAGAGAGTTCTGTGATGAATGCATTGACATTTACAGCAAGTTTACATACTACTTCCTATTCCTAAATCCCCTTTTGAAAATCTATTTCAAGGTTGAATTGAAATGTCTGAAGTTTATGGGGCACATCATACATGCAAAGCCCTGAAAGTCTCCAGACCACAACACACTGGGTTCTTCATCGTAAAATGATAGCATTTGCTGCAGATACAATGACACTCTTGAAATTAGTGAGACAGTTGGTTCGCCCTATGTTTTCGGCCAGCGCCTTCAACAGTACCTTGGAGTAGATGGTGGCATTGATCCAGGCCAACCTACGACTCAGGTGGTTCAGCTTTTCAGCAAACACTTTTTGGCTCTTCTGCAACTCTTCCAAAATATCCGGCCTCTGATAAAAAATAGAGAAAAAAAGAAAATGAATACTAATTAAATACAGAGCTTAATTGTATTCTTAATTAAGACTTTATGAATACAAATGCAACATAACACTTCAATACAGTGGTCTTACTCTGCTCGGGCATCGGGCGATCTTCTCGTCAGTGTCCTTTAGGGCGATGGCGTACTCGTGAACATCATCCGATACAACCACCATCTGCAGAAAACATGCAAACAGAAATATGAAACAAAAACATCTTTCTCTTCTTCCCTTGCTAGCTCGTACTTATTTGAACAATGCCTGAGACTTGGTGTTACGAGCACTTCCTCTGTCTGTTTGCCTCTTCAAGATGAATCGATTCATGTATTCCCCAATTGTAAGTCGCTTTGGATAAAAGAGTCTGCAAAATGACTAAATTCTGTGCGTTTCATGTGCAGAAAATTGCCCTTGTTCTCTCAACATAATCGCTAGCCATCCTGCTGCAGTTTAAAATAGCCACAAATTTTGGAAGTAAGGGAAAATGATCACCACAGTAACTTTGTCCTGTGAGCAGAGACATGGTTTCAGTACTAAAGAGAGCACAAGCCCTCTTGATACAGCTGAACAGGTTGCTTTACCAGCAGAAACATACAAAATGATTTGATGCAATCAACTATATGCAAACATATATGCGAACCCTATGCCCCATTTCAGTTTTAATCATTATTGTGGCTGAAATAATCTCCAATGCTCAAGGGGGCAATAGAGTTTACTTCAAAGGTTCATTTTGAATGTTTACGGTCTCACTTTTAAACAATATTTTATTTAAAACGTAAGTAGCTGACAACAGTTTATATAATACAGAAAACTGGCAGCAGTAGTAGTTGTTTTCTGTCAATGCTCATTAGCGCCCCTTGTGGCACTCGCGAGAACGCACACAGCTGTATTGGATTATGAACGATTATGAGTCTTTTTTTCTGAAATTGAGCTTTTGTAGCTAGAATCATGTGCGTTTTTGTTTCTTTCAGTGCTATTTTAGAAATATTTATATATTATTGTAGTATTTATTAATATTTTGAATTCGCTTTTGTTAGTCATGTTAGTAACATATTAGTATTAGAGATGCCTATTTCTACAAGCAAGCACGCAAGAAAGCAAGCAAGAAAGCAAACAAATAAAATAAAGAAATATCACCTTTTTAAAACGGATTAATCTTTACGGTTTTATATTCCTGGAAAAAGTAATGCTCATGCTCATTAGCGCCCCTTGTGGCAATGACGAGAATGCACATACCTGTATTGGATTATGAACTGAATCTTTTTTTCTGAAATTGAGCTTGTGTAGCTAGAAGCATGTGCGTTTATATTTACTTTAAGTACTATTTTAGAAATATTTATATACTATTGTAGTATTTATTAATGCTTTGATTTCACTTTTATAGTAAGTTTTTATTTTAATGCTAGTAATTTGAGTATCATTTTATTAACAAATATTTATATTTAGCTTTCATTCATTTTTAAGTTTTAGCAACTTAAGTGCCTCAGCTTCATTAAAATGTATTTATTTAAATCATTTGATTGCACGGGTTGCATTTCTTTTCAGTTTTTAATTTAATGTTCCGTTTTTTTTTTTCCTATTAATATTTATATTTACTTTTATTTCAGCATTGTTTTTAATAGTTTCAGTTAACAATAAAAAAACACTGGTTCATTTAGTCTCACTGTACCAGATTTTTGACTATCGGCATTGTGGTTCATTTTGCAGTTTGTTGTAAAGTAATTGATAACTAAAATACTTTGTTAAAGTGACCCTATTATTGTGTATGAAAGGTTCATATTTTGGTTTGGGAGTCCCCATCAACAGGCTGACATGCATGCAAGGTCAAAAAACACTTTTATTGTCTTATAATATGCATTTATTTTTACCTTACTTACTCAACGACTCCCAAACGATTAGCTCAACGATTAATTTTTTCAAACTCCTCCTTTGCGTGACGCTAATCTGCGGTGATAGGTCTGATTGGTCGATATAATTTCCATATAATAATAAAAGCAGCGTTTGTGTGCGCAGTGCTGCTTTGTGTACAGCGTTGCCGGGGAAACAGCTATTTTTACTACTCAAAAAGCAGCACCTAGTGGCAAAGAATGAATTTACATTTTTATTCAGACCAATGCGAAAAGACCAGCAAGTGGGCGGGCAATATGCTAATGTTTCATGTTGACGTCAACGTGAAACGGCTTGGGATTCGTTTTAAAAACGCCGTGTTTCAGTGATTCAGAGTCGACTCTTTCTTTTGAGAGACAATAACTTCATACACGATGCACTTTTAAAACTTTGCAGGATGTTTAATTCACTTAGAGCTGTGTTACACACAAAGGTAATTTTCAAAAATCCATAATAAGGGCACTTTAAGCAAAATCATGATTTTCAGATTTTTCAGTTTTTTTATGACTGATTATTTTTAAATGTTTAAACTAAAATACTCATTAAAGCATAATGATTGTATAAGTCTTTGTATGAAGATATATTATTGATAATTATTGGCATTAAAACACTAAAACTAAAATATGAGGATCAATATTTATGAGTGATACGTTCTCCCACCATCCCCAGGCATTAGACTGTTACATTGAGCTGGAACGCCACTGTTTTCCGTTATCAATGACACTGTTATAATTTCCTCTAACAGATTATTTCCATCATGCTGGATGTTGTAATGCCATTAATATAGAGCCAAGACGATGCACCATTTCCATAGTTACGTAACACTTTTCTTTTGATGAATGACAGCTTGTTTGATAAATTACTCACAGCTCACAATCTGACAGTCAGTTCTCAGCCATTTCAATAATGCATTTGATTGACTCTTCACAATCATTTTCTAAAACAAAAGTGCAAGTATGATTAATTCAAACCGTATGAATAAAACAAAGGACTCCAGATGACGATGTTTAAGGAAAAGTTAACCTAAAATGAAAAATGGTGTCATCATTTACAGAACTCTCAATGGAGAGATTGAGACATATGTACAATAAAACGAGATGTCAAGCTCCAAAAAAAATATTTAAAAAGCACCATAAAAGCAGCCAATATGACTCATGCACTATATTCCCAATGCTTCAGAAGCTATACTATAGGTTTATGTGAAAACAAAACAATATTTTAGTCATTTTTCACAGGAAATCTTTCCTCTGCAATAACACTCAAATCCCATTTTGTATAATACATGGCTGCTTTTGAATGGCAGTCAATCGGAGAAAGGTGTTCTTCTGGACCAGCCAAAACTCGATCAGAACAAGAGGAAACGATGACATGACTTTTGATTTTGGATTAACTAAATTGCAACAGAAAGCAAAAATAAAGACTAGAAATGCACAGGAATTCAACAATGAGAGGCAGAAAGAAAGCAAGAATCTCTTTACCACAGAGAGCAATCACTCTCCGTGATTGAAATCCCTTTTCTTCAAGCATAAGGACACACACGAGGAGGCAAAGGTTGATGTGTGACAGAACTCTGCCGAGCGAAGCACTTTACGAAGAGCATGAATTATATAGACTTCACGACCATTGAGTGTGGCAGCAGTTTTTCTGTTTGACTCCTTTCTCCTCGCTGTTGAGAGTGAAACATTACAACGGCTGCTGGCAGGACAGAGTCCGTGCTTTACCCAGCAGTGACTCACACAAACACGTTTATCAGTGGAGTGGGTCGGTCGACATGAGCTGGCACACGAGACCTTGTCTAAATCAAAGAGGAGTTTTTTAGCAAAATCCATGAACTTGAACTTTTTGTCGCTTACAAAGAAATATCCAATTAAATGGATCCAAACAACACAAGATTATTACATTTCCAAGGGTATGTAAACTTTTGAACGGGGTCATTTTTATATTATTTTGTCTTGTGGAGAATATATAAACATATGTTATGCTAAATTGCTTATTCAGGACAGTATTAAATAAACAATAACATGCAATTTTCATGATCCCTCTTATTTTGTTAAAATTCAAAAAAATTGCATATTTTACAAGGGGCATGTACATTTATGAGTATATATGTGTGTGTGTGTGTGTGTGTGTGTGTGTGTGTGTGTGTGTGTGTGTGTGTGTGTGTGTGTGTGTGTGTGTGTGTGTGTGTGTGTGTGTGTGTGTGTGTGTGGTGTGTGTGTGTGTGTGTGTGTGTGAGTGTGTGTTGCATGTGTTTACATGTTAGTAATGTTTAATATTTTTAATATTATAATATATAAATTAAATGGTTTATTTAAATTTGTAATTATTTAATTTGTATATTAAATTGGTTACAACTAATAAAATACAATATAACATTGTTTACTAAAATAAAATAAAGATAATACTCTAAAATTACTTTTTACTGAAAATTTGGCCAGAAAATAACACTTCAAAAAAAGTTATATTTTTAGTATTTTTTGCTAAAACTTGATTTCTAGTTGAAATAATCCTGACATTAATAAAAAAATGATTAAATATTTGTCTGATAACTACTATACACTGATTAATTGTGCTTTTATATCTGCTTCTTGACACAATATTAACAAACTATAGCAATTAAAATGTAATATACATCATATCAAAAATAAACAAATTAATCAATTAATTGATTGATTGATTAAATAAAGCAAGTAATTAATAATAATAATAATCATCTGCATCTTTAACAATTATTTTGCATTAATAACTACATGTTTTCCTTTGATTATTAGGTGAATCAACCCAAAACATTTTAGATGACTTTTTTTATGGGTTTCGCTCCAACTAGGATAGATGTACTGCATTTTGAAGTGCAGCATATAATGAAGCCCTAAACCTCATATTCAGGCTTTCACCTTCAGACGCGACTGATGTGTGACGCTCTCAAACCCTTTGGAATGCCATGACGGCAGAGCACGGTCAGACGTCAGTAACACAGAGTGTCCCGCAGGTCTCTCAGAGCCGTACCTTGCCGAGCTGCTGATGAACGCTCAGATTGTACACCATCACAACCCCGTCCAGAATCTCCAGCAGCGACTTCTCTGTGATTGGCTGGTCAGGCTCCTCGAACGGTCGCCCCAGCAACAGCCCATCGTTACCATGGCTTCCCTCGACTGGAGCCGGCAGAGAGGGAGAAAGAAAAGAGGTTAAAATCACGTCATATGCCTCTTGAGTTCAGTTACAGATTTATTTATTTTTTTCTTGTTTGAGACGCTCATTGCTAAGCTAATTGGTTTCCATCTGATTTCCTTTGAAGCTGTGGATTGAGATTGTACTGCAAAAATGCTTTTTGAAGTCATGATGTCCTGTAAAAAATATCCTTAAAACAACACATGTTTTCTTAAGATATTAAGATATTGTTCTGAAGATATGCATTTATGTTCTCTGACTGAATCTTGAATCGCATACAATTTATTTTAAATTGAATTGAATATATTTATTTGTAAACAAATCATACTAAATTTATATGAGAAGTAAAACAATTGTTTGCATTAAATATTTATTCAAGGTATTATTTTTTCACATGATTTGCATTTATTGCAACAGCACAAAAAATTCAGTTGATTTAAAAAAAAAAACATAAGAAACAAACTTGATTCAAGAAGACGTTCTCTAAAAGACTTAATATCTCAAATTTTGTTTCAAATAAATTGAGAATTAATAAACGGAGAAGTAAAACATTATTTTATACTATATCTATAATATTGCTTTCATATGATATGCATTTTCTTCCTTGTTTTAAGGAACACAATTTTGATAGATTTATGCTTAAAATAAAATTTGCCAACTGTACAAGAAAAATTAGTTTTAAGAAGACACTCTTGAAATGTCTTAATATCAATATTTTGATATGTGATACTTAATAAACCCAATTTATTAAGATTTGTTTTCAGATAATATGGATATTTAGATATTTTACTGGGAACAAACTGTGGAAAATATGATGAATAACAAAATGACTTTTTTCAAGTGTTGAATAACAAAAATAAATACAAATAAAATATATATAGTTGTCATAGCACTTGCATATTATTGCTCTTTTGTTGGTTTTGTTTGCTACAATTGTCCTCGTTTGTAAGTCGCTTCGGATAAAAGCATCTGCTAAAAGACTAAATGTAAAAGTAAATTGTAAATATATAACTTGCTTCAAGAAGAAAAACTATCTGAAAGATCTTAAAAACTCAATTTTGCTTCAAATAAATTGTTTTTAGAAAAAAAAATATTTAGCAAAAAAACAAAACTACTTAATTATTAACATTTGCTTTCAGAGAAAATGGTTATTTAGATATTTTTACTGGGAAACTAGACAAAAAATATATATAATATTTTTAATGTGTTGGGAATCTGCTAAATAAGTAAATCAATAATTAAATAAATAAATAATAAACCATTAATTGATATTTAAAATAGTACTATGCAATTAAACATTCCAAATAATAAAAAATGATATATAGATTACTATAAATATTATAAAGAATAAAAATACATTTGTATGTAATATTGTTATTATTTAAAAAGAGCAGCAAAACTATGTTAGCTGCTGGACTCACTGTCTTCCTCGGTTCTCTGCTCCACGGCGAGGGTCCGGACCTTGACCTTCTCCGGCGGGGCGAGGGGTCGTCGAGGGGTCATGAGGCTGACTGCGGCGGTGCTCAGGAAGCGGTTGGCTCTGCCCAGCGTCGGGGAACTCAACCAGCTGGGACGGGCCAAAGCACCACCCATGGCCACAGCGCCAGACGGTCTCTGTCGTTCCCAAACACACAACAGCATTCATCTTCAGCTGCATGACATTCAGCATAACGTCCTCACCAACAAAACTAGACCAGCGCTCGACACCGGACGTCCCGAAGAGACTCAAAATCAGGTCACTTCTAATGGAACTAAATGGGGCCACATATTGGAAGTAAATGGGGCCAGTTTTTCGAGAATGTAAAGGAATTGAGAAGCTTGTAACTTTATGAAAGCACTTATGAAGAATTATTCTGTTACAGGTTTTCTTATTTGAGCTAGAAAGTTGTTCTCGTCAGTTTTTAAGGGTCACAAGATAAAACTAAATAAATGTACACAAAAAACTGTTGTTGTTTTTTTACATTTCACATTCAGCTATTTACATATTAAAGTACTATACAAATATAACAGTAATATAATAAAATCTCAAATTTATAAAATTAGCAATTATATATGTATAAAAGTAATAAAGTATAGTAGTTTGTATTATATAATTATGATTATTCGATTTCAATATAAATACATGTAATTTAATGTTAATAGTAATAGTTATATTGTTATATATTATTATTATTATTTATTTATTTTATTACAACACATATATGTCAATTAAGTGTAATTATGATTAGAATTAATTACATTTACAATAATATATAATTTATTTTGTAAATTACATTATAAACTAATTTGATTATTCATGTAATTTTATGTATGAATATTTATATCTAATTTACCTTTATGTTAAATAAATAAAATGTAACTTATTTTTACGACATAGTACATATACTGTTCAACTGTTGCTGTGTTTAGTTGTGCTATATAAATATGCATGTTATTATACAAATATAACATTCAAAGTAATAATATACATTTAAAAATTTGATAAAATAATGATCCTATATTATATATTACATAATATATGATATTATATAATGATCCTATGTAAGATTATGATCCTATATTTCAATTATATAAAAATAAAAGGAGCATAAATTGTTAAGTAGCACATATGTTTCCGATGTTTATAATAAATCATAATATTAGAATGATTTCTGAAGGATCATGTGACTCTGAAAACTAGAGTGATCATGCCGAAAATGCAGCTTTAAATTACAGGAATAAACTACATTGTATATATTTAAAAACATAACAGTTAAAAAAATATAAAAAATGTTTCAGTATTTTTGATCAAATAAATGCAGCCTTGATGAGCAGAAGAGACATAGCTCAATTTGTATTAAACCCAGAATACTCCTTTAACATGTTTTATAGTCATCTATCCCACAATAACATATACAATGGCTTTAGATGATCAAATATGTTGTGAAAATGATTCTTGGTGGTCATTAACGTACCTGTGCAGCTCCAGTCTCCTCATCTTCATCCAAATCGTCCATAGATGCGGCCTGGATCTCCGCCGGGTCTATGATGATGTTGGCCTTCGCGGCCAGGTCATCTAAAAAATAACTATCAGCTTTAATATGCAAAACAACAACATACTAACTCATTTAGCCAGTAGAAAGAGTAGAGCTTGGACATGTTTTATAAAATAAACCCCCAAAAAAAAGCTTTCGGGAGTGAATATGGCTCAGATTTCAACACTCGATAAGTCATCTCAGAGGACGACAAGCTCACAGGTTTTTATGAACACTTCAGTCTATTATGCATTAATGCACATTTGTCTTCTTCTGGACAGAAGAGCAATAAAAAAAATCTTGGCTTCAAGTCGTCAGAGGGCTTTTAACAACTGCTTTAGGAGAGATATGGGCTCCACTTCACTCCAAAGGTCTACATTTTTAAGGCTACCCAAGGCCGGCTGTCCAACAGCAGCGTAAATGTGAAAAAAAATGGGCAGTAAAAGCAGTTTGGGAGTAATTCAAAGAGAAGAAAGAGATCGAGAGTTCTCACCTGCATGTTGTACAGTATATGCACATTGATCCATTGTTATTGATAGGTGTAAGTGAAGCACTGAAGTGGCCCTGTGCCCAGTGTGCTTATAGTAAGTCTAAAGAGGTTCTCTGTGTGTGGGTAGTTTTAAACACAATTTTAGGGAAAAATAACCCAAAACTGCACCAAAAGAAGTCAATTGTAAAAATGACCCAATGTATCCAAGAGTGAACATAGGCGCTATTTTTACTCTATGTTTTTTTCCATTTTTAAAACAAAAAATAATTACATTTATACTTTCCAAGAAAACATTAACTGGATGTTTACCGCTTTGAGCACTTTACAACAACAAAAAAGACTGTATAACTGCAAAAAAAATATTATGTTATATTAAATATTCATAATACAATTATTTTATTATATAATATACTTAGGTTTGGAAAAAAATATATTTACAATTATTTTAACATGTATCATTTATTTTAGAATTGATCAATGATTTAATGTTCACCACTATATAAATAAATACATACAATCATGTCATTATGTACACACAATAGATTTAGAATAATGTATTTATAATTTGACATTTATTTTATCATTTATTGAATGTTCATAACCTTGATCAGATTTGACAAAATAAAAATGTATTATTTTATATTTAAATGTATTTATATTAAATATAATACATATATAATGATCTATTAAGTGTTAATAATACAAATAATTTATTAAATAAAATAAAATGATTAGAATACATTTTTAAATAATATCTTTTTTATCATGTTATATTTTATATATATATATATATATATATATATATATATATATATATAATGTTAACTCACATGGAGTCAACTAAATTTAATTTAACTTTAATATAAATTATAATTGCATTTCAAGTAATAGTAAAATGTATTTTATAGTATTTCATCATTTAAAAAATAATATTAAGTTAGTATTTTATTTAATACATGTTTATTATTTAAATAATATATGTAAACTATATAATGTTATTTTAAAACTAATTTTATTGTAATAAATATTATGTAATATAAACAATAAATATTAATTTAAATTAATATTTAAAAAAGATTATATTAAAAAATATATTCATTTCTTTGTATTCTCTCTTTCATTGCACAGTCTACTAAGTATGCTAGACCTACGTTTCACTGCTTGTTGTATGTTAATATATCTTTTATGTGACAAACAAAAATCTTGAATCTTGAAATAAAATCTTGAATTGTATATCTTTATAATTTCCTTTCCTTGGGGTAAACTGAGCTACAGCAAATAAGGTGAACATAATTATGCCATTATCGAGATCACACAACAATCTGATAAGTAAATCTAATAATTTATTGTAGGACGTCTCAAACGTAATCATAATTTAAATCCAAGTAGATGATGAAGTCTGACAGAGTGGATGAGCCGAGAGATATGGTTTCATTAATTTGGTGTCAGGCTGATATAGCGTCTTCATTACACCTGTGGGAATGACCTCTGGCCGTCTGTCAACTGACGTTGATAAATCTCAGACACCGTAAACATCAAAAGTGTCACGTCTATAAATCTGACAGATATTGCACCGCCAAAACTGAGAACAGAAAGTACAGCAGCCAGTCACAGACGACGTTAATAAGAGTCACTTGAGCACTTAGTCACGATTCTCCATAAGCAACCTGGCAAGTATGTCAAAATCAAATGGTGAGGGAAATACAATGGCTCGGGTCCGAGTACAGCTGCCACTTGAATGCTACAGGGAAAAATATCAGGATCTGCCGTGCAATGACCTTGATGATGCCATTAGATGCAGCCATTACGGAGAAAGGTTCAAAGGAAGAGCACCACGGTTTTTCCTCAAATTGATGCTAGTTAGTGAAGGCTGGGGTTAAACGTTGAAAGAGCTTTAGTGTAGTTCAATAAAAATCTGCTGGAGAAATGTCAAATTGGCCAGTGGGATTTCTAATTATTATTATGATCATCATTTTAAAGCTGACAGAAATGACTTTTAAACTTGACCTAAATCAATGCTACGCAATCATTATACAGCCAAGAGATGATGATTTTGATTAAAGTAAATGTCGATGGTAAAAGTAAAGTTGTTCTGGATTGTTGCTACTTTTGGTTCACTTACAAGTGACTATAATAGTCTGGATTCTAGATACGGATCAGGTCCCTAATTCAGCCGTTTCAACTAAACACAGAAAATGTTTTATGCATTTTGGCCGATAATTTACACAACGACAGCATTTTGGGGGCACAAAATGCAAACTTTTGAAATTGTGTTTCAAAGTGGAAGATTTTGAAAGTGATACCATTATTGTGTCCGTTTTCACAAATTTGTGATTTTGTAGTTTACACAGTGACGTAATGAGCATATGTATTATGTGTTTAGTCAACAGGTTTGTGCGTAGGGATATAATGTTTCTTTACAAAGTAACATCGCCATCTACTGGCCTGGCATGAATAATAGTGTGGTTTCAGCGGTTTTCGCGGATCCGAGTGAACGGGGATCATTGTGACGACGTTCGGCTCAATGCGAAACTTCAAAAACACGAAAGAAAAACTTGTTTTTAGTACATCACTCTCGTGCAAACTAGGGCTGGGTTTTGACACCAATTTCACAATTTGGAATCAATTTTGATTCAGAAGCTTGTGATTTGATTGTGATTTCAATTCAATATGAATTGTTTTCAATATATACTGAACAAAATTATAAAAAGCAACACTTTTGTTTTTGCCCCCATTTTTCATGAGCTGAACTCAAAGATCTAAGACTTTTTCTATGTACACAAAAGGCCTTTTTCTCTCAAATATTGTTCACAAATCTGTCTAAATCTGTGTTAGTGAGCACTTCTCCTTTACCGAGATAATCCATCCACCTCACAGGTGTGGCATATATAAACATCTGAATGGTGGCTGACATAAAATATTGATGGATTTTTTTTAAATATAAATGAAATATTGAAGAACAGTTCAAATTATAATTAATATGTTATACGGTGCATATATTTAGAAAATGCTCCTTTCTAGAGTTATTTTTTATTGCTGAAAAATGGGTTTATAGTCACCAAATTATTATTAATTATTTTTTTAGGTAAATCTGACACTACATGATATTGTTTACAAGATGTTATACTGACGTCTTTGTGCGGTTGAAACACTGATTGAGCGATTACACGATACAGATTTTGGCAAGCTGTTCTGTTTCTACATACAGTACCTTCAGACGTTCATTCATGTTTGTTTATTTCATGCTGAAACTGTTATTAAAGCAGAAACGATGATCAGTTCATGTCGCTGGCACTTCTTTTGAACTGAGGGGCTACAGCGATCCGTCACTCCACATTAAACAGCATTCATTGTTTGAATACTGTAATAAAACGGACATCATTTTAAATATGAGACCTTGTTTAATGTCAAAAGTAACAAAGCACAAAGCTTATTGTGATTTATTGGATAGGAGGTGTTCTGTTCGTTAACTGGAAACAGGCTAGATTAATCGATTCTTGGGATTTAAGAATCAATATAATTTTGTAAAAATGAGATTCAAATAAAATCGAGAAATCTATATTTTTTACCCAGCCCTAGTATAAACATACCCTAAAGCCCAAAGTATACTTCGGTTTTTGTGCATGTACGCAAGGGTCGGCGTACTGCGTGAATTAAAATTTGATCACCAGAATAGTATTTGTGTACTGTACGAATTTTTTGGAACTGCGACAAATACAAGCTTAAATAAATCTCACATAGTGGGCTTTTATTGGTGTATGTTATATTGTAAAATAAAGCGTGAAAATATCATAAACTCATAAACTGTGTTCACCACAGACATTATTTCATGCAATTTAACCAAAAACCCCTTCACTGATTTTGGGACATTGGAACCAGAAGTTCAAAATTTGTTTCAGGGTGTTAGGACACGTATCAGTGTTGGGGGTAACACATTACAAGTAACGTGAGTTAAGTAATCAGATTACTTTTTCAAATAACCAGTAAAGCAACTCATTACTTTTAATTTACAAGAAAACATCTGAGTTGCATTTTCAAACAAGTAACACCAGAACGTTTTTATTAATATAAATAAACAAACAAATAAATGAATAAATTAAAAACAAACAAGCCAAGGCCAAATGAGAAAAGGCAATGCATAAGTAACACAAAAGTATCACTTTCCATAAAAAGATACTAATGCAATTACTTTTTAAGGAGTAACACAATATTGTAATTCATTACTTTTAAAAGTAACGCAGTCATTTATGCAGCACTCTATAGTGAGAACAACTAATAAGGCATAAATAATCAAATATTACTTTAAAAAATACTGTGCTGAATAAGATGATGAACAGATGGTGGATCTGGCTGCTTCATAAACAAAACACTGCAAGGTTTGATGGCCAAAATCAACAATAAATAAAAAAAGACAAATTATGTAATATATGTCAAGGAGGAAAAGCCCGCAGCAGCTGCTAAACGCAAAGCAATATTGTCAAGATTAAGTCCAGATGACAAGATGCATTTTTTTGTACACAAATTCAAAATAAACGGACAGTCGCTGACAGTCATGGTAATACAAGTGTATCCCATTCTTCACTCATCTTTTCCGTCTTGTTTTACTCTCGGATGGATTTGATTGTTTCCTCAAAGCCCCAAAAGAGTTCAATCAGGCGCCAGAGGGAGAAGACGACGTTCCTGCAGATTCAGCAGGGAAACCATGCAGGAACAGGAACAATGTAATTACCAGCTTTTAATCAAACGAGGCCAAAGAACGGGAATGCCGGAGGAAGACGGGTGTTTTAGGAGACAAAAGAAATGGAGACGGAGTGAGAATTAATGAAATTCAAACTTGGGTACAGCAGAGTTGTGACGCATGACAAGACATGCCTCGCCACTCCCAGTTAATGGAAACAAGCGTATACAAAAACAATTGTCGAAGATGCCTTTTATTTTCATCACAATGGGTGAATAGGACCAGGCTGATTCATAATGTGAATAATACACCAGTATAATACAACAGATTACGTGAGGCACAAATCATAATACATTGAAAATTGTGTGTAAAAGGTCAGATTTCTTTTACTATTTTGACACTTTTATTGATAACTATATTATGGGGAAATGGGATTATGAAATGATGCAAATGTGACTCAGATTCATGTTGTGTTTTCATGGTTTGCAAGCAGCGAGGCCATTTCTCAAGTTTCTGGAGGCATTTATCAAGTGGAAAGTTATTTCATGAACCACATACGTAGTGTTGAAGTGAAACTAACTAAAATTAGCAATGCTACACACTTAGTGATGTGTGACACTTTTGGGAAATTAATGGAATAGTTCACCTAAAAATGTACATTTGCCAAAGAATGTACTCACCCTCAAGCCATCCAACAAGTAGATGAGTTTGTTTCTTCATCAGATTTGGAGAAATGTAGCATTACCTCACTTGCTCAGCAATACTCTGCAGTGAATGGGTGCCGTCAGAATGAGTCAACAGCTGATAAATACATCACAATAATCCACAAATAACCCACACCACTCCAGTCCATCAGTTAATGTCTTATGAGGTGCAAAAAGCTGCAAGTAACTAATCCATCAAGGCGTTTTAAACTTTAAGCTTTCAGTTCTGACGAAAATATGAGTCCATAATCCATAATAACGCTTCCTCCAGTTCAAAGTTCATGCCCTGTTGCCTTTCACATCAAAATCCACTGACATATTTGTTTAGAGCCGTTTTAGACTGTTTTCACTTGTAAACAGTGTTTGATTTGTGCATATTTCTCTCCTGATTCAGACAAAACGACTTTTTCACAAGAGAAAAAAATAGTATGGACAGAGGACTCAATTTTTAGCTAGAAGCAACAATTTGAACTTAAAAACATTTTTATACATTTTAACACAACAGTTTTCACTTCACAAGACTGATGGACTGGACTGGAGTGGTGTGGATTATTGTGATGTTTATATCAGCCATTTGGACTCTCATTCTGACGGCACCCATTCACTGCAGAGTATTGGTGAGCAAGTGATGTAATGCTACATTTCTCCAAATCTGATGAAGAAACAAACTCATCTACAAACAAAGGCGTAACTATATTACATTATTACAAATAATAGAGCATTTTCTGGAAAATTAGCATGAAAGAACACTATGTTACTGATTTATGTAATATTTTATTGCAGATACTGCTTTATATCTGTGTGAATCGCGACAATAAAGAAATTGCGACAATAAATCAACCAAAGTCCAATTCATTTTTGTGAATTGGTTTGTTTGGATGATTCATTTAAAATAAAGGGTAAGTTTACACAAAAATAAAAATCTATGATAATTTACTTCAGTTACTCTTCGAAACACAAATTAAGATATTTTGCATTGAACCCTTACAGGTTTCAGTCCTTCCAATTAAAAGTAAAAGAGCCAAAAAGTCATTAAGGTGTCATAAAACAAATCTATATGAATTTAATAGCTTAATCCACGAACGATTTTCAGTGGAGGCACAGAAACCTCTCAGGTTTCATTAAAATATATTTATTTGTTTTGAAAATTACTCAAATTCTCATATGGATAATATATATATAGAGAGAGAGAGAGAGAGAGAGAGAGAGAGAGAGAGAGAGAGAGAGAGAGAGAGAGAGAGAGAGAGAGAGAGAGAGAGAGAGAGACATTAGTAGTAGTAGAAGTAATTATATGTTTTGGCCAAATATACATTTTTAAATGCTGCTATTCATTAAAAATGTCTATGCTATATTTAATGTAAATTATTCTGTTCAAGCGTTATGGCTCTCTGACTTGTTATATATCTGCAAATTGAGATCTTCATGTTTTTTGTGCCATATAAAAATTTGAACATCACTACAGAAATTGCAGTCAATCCAGGCAAACTCCTGACAAACACCTCAGACAAACAAAATCATCTAACGCAAACCACAAAAAAAATAAACAATTACATCAAAGGCACAACTCTCAACCACTTCCTTCATCCTCCTTCCCTCTCTCTATCTTAGCGTGTCCCCTGCTGTTCGTCAATATTTTTGTGGCATGTACCGCTGCCTTGAGAAAATCAATATCCATCTGCAACCCGGTCTTTCTGAACGCTGCCAGCTTCCATCTCATCCCATCATTTCAGAAATTCTAATGATGCCACAAATCAAAGTAACAACCACCAACGTTTTTGAGGTTAATAATGAAACCAGGAACTAAAAGAAAAGAAAAGAAAAAGAAAAGACCCTGCAGGAATTGTACAATATATTCAGTCTCAATTTAAAACTAATTTGGGAGGTTGATCGATCTAAACCATTCGTCTGACAGCTTTGAAAAGATCAATAGTGAAACTTCAAGAGTTACCAAACAAAACGAACATAACAGGCACATCAATATGAGATTGCACGTCTCTGTTTACGTCTAGGAAGATTAAAAAACTTCAGAAAAGCGAGCATTAAAGCGAGCTTCTAAAACCAAACAAAATGAAGAAGGAAAACAAAAGTACTTTTGCTGTTGCCACTTCTGAAAATAAACAAAATGAACAAGAAAAACAAAAGTACTTTGTTGTCGCCAAACCTGATACAGGAAAGCTTTATTTCTTGTCTTAAGAGGTTTTAACCGACTGGATTGTGTCTGCTGTCAGTGATTAACACTCAAAACAAATTGACCTTTTGTTCCCTCTGGTGGTGTCTAGAGTAGCTGCACGCTGGGATATTATTTGACAGAACTCTGAAACACACTTTACATGTGTTTTTTTACCAACCTTTGAGCGTTTTCTTCAGATGCGAGAGAAGTCCTCCCAGGCGCTGAAGGTCAAAGTAATCCACCTTCCCGTTGTAGAACAGCTGAGGGGGGACGTACGCGTCTGACGGAAACACAAATGGGTCAATGACATGACATGCAATTATAATTTCAGTGCCTTAACTTTACATTAGCTGCCAAGGCAACATTTCTCATTTTCATTTACTTCAGTTTTTTTATTTGCATGTTATTGTTATTTTAATTTTATTATATTATATTCCAGATTTATTTTAATTAACAAAAATATACTAAATATATATTTTTTTATGAAGCCTTTTTTGTAATTTGTCTTCACAAATATAATAATAAAAAAGTCAAATGACGTTCTCACATTGTTAATATATTTTTTTGTAATTTTAATACTTGAATAAAACGTGTATAAGTTTTTAAATATAACCATGTAGGTTTCATTTATTTTTATTTGACTTTTAGTTGCAGTTATTATTAATATTATTTATAGCCGAGGCAAGATTTTTGTTTTGTTATTGTTTGGTTTCTTTTTTATACATATTAGTTTTCAATAAATATTTTGAATTAGCTAACAACCCATTGTTTTATTTTCATTGTTAATATAATTTTTAGTATTTTTGAATGAGTCCTGTTGTCATATGATGAAAATTAAATGTAGTGTTGCCATATATATATATAATTAAAACGTGTAAAATGTTTTTAAATATACCTATGTAGGTTTTATTTAATTTTATATTAGTTTTAGGTGCAGCAACTTAAATTTGTTATTTTAATTTTAGTTTTTAATTAAGCGTTATTTAGAATTCAACTGTTCGGGAAATTTCAGTTTATTAGCTGAAGTGGCGAGGCAAGAATTTTAGTTTTTGTTGGAAATTTTCCTTTGATTTATAATCATCTCTGAATAAATAATATAATAGTTTCTTTTTTATACATATTAGCTTATTTCAACTACCAAAAATATTTTGAATAGTTCAACTTTTATTTAAAAATACTTGCCTTGCTAACAACCCATTTAAAAAGATTAAGGTGGCAATTCATACATGCAGTTACTTGAATGCAAATCTTCTGAAATGAGTGTTTATAATTTCTGAATAAAAAGTTGTTGCACGCGGATTGTCAATCTAAAAATTTTGGGGGCATAAAGTTAAAACAACAATTACTATATTATCCAGATGATATTGCAAACATGTCAGGGTGATACAACAGTCCTGTGGAAGGGCGATGTCGAGATGTTATAATGAGTTCGGTCTGAAAATGAAATGTAGTGTTGCTATATATATATATATATATATATCATATCAAAATATACTGCGTTAAAAAAACGTACACGTTAATTTTGACACTCCATTTTATATCCTGTGTTATTTTTTGTATTAATATTATTTTATTTATCACTGTATGTAAATGAGAAATGTGTACCTTCGCTGCTGATGGATCCTGGGCTTTTTCTCTTGCCTTCATCCCAGTAGCTCCTGATGGCCGTGATGAGCCGGTGTAAGAAGCACACCATGTATTCAGGAGGACATAACACTGTAGGGTTCTAAACACACAAATCACATCAAATGAAGCATGAGGCAAACATCAAACCCTCCAATAAAAGCCTGATCAATGCAAATTAACTGAAACAATCCCATCAATAACAATCCTGCTACAGAAAATGGTCATATTCATTTACTGCTGTGAAGTTTAAACAGGGAACATCAGATTCAGTGCCAAAAAGCGTGCACTGAGAATTATAAAATCCTTAAGCTTCTTTTGTCTTTACATCCTTTATGTCAGCGCAATTTGCCAATTTATATGATACTGGAACTAATAAAAAAAATAAAAAGCAGATATTCCAGTCATCAAAACACGTTAAGTAACATATTTCTGACATTTCCTGTTTGCAGCATTGATCGGAAGACCTTCTGTGGCAAGAGCTCTTTAAATGTTACCAAATGCTGTGTGGCGGGTTTTTAGCTTTTACTTCTGCTTTTGCAGAAATAGACTGTGATCTTATGATCTATTTATCACATGTAAATGAATTAATATTACATCCTGATAAAGAATATCTAGATACTATGCAGATATGGAACATATATAATTGCAAGGTTTGAAGCAGGCCAAAGCTGTCCTGTGTGCCCTACCCCTCTATTGCTGGCGTTCTCTTGAAGGAACTTGCGGAATTTGTTCAGGAATATGTATCGAGAAGCTTCGCCCTGTGGAAAGAGAGACACGGGTAAATACAGGTTGTAACTGAATATTCATATTTCTGTAGATGGCAATCGTTTGTGGAGTCTCAGTTAAAGGGATAGTTCACCCAAACATGAAAATTCTGTCAATAAAATATAACAGCTGTGTGAGCAGACGTGTGCAAAACAAGGATAAACATACCGTCCCCTTGTCTTTGTTGTTCAGCATTAACCTCAGGATCTGAACCTGCAGCTCCTCCACAACTACACACACACACACACACGGGTTCAGCTGAGTGTCACAGTGACAGATATGCTGATGTACATCATCTGATGTTGTGTGTGTGACATACCCTCAATCCTCTTTTTCAGTCTGTGACAGCCGCGCTCGTACGCTCGCCGTCTCAGCCTCTCCTCGGCCGTCTCCTCGAGTGTGTCCCTCTCATCTTTGCCCTGCACACACGTCAGGAGAGACAGCGGAGAATTATTCATCTGTAGCTTCAACCAGGGCTCAGTTCAGATTAGTGTTTGACTGACAAGATCATTTCAGGTTACAGCTTTTGTGAAGACTGTGTGTATAATGCTATTAATACTCATCTGTACGAATGTTTCTGACCTCTTTGTCGAAGCGTGTCGGCCACCAGGTGGTCGGGATGAGCTCCTCCAGCCCAGCCTCCTTTACTCTTAGAGGCGTCTTGATGTAGAAGAAGACCACAGACCGGAGCACATCAAACGTGATGCTGTTAAGGACAGAAACCCATACAAATCTCCAAGATCAATGCATCTAACATGTCTGTTTAGGCAGTTCTTCCTCACAACCAGAGAAAACTATTGCGAAGTTAATTCGAATGCTTGTACTATGACCAAAATGTGGCTTCTAGTTCTTCTAGTAAACAACTGAAGTATAGATGTTGTGCTAATATATTTCTAATTTTGTATAGAGTTCATATATTTTGTAGTACATCCATAAATATAACTACTTATATGTCCATACTATTACCTACATACCCCTATCTACTAAATATCTACCTATCTACATTTTTTTCATAAATACCTAAATATTGATTCAACCACCTACATCTCGACCCATCGCACATCTATATATCTACAAAAAAAAATCTATCAACATATCTAACCAACTAACTAAAATGTATACCATGATCCAGTGGTTCTCCACTCCAGTCCTTGGGACCCACTGGTCTACACATTTTATATGTCTCCTTTATTTATCGTACCCGGTTCAGATCATCAGCTCGTTATGAGAGAGATCCATGAACTGAACTGAATGTGTCAGATAAGAGAAACATACAAAATGTGTAGAGCAGAGGGTCCCAAGGACTGGAGTTGAGAATCACTTCCATAATCTATTGACCTATCTACCTACCTAGCAATATATCTAAATATATACCATAATATATTGACCTACCTACCTAACAACATATCTAAATATATACCAAAATCTATTGACCTACATACCAACATATCTATACATCTGCCTAATATATACCATAATGTATTGACCTATCTACCTACCTGCAGACATCTACCAATCTACCTAAATATATACCAAAATCTATTGACCTACCTAGTAACATATCTAAATATATACCATAATATATTGACCTATCTACCTACCAGCAAACATATATATCCATCTACCAAAATATATACCATAACCTTTTGACCCATCTACATACCTATCAACATATATATTCATCTACCTAAATATATACCATAATCTATTGTGTCTGGGACCTGAATCTATTGACCTAACTACCTGTTGGAGTTCCTGAATCATCTACCTAAATATATACCATAATCTATTGACCTATCTACCTAGCAACATATATATGTATATACCATAATATATTGACCTATCTAAATATATACCTTAATGTATTTACCCATCTACCTACCAGCAAACATCTACCAAAATATACACCATCATCTTTTAACCCATCTACCTATATGTCATCATAAATATTAATTTCCCTAAATATACCATAATCTATTGACTTATCTATCAATCTACCTAAATATATACCATAATCTATTGACCTATCTACCTATCAACATATCTATCCATCTACCTAAATATATACCATAATCTATTGACCTATCTACCTAGCAACATATCTACAGTGAGGAAAATAAGTATTTGAACACCCTGCTATTTTGCAAGTTCTCCCACTTAGAAATCATGGAGGGGTCTGAAATTGTCATCGTAGGTGCATGTCCACTGTGAGAGACATAATCTAAAAAAAAAAATCCAGAAATCACAATGTATGATTTTTTTACTATTTATTTGTATGATACAGCTGCAAATAAGTATTTGAACACCTGAGAAAATCAATGTTAATATTTGGTACAGTAGCCTTTGTTTGCAATTACAGAGGTCAAACGTTTCCTGTAGTTTTTCACCAGGTTTGCACACACTGCAGGAGGGATTTTGGCCCACTCCTCCACACAGATCTTCTCTAGATCAGTCAGGTTTCTGGCCTGTCGCTGAGAAACAAGGAGTTTGAGCTCCCTCCAAAGATTCTCTATTGGGTTTAGGTCTGGAGACTGGCTAGGCCACGCCAGAACCTTGATATGCTTCTTACAGAGCCACTCCTTGGTTATCCTGGCTGTGTGCTTTGGGTCATTGTCATGTTGGAAGACCCAGCCTCGACCCATCTTCAATGCTCTAACTGAGGGAAGGAGGTTGTTCCCCAAAATCTCGCAATACATGGCCCCGGTCATCCTCTCCTTAATACAGTGCAGTCGCCCTGTCCCATGTGCAGTAAAACACCCCCAAAGCATGATGCTACCACCCCCATGCTTCACAGTAGGGATGGTGTTCTTGGGATGGTACTCATCATTCTTCTTCCTCCAAACACGTTTAGTGGAATTATGACCAAAAAGTTCTATTTTGGTCTCATCTGACCACATGACTTTCTCCCATGACTCCTCTGGATCATCCAAATGGTCATTGGCAAACTTAAGTCGGGCCTGGACATGTGCTGGTTTAAGCAGGGGAACCTTCCGTGCCATGCATGATTTCAAACCATGACGTCTTAGTGTATTACCAACAGTAACCTTGGAAACGGTGGTCCCAGCTCTTTGCAGGTCATTGACCAGCTCCTCCCGTGTAGTTCTGGGCTGATTTCTCACCTTTCTTAGGATCATTGAGACCCCACGAGGTGAGATCTTGCATGGAGCCCCAGTCCGAGGGAGATTGACAGTCATGTTTAGCTTCTTCCATTTTCTAATGATTGCTCCAACATGGACCTTTTTTCACCAAGCTGCTTGGCAATTTCCCCGTAGCCCTTTCCAGCCTTGTGGAGGTGTACAATTTTGTCTCTAGTGTCTTTGGACAGCTCTTTGGTCTTGGCCATGTTAGTAGTTGGATTCTTACTGATTGTATGGGGTGGACAGGTGTCTTTATGCAGCTAACGACCTCAAACAGGTGCATCTAATTTAGGATAATAAATGGAGTGGAGGTGGACATTTTAAAGGCAGACTAACAGGTCTTTGAGGGTCAGAATTCTAGCTGATAGACAGGTGTTCAAATACTTATTTGCAGCTGTATCATACAAATAAATAGTTAAAAAATCATACATTGTGATTTCTGGATTTTTTTTTTTAGATTATGTCTCTCACAGTGGACATGCACCTACGATGACAATTTCAGACCCCTCCATGATTTCTAAGTGGGAGAACTTGCAAAATAGCAGGGTGTTCAAATACTTATTTTCCTCACTGTATATATATATATATATATATATATAAATATATACCATAATATATTGACCTAAATATATACCTTAATGTATTTAACCATCTACCTACCAGCAAACATCTACCAAAATATACACCATCATCTTTTAACCCATCTACCTGTATGCCATCATATCTATTAATTTCTCTAAATATACAATAATCTATTGACTTATCTACCTAAATGTATACCACAATCTAATGACATATCTACCGACCTGCACACATATCTATTAAAATGCATATCATCATCTGTTGACCAACCTACCTTTCACAATATCAATCCATATAGCTATGGATACAACATAGATACCTATTTATCTATCTGAAATCAAGCTACCTACTAAACATATCTACCTTTTGTCACATCATAAGCATTTACCTACCTACCTATGTATCAACATATCTATCCATCTACCTAAATATCTACTTGTATGAAACATCTACTGTGTTTTATTTCACCTATTCATCTATCCATCTATGTGATCTACAGTGAAGTTCGGTAGGCAATGGCCACAAGAATGCTAAAATGCTATGAATATATTTCTTATTAACAGATTTAGTCTTTCTGGAGTGATTTTCAAAAGTAAAGTGTCTTATGAAAGTTATAACTAAGAGGATATAGAACATTGCTGAGCAGGTACTTCCTGGATTTCTCATGCCGGAGTATCGCTGTGGTCAGACGAAGGTAATGAATCTGGAGGACAGAGAAAGAAAACAGGTTTCAATAAAGCTTCCATCTGTTAAGCACTGGCTGCCACAGTAATCATTTGGATCAACATGTTGCCAGTTCCCTCTCACCACCGTGGACATTAAACAAACTCATCAAACGCATTACAGCAAGCTCGAAATAAAGTGCATCGGTCATTTTAATTTTAACAAGACATGTATTTCAAATGGGATGGGCACACAGCCCATGTCCCTGCTGATAATTGCCATGAACATCAATGGGCCAGCAGGACATCAACACCTCTCTGCCTCCGATTAGACACAAATGCTATGTGTGAACATGCTTTGAAGTACGAGTTCCCAGCATGCTCCTTTAGGCTCCTCGAAAAGAATGTTTTCCCTTTTTCCTTCCTGTCAGCGGTTCTATTGTTCTCAGCAACAATAAACCTCAATACTACAATACAACAGCATGGAAAATGGATTTGCATGAGAGCAATCACTGGATTTCACACCTGAAAGCCCAGATCAGGGATGATGGGAGAGAAACGATATGCTCTCAGCAGTGACATCATCAGCTGTTTCAGACACTCGCTCACCTCGTGCTCCTTCGGGAGGAGAAAAGATTACAGTCTCAGAAGAATGAAACGCATTTCCTCCAATCTCATTCCAGAAAACGCCTTTCAATTGAACGTTACCTCCATGAGAAGCCAGAAAAGGTCCAGCAGCTGTTGTATAAGTGGATGTTCATCGACAGATCCTCCACCCTCCAATATTCTCAACAGGAAGTTCATCAGCACATCCTCCACTAAATACACTTTACACTAGCAAACAGACACATCAGCCATACATAAAGTGGTTTATGGAACAATGACAATGGTTTTACAGAAAATCTGAGTGATTTACCATGAGAGGTGCAAAGTGGTTGAATATATGTGCAAGGGTGACCAGGACGGTGGGATCTCCTTGAATCTGCCAGGTTCCACTGTCTCTCTCCACAAGCTTTTCCTCCTGACGAAAAAACAAAATCAAATGTCTTCTCATTCAATTTTGTTTTAAATATTGATGCACCACACTGCATTGCATTGTCTTCTATTCAGAAGCAACACACTGTACAGTCGGCATGAGGTCTTTGTAGGCACCTGTATGTCGATGGAGGTGGACAGGACTGTCTTGAGGTATCCCAGAAGCCTGTTGGATTTGATGAGATCAGTGGTTGGGGGGCTTTGAAGAGGAAGGTAACCTTCAACAGGATACGTGAGGAACAGACGAGTTAAGGCTTTTAGGGGTTTGTGGTTGGTCTATGATTTCACGTGTTTTGTTTTTATGGTAGGTATACCTAAAAACATGAGTTTTCTTTTAAATGTGCATATATTTTTTGGTATGTCAAATAAATGTATTACATTATATTTTGAATGAATATGTCGGTCACACTTTATTTTAAGGTCCAATTCTTGCAGTTAACAAACCATTAACTATTACTCTTGCCTCAATAAACTCCTAATTTGCTGCTTATTAATAGTTAGTAAGGTAATTGTTAAGTTTAGGTATTGGGTATGATTAGGGATGTAGAATATGATCATCTAGAATATGTGATTTATATGTACTAATAAACAGTCAATATATTAATAATAGGCATACTAATATACAACTAGTTAACAGTGAGAATTGGTCCCTATACTAAAGTGTTACCATACATCAATTCAATTAGTTACAATTTAAATATGTATCTACTTCTATTCTGATGTCTTATAAATTATTTTTCAAGTTTTACTTGAAATAAATATAATATTATTCAATACAAATATTATGATATAAACATATATGATGTATTTATAATAAATATATTAAATTATATTATTGATGAATAAAACAATTAAATACTACAAATTTAAAATATACATCTACTTTTATTCTGAAGTCCTAAAAAAATCAATAATTTTTCAAGCTGTATTTGGAAATATCAGGTAATTACATTGTTTATATATATATATATATATATATATATGCTGTATTTGGAAGTCTTATTAATCAATTTTATGTTGCAATATATTAGTTATAATACACTATACAACATATAGCATTATAAATATAATAAAATATGATATAATTAAATACAGGTACTTGGAAATCCTAAATAATATTAAGCATGTGTGTATGTATAATAATATACAGGTACATCTAAAAAAAAAAAATATGGTGAAAAAGTTTATTTTTTCTTGTAACTTATTTAGAAAAGTGAAACTTTCATATATTTTAGATGCATTACATGTAAAGTAAAACACTTCAAAGGTTTTTTAGTTTTAATTTTGATGATTAGAGCTTAGAGCTAATGAAAGTCAAAAATCAATATCTCAAAATATTAGAATATTTACATTTGAGTTTCAATAAATGATCATCCATACAGTATAAATTTCGGGAATCTCTTGTTCTTTGAAACCACAATAATGGGGAACACTGCTGACTTGGCAATGGTCCAGAAGACGATCATTGACACCCTCCACAAAGAGAGTAAGTCACAGAGGGTCATTACTGAAAGGGGTGGCTGTTCAAGGAGTGCTGTATCAAAGCATATTAAATGCAAAGTTGACTGGAAGGAAGAAATTGGGTAGTAAAATGTGCACAAGCAACAGGGATGACCACAAGCTTGAGAATACTCTCAAGCAAAGCCGATTCATACACTTGGGAAGAGCTTCACAAGGAGTGAACTGAAGCTGGAGTCAGTGCATCAAGAGTCACCACGCTCAGACATCTTCAGGAAAAGGGCTACCAAGCCACTTCTGAAACAGAAACATCGTCAGAAGCATCTTACCTGGGATAAGGAAAAAACTGGACTGTTGCTCAGTGGTCCAAAGTCCTCTTTCAGATAAGAGTAAATTTTGCATTTAATTTGGAAATCAAGGTCCCAGAGTCTGGAGGAAGAGTGGAGAGGAACATAATCCATGTTGCTTGAAGTCCAGTGTGAAGTTTCCCTCTTCCTTCTGCTGACAAGCTTTATGGAGATGCTGATTTCATTTTCCAGCAGGACTTGGCACCTGCCCACAACCGCTAAAGGTACCAAAAGCTGGTTCAATGACCATGGTGTTACTGTGCTTGACTGGCCAGCAAACTCGCCTGACCTGAACCCCAAAGAGAATCAATGGGGTATTGTTAAGAGGAGGATGAGAGACGCCAGACCCAACAATTCAGATGACCTGAAGGCCGCTATCAAAGCAACCTGGGCTTCATTACACCTGAGCAGTGCTACAGGCTGATTGCCTCCATGCCACGCCGCATTGATGCAGTAATTCATGCAAAAGGAGGCCCAACCAAGTATTGAGCGCATAGAAATGAACATACTTTTCAGAAGCCTGACATTTCTGTTTAAAATATCCCTTTTTTATTGATCTTATGTAATATTCTAATTTTGAATATTAGTCTGAGACACTGAATTTTGGGTTTTCATTATATGTAAGCCATAATCATCAAAATTTCAAGAAATAAAGGCTTGACATATTTCACTCTATGTGTAATGAATCAATATAATATATGGTTTTCACTTTCTGAAATGAGTGACAAAAAATATTGACCTTTTTCATGATATTAAATATTTTTTAGATGAACCTGTATGTACTTAGAGATCTACATGGGCCTCCTTTTGCATGAATAACTGCATCAATGCGGCGTGGCATGGAGGCAATCAGCCTGTAGCACTGCTCAGGTGTAATGAAGCCCAGGTTGCTTTGATAAGTGGCCTTCAGGTCATCAAGCACAGTAACACCATGGTCATTCAACCAGCTTTCGGTACCTTTGGCAGTGTGGGCAGGTACCAAGTCCTGCTGGAAAATGAAATCAGCATCTCCATAAAGCTTGTCAGCAGAAGGAAGCATGAAGTGCTCTAAAATGTCCTGGTAGATGGCTGCATTGACTGTGGACTTCAGAAAACACAGTGGACCAACACCAGCAGATGACATGGCAGCCCAAATCATCACTGACTGTGGAAACTTCACACTGGACTTCAAGCAACATGGATTCTGTTCCTCTCCACTCTTCCTCCAGACTCTGGGACCTTGATTTCCAAATGAAATAGCAAAATGTACTTTCATCTGAAAAGAGGACTTTGGACCACTGAGCAACAGTCCAGTTATTTTTCTCCTTAGCCCAGGTAAGATGCTTCTGATGATGTTTCTGTTTCAGAAGTGGCTTGGTAGCCCTTTTCCTGAAGATGTCTGAGCGTGGTGACTCTTGATGCACTGACTCCAGCTTCAGTTCACTCCTTGTGAAGCTCTCCCAAGTGTTTGAATCAGCTTTGCTTGACAGTATTCTCAAGCTTGTGGTCATCCCTGTTGCTTGTGCACATTTTCCTACCCAATTTCTTCCTTCCAGTCAACTTTGCATTTAATATGCTTTGATACAGCACTCCTTGACCTGCCACCCCTTTCAGTAATGACCCTCTGTGACTTACCCTCTTTGTGGACGTTTCACTTTTTGAAATAAGTTACAAGAAAAAATGAACTTTTTCACCATATTCTATTTTTTTTTTAGATGTACCTGTATGTAAACAATATATATGTAAATAATAAATAATATGTATAAATAATATAAATAAAACTGCAATGTACAATATGTGTACTTCTAATTACTACCTAATTAGATTAATGAATGTATGATTGTATGTTTTAGAATAAATGTAAATATATATCATACACATTACATAAAATCTGTATGTACATGTATAAAAATGATAAGGATATCTGAGAGGACGGCTGCCGAAATTGAAGGCTACAGACTCTTTGAAGGAAAGGCTGATTGCAGGGAAATACGCGACGCCTGGCCCCGTCTTAATATTGCTGAACGCAACACCGAGAGACTGTCCATTACTGAAAAAGAAAACAATACTGCTATTAACACAAGTTCATTCAGTAGATATTTCCATTAATGTCTACTAATTAGAATTTTACATCAGTTTCTCATGCATTCATACCAAACTATAACGTACATCCGATAATAAAACTATACTTACAGACAGAACGTAATGTTTCCCTCATCCAAATCTATCAAACAGCTGACGATATCACCAGCAGCCCAGGACTAAAGCAAAAGAAATGGAAAGAATCAAAGATGAGAGGCTTCGTGTTAAAATATACTATTATGTATGGCCTTGAGTGGCTTAATGCTTTCATAGAAATGTGGCTCATCCAATCAGAATTGTGTTTTATAAGAATGTTATGTCACAGTCTGTGATTTTAAACAAACAAACTATGACCAAACTGTCAATGTCAAATAAAATTGAGCCTGACCGCTGAACTGAATGTGTGAAGCGCTGCGTTTTCACCTTGCCGTAGTTGGTGGTTGTCACGTTCCATTTGCGAACTCTGTTTCCGTCGTAAGCGTACGAGTCTGGCGTGTCCCCGACCCCTTCCTGAACACAAACACCGATCCAAAGCGTATCGTATCTGTCAGTAATCGACTTGAACAAACCAATTTCACAGATGGATTAAGCCAAACCTGAGATTTAAAAAGGATTTCGAGAGCAGAGCGAACAGTCGTCATCTAATCTAGATTAATCTGCGAGATTTCTGCGGCTTGGAAAGCTTCCCATGAGAGCTAGCTATTTATTAGAGTGAATATTCAATTTGTATGGCTCTGCACTCCAGAATTGACCTCTAAATGGTGAAGTTACTGGCTTGTACCTCTTGGTTGAATCTGCAGTTCTATTGTGCAACCATTGTTAGGCCTTGAGATTAATGAGAACTTCATAGAGTAAAAAGCACCAGTGGGTCCATAGAGAAGTATTTAGGTTTACATTTATCACGGTAGGCCTTGAGATACGCAACCAAATTAAAAGTTTTTGTTATATAAATATTATATATATATTAGGGGTAGCAGTACATGTACGTCCCGAACCGTCACGGTAGACCTCTTGTTCGGTGCATGAGGCCTTACGACGAATTCACCCCCTAAAACCACTGTTTGATTAACCGCCAGCGCCAGCAGAAAGTACTGCAGTGAATGCTGTGAGTTGCGCGCTAGTGAAAAAAAGGTTAGGTTACATTTATTTTAAGGTACCTCAAAGAACACCATAGAATTTGCACTAGTGCTGTCAAACAATTAATCGCGATTAATCGCAACCAAATTAAAAGTTTTTGTTATATATATATATATATATATATATATTAGGGGTAGCACGGTACATGTATTCGTCCCGAACCGTCACGGTACGGACCTCTTGGTTCGGTGCATGAGGCCTTACGACGAATACAGGCAATACACCCCCAATCCAGAAGGGGGCAAATGAACGCTGTTTGATAACGCATGTTTGTAACATTTTGTAAGTGCCAGCAGAAGAACAGTGAATGCTGTGAGTTGCGCGCTTGAAAAAAAAGCCCCCTAGACAGTGACCATGTGCTGATTCTGATTTTTCACATGGACTGATAAAGCTTCTCTACATGGACTGACAAGAGCTTTATTTGTGCTCGTGTATTTTACCTCTCTCGTTTGGCACAAATCCATAATTTATTCCATAATATTTCCTTGTTTGCGACGTTACTTATCTGTAATAATGATTTCATATATAATATAACATAATGTAAATAATAGGCTTTGTAGTTAGTGTCAAATTCAGTATTATTTTGACACAGAGGCAGGTTCACTGATGTTTGTATTTTATTTGGATAAAGGTACACACTACGAACTGACGAAACGAGGTATCATGTTTGTAACATTTTGTAATAATTTTGAATGTAAATGTTCAATATATACAATTCTTTAAAAACGCGTGGTACTGTGTACCATGCACCCCACATCATATATATATATATACACACACACACACACACACACACAGTACACATACATGTATTATGTAAACAAAAACTTTTATTTTGGATTTTGGATGTGATTAATCGCAATTAATAGTTTGACAGCATTAATTTGCACTTCACTATAAGGTACAGTTTAGTTATTGAAACGTTACCTTTGTAAACACATGTGGTGGCTCTGATGGAGCTGAAGTTACTGTGGCCAATGACCTTCAATCCAAAAAGAGAGGAAAAACAACTCTGAACATTTAGCAGTAAACAACACACCTGTCTTGAAAATTGGCCCCATTTGAATTCATAATACACTTTCCTGGTGTTATTGTGCACGATTCATCATGCAGATTGATTAAATAGACTTCTCACCATCCAGTCAGTTTAATAGTGAACTGACCTGAATTTGAATTATTTTAAAGTAGATATAAATTCTAAGTTTACTAGCCAGTTGTGCAAATAATCAAATAAAATAATTGTATTATTTTGTTTTAAACCAATTCTTGTATTTTATATATTTTAAATAAAATAATTAATTAAATTTTTCTTTAAAATAAATTGTATTAACTACATTCGATTAAATGTATTTATTAATTTATCTTATTTTATAAATATGTTTAATTGTTTTATAAATATAAAATAAAATACTAATATAAATTGTAAATAAAAGAAAATAAAACAAACAAAAAAATGTATACAATGTCAATTTCTCACCCCCAAAAGGTCATCGTCAACAAATAACAGCCCTTCAAACCCACTGCTGTGATCCAGGACAACCGTTAAAGGTCCAAGGTAGCCTTCTATCTGATCTGTATAGAAAAATAAATGAAATTTCAAATAAATTAATATAATAAACATGGCTGAAAACATCACTATAATCAATCAATAAATAAACATAAATTAGCACATAAATCAATGAATAAATAAACAAATATTGCAATAATAATTGATGAATTATGAATAAATATTATATAAAATAACAGTTTTTTTTTTTTTTTAGCAAATGCATTTCATTTTCCAGTAATTTGTGAGACGCCCAGCAGTGTGTGTGTAAGTGTTTATCTGACCTCTGCTGTCCTCAGTGACATTATCTTCAGCCAGCAGCTTCTCCAGATGAGCTCCGAGATCCTGGAACGTCAGGCTTTTTCTACAGGGACGAGACACGACATCGGTTCAACTGATCCGCACATGACCGCTCACGTATCACAACATCATAACAGAGGAGTGCCACTTGTCAGCTCACACACGAAGAGACTAGATTGATTGGTCTAACTAGAAATATGACAGAAAAAGACACTTTATTTATAACGTAATTAACACATTGAAAACATGGGAATCAGAACAGAAATACAATTTGGAAATAAACTGAAATCTTAAGCATTGAATTTATATTTCCATTAAAAAAGCATTCAAATTAAGCTCTAAAATGAAGTTAAATATAAGTGAATAAATGTTGTTTGGTTTTATACAGTGCTGACAGATGCCCATCATGACGCCTGACATGAAATCCAGCATTAGAGATGATGATATGTAAACACATGAGCCGCTTCATTGCTCTGTGAGTGTCAGCTTTCTCTCATGTCCCATCATGCTCTATGTATAGATCAGCTCCAGTAACCAGACACAGGCTGGGATCAAGAGCGGGATGAGTACACCAGCAGCTTCCACTCCAACAACTCATCAACACACCACTAATGCAGTAAACTTCATTTCTTCATGATCTGTTACGGTCATACAATTATGCTTCAACAGAGTAAAAAATACTCATCCTGCACCACACAGATTTCCGCCCAATCAGATGCTCTCTAGAATAAGAAGCCCCTCCTCCTATAAACAGCTGCACCTGATTACCATGAAGCAAATCATGCTTCAAAAACATTCAGATGATAAACTAATTCACAGTTCAAAACTAAATATGAGATCGAATAATATTTAAGAGTCAAAGACGAAAAGGGGTTTTCAAGCATGTTTCAAAGCAAGTTTAATACAGCTTTATTTATTGATTGATTGATTGTATGAATGTGAAGAATGTGTCCTGTGTTTCAATGTATTTCTTGTGAGCAAAACATAATGACTATAGTACATGTTGACCATGATTTATAGAAGTAACCCACTAAAATGTAATTTAGTGTAACAAAAGTACATCTACCAAAAATATCGTCATGCATATTTAAAACGGGAACACCGAGGTGATATTAAAAGACTCTATTTAAGGATCGCAGCACTAAAATACTAACAAATTGACATTTTAAATATTTAAATTCTGGAAAATTGTAATCAAGTCGTTCATTCACACACCATCATTTTCAATCGCTTAAAATGACTTGAAATGTGAGAGAGCTTAAAATTAAATTTGCGACCAATATTTACAGAGGATTCGATGACTAAAGATCTGAAACGGTTATTAATATTAAAATAAAACATTAAATAAAATAAAATATACAAAAAATAACACAAAATACATAATTACAACATATTAACTACACATATAATCAAGATAATTTGCTGTGGAAAACAGTTTTGCAATTTTTGTATGTATTTTTTTGGGGAAACTGTGATACACTAAAAATGTAAGTAAAAAAATAAAAAAAAAACATATAAAATATTCTAAATAAATGCTGTTCTTTTCAACTTTCTATTCATTAAATAATCCTGAGGGGATAAAAATCATCCCGGTTATCATGAAAATAGTGATCATTTCAACGATGACAATAATAAGAGCCATTACTAATAATCGAGCATCAATAATATTTGAGAATAAGTGAGCAGCACTTCAGAATGATTTTCTGAAGACTGGAATAATGATGCTGAAAAGTCAGCTTTGATCACAGAAATAAATGACGTTTTACTAAATATTCACATGAAAAAAATGAACATTTGAAATTATAATATTCTACAGCACTGCTGTTTTACTGTGCCGTTGATCAAATGAATGCAGCCTCGGTGAGCATAAGAGACTTCTTTCAAAATGTATTTCAAGAACACTTAATTATTTCAATTAACTTTTGACCAGTAGTGTGTACATGTGCTTATGTGTATGTTTGTTATACAAAGCAAAAGACCCGCACAAAATAATGTGCACACACAAATTACATACACTACAGATCAAAGCAAAAGACCCCAAAACAAGGAGGGATTGTGGGTAATCGACTCACCTGTACGCCGCTGATGCCGGTCCCTGCTTACTGGAGGCAGGAAACACATGATGCAGGTAGTCGCTCAATAACTTCTCATTGACAATACCTAAAATAAAACACATTAAAACAAATTGTAATGTGGATTTGATAATTACTCCATTTACAGTTGGTTTACTTCAATAAAATGTATTTATAAGGACATACCTGTGACTTTGGGTTTGTCTGTGTCGGATGCCAGGCGATAGTTGCGTCGGGACAGGGCAGTGCCACCCTTTGAGCTCATACTGCTGCTAGATATATTAATTATATTATACATTTCTTCAAAAGATACAGTGTTACAGTGCTACAAATACAGAGCTAAATGTTTAACATATTTATAAGCCATGATGTTTACATGACACTACCATAGTAATGTGTCAAAACACAGGTATAATAATCCAAAAATATTAAGTATAGGCCTATTTTTTAGATGGTTATGTATATTTTAGATGACTTGGGAGTTCAAGTTGTCACTAGTCTAATAACAATACAGATAAATAAAATGCTGACTAGCAGATTAGAGATTATTTTGACAAAGCAGACTAGAAACTACTTTGACAACAGTCCCAAACTACAATGCAACCTCTAAATAACTTGTAGCTTCAATGTTTACATGCTGCTGTCTGAGCAAACATATACAAACATAGCGTTACACACAATATAAACATAGCGTTACTCTGTCTTTAGCCACTATCCCGCTAACATAACGGCTTAACGGCATGAACAACATTATGTATGCGTTTATAACCAATTAAAATCTAATTTAATGATTGTCGGGGGTCTAAAATGCCCAGCATATGAGCAAGAAAAGCCATATTTAATGTGTTTCAGCCTCCGTGTTGAACACAAATGACAGCCAGAGCTTATGTCATAACACGTTAAATATAACATGCACAAATAAAGCGACGTTCACGCTTATTGTTCCGTTCATTTCTCCTGCAGTACTCACTGATTTGGTGTGTTGTGTTTATTTGTGATCAGTAGATTTAGTTGTTGGGCTCTCCTCTTTAAATGTGTCTACAGTCACTGTTTTAAGCATAGAAATATAATAAAGCGGCAGGATGGCAGTGAATGAACGGGTGATAAAATGGGCGGGGCCTGGGGACTCGGAGGGTGGCTCTCATTGGCCAGTTACGATGGGTTTATATATTAATTTTAAAATTGTATCTAGTCTCTGTCTGTTTTTATCTCAGCATCATTTGTATTCTATAATTTCGTTATTTATGTGTAAATTAAATGCTGTTTCAAGCATTTCGAAGACGGCATCTTTGTTGTGACTTTTCTCATCGCTTTTTTGAAGGACCAATCAGAGACGTTTAATTTACAAGTTCATATAGCGTTTGCCCAAGCGGATTTGTATTTATGCGTTAAGTATCACTATTTGGAATCAACCGATTCAAATATTGATACAATTCAATATACACATTTCTCCTTTAACACAAAAAGATTTCAATACGATTCAATGGGGGAAGCGGCATTATGAGCCACGAAGAGCCCTCTGGAGGAATTTAGTTGTGTGACTATATACGAAACAGTTGTTAGCAAGTAAAAGTGCGCCCAATTCTTTTAACACATACGATTCACGGCTATGGAGCGAGTTTTAGGACAAAATACGTTTAGACATGAACGAATGCGAACCAGAAAATTAGGCAATAACAACAGATGGCAGTGATTGGGTCACCGTGAACAGCGCTGAGAAAAGTAACAGCGATGAGAAAAGTAACAGCTGTCACGTTACACTTCAGCAGCCTTCTTAGCATTAATAATTACGCCCCAGTCCTTAAATAACTGTTAAATTTAAAATACACGATAAAATGTTATTGCCCAGTATTACATTTGGGCGTATCATCTAAAACGTTAGCAACAATACCTAGAATGATAAGAACTGAACTGTCATAACAGCAATAAACAAGCGATAATAGCAAAATTTCGACAGTAAAAAGGTCCATATAGTAGCTGTGTATAAAATAGCTTAAACAAAATTCAGTTTTAACCAAGCAGCTTGCATATTTGCCCGCGAACAGTCACTGAATAACAGCAGATGACTATTTGGCAAAAAATAATGTTTAAAGGTATCTTTTCACATCTAAAATTAATGCTAGTTATATTTAAGGTATAGATTTAGCCTGTATAATTATAATTCAATGTATATAAGTGCAAGATGTGTAGAAGTGTGTGGTAAATGTGAATACACTAACACTCGTTCAATAATAGTCTTTAACACAATGATACGCCATCAGTTAGAAAAATATTTAATACATATTTATCAATGTAACGATTTGCTAAATTATTTTATAAATGTATCAACATAAATCAGAATTTTACCAAACTAAGAATACAAAACTGGGTGAAAACAGTAACTAGTTGTGTCTAGTTGAACAGCTGGCTTCAGAAAACACCCATTGAACCAAATAAATCCCCTCAGTTAATGCCAGCTGTCAGGAAATAACTTCTCCTGGTCACTTCCTCCTGTCCATATTTGGATTGAAGCTGCTCAAGTTCATACGGATCAGCCAACAGGAGGATCTCATCGTCCAGATGGGTCCAGACAGGCCCGTGAATCTCATGGTCATAGCCATCTAACAGATACACCTGAGCGTTTGCTAAGTCACCACTGGCTTTCCACAGGGCCTTGGTCACCTCGACCAGATCTTTCTTGGTCTTTTTCATCAAGTTCTCGACATGTTCTACCAAGTCTTCGGAGGGAGTTTCCTTTGGAGTTCCTGTCGTTTGGCTGTCGTGTTTATCCTGTGACTCAGAGTCAAGGATGAAGACATGGGATGACGATGCAGGGACAGCTGTGGAATTAGGACCGGGACGCTCTTCCTCAGGTGCTGCTGAGGGACAAAGAGCTTCTGGTGCTTCCTGTTGGCCGTTTTGGTTAAGCTCAGCTCGAGTTTCTGGTTCCCTAGATAATGTTACAAGCGATGCTGAACTTCCTTGTGCATCTGACGGCTTGGCGATTGGTGCTTCAAATGGATCCTCGCCTTCTTCACTTTCATCCATCTGTGGAAACACATTCAAGTCAGTGAAGTTAGTTTAGATTTATTGATTTATATAGCACATTTAATAACGACAGGGTCGACCAAAGTGCTGTACAAAATGTTAATAAATAAATACATAAAACAACTAACCATATAAAACAAAATCACAAATTTATGACAAAGATAACATCACACATAATCAAATATTTAACAGCATAAGCCGTTTTAAAAATATAAGTCTTAAGTGATGATGTAAAAACCTGAAAAGAGGCGGCTGATCTTATAAACAATGGTAAATTATTCCACAGCTTAGGTGCTGCCACCGAAAAAAGCACGATCCCCCTTAAGTTTGAAGAGAGTCATAAGCTATGTTTCCACCCAAAGATTAGAATTTAACTTATGCGCAAAACTGGAATATCGCATAAAACATATGCGAATAAAGCACCATTTCCATCCAACGAGTCAGAGAGAACAAAATCTTCACTTTCTGGAAAACTGTGGCACTAAATATCACTTAGAATATTGGAGAAGCCACTGAATATAATAATTTTGTATATATGATATAAATAACTTGCACCTCAGAGCGAGCAGATGTAACACAATTATACTGAAATACTTTGATACAGATGCTGCTGATGTTCGAGATTGGCCCAGGTTAGTCAAGTTATCCATCTCAAAGCGGCTGACTTTTTGCGCATGGAGATAAACAAGACTGAGTAATTCCTAAATACAATGAATTACAATATTTGTGATAAAATCACATGGTATGAGAGGAGATCAGACTTGCCAAACCTGCCATAGATTTATACACAAACAGCAGTACCTTAAATGCATCGATAGGGAGCCAATGCAAACAGGTTCTCTCTTTTGGTCCCAAATCCTTAAAAGAAAGAAAATATTTTATTTTAGCAATCATCCTAAGCTGAAATAAAAATGCAGATTTCACGAATAATTTATCCGTTTATCAAATTTGAGTGCCGGGTCAAACATTCAGAGTACAAGGGCTTACCGTTTAAGTTATAGGACGCAAGGTTTTAGAAAGGATGGAAGCACATTCAGGCCTTGGAGGCTTTTCCACTAAAGCACCGGTCGACAGTTCTCTAAGCTGAAACGCCGGACAACTATCCGTTTACAAATGTATTTTAGAGAGTTACGTTAAAAAACAAATGGGTAAATTACATAAGAATGTCCAAGAAATGGAAAAGTCTTCTTAAAAAGTCCAGGTAAAAACATGTAAAGATCTTCAGAACTGTATTCATAAACTGTATGCAGGTTTCATACGGTTTTGAAAAACTTTCATACTATTTTCAAAAAAACGTTTAGTTCCCTAGACTCTAAAGATGTCGTGTGGTGCAAGCATAAGTAAAAAAAAAAAAAATAATAATTATATATATTTATTTAAAAAATATATATTTCCATTTTATTTTTCTTAATACACATCTTGGTAACACTTTATTTCAATAGTCCACTTTAGACATTCTACTAACAGCAAGTAACTTTGCATCTACATGTCAACTAGCAGTCATTAGAGTATTAGTAGACTGTCTGCTTAATATCTTCTAACACTTTATTCTGATGAGTCCACAACACATACATACTGAGTCTGACTATGAGAAACTTTGCAAGTATGTGTCAACTTATTCAACTAACCCTAAACCTACTCTACTGAGAGTTATTAGGTATATAGTTGCAAATTAGTGAGAATTAGTTGAAATTAGAGGTCTTCACGGAGGACCCAGGACCCGACCCGGGACCCTTATGGGTTTGGGTCTATATTTTAAATGGTCAGCCAGGTTGGGCTGGGGTCCAATCTATTACTTTGGGTCCCGGGTCTTTTTAAATTTGTGTGTAATACACGAGTCGATCAGAGAACACCGCACCCGCCAGAGATCAGCGTCAGTCACCATGCGTGTGTGTAACTTGCAGTTTGTAAAATTAGGATGAGAAAAGTGTGAGCAGGAAATAAGGTGGAAGAAAATAAAAAACACGCGTTACCCGTTACCTCAGCCGCCAGAAACAGAGCGCGGGCGGAGTTAATGTAGTACTGCAAGTGGACGGTGATCATGGATTCCTTCATGAGTGATGAAAAAATAAAAAACTGAAACAAAACTCAAGAAGAGACGCACTTGTTATTGAACACACACACACACACAGTAAAGTGTAACGAACTTCTAAATATGTGCGTTTTTTGCTTAAAAAAAATTATTGCTCCGAGTCTTTATTACAACCAACAAAAAGTAGCGTTATTGTAGTTCAAAAGGGTAAACGTAACAGTCGAAGTTGACTCGAGATGGAAAAAAAAAACAGTGAATTTGCATCAGTCATCCGTCTCCGTGACAGCAAGTAGACTATTAAAGCTGGAATAATGAGTGGATTAAAGAAGCCTCTTTCAGTCGCCAAGAGAGAGGAACAGCCTAATATGGATGGACATTTATTGGCAAAGAGGATTGTATGCATCGCAGTCAGGGAGAGGGCTACTAAGAGTAGTTAAGGCAAAAAGGTTGTTTTACCTTAAATAATTAGTTAATAAGTAATAAATAATAGTTATTACTTTTTTGCCTTAACTAACTACTACTTATTTCTTGTTTATTGACTTAATAGCATTTGCTGTGCAATATGTGCCGATCGGGACGGGTGCAGTTGGGTCTGTGTCTTCCCAGCCGGGTTTGGGTCCAACTTTAAAATAATGGTCGGGTTCGCGTCGAGTCTGGGTAGTAGGCAACATTTAAGGCATTTCTCTGGTCTGCACGTGTTCGGGTCCCACTTTCAAATAAAATACGGGGCCGGGTCGGTTCCGTGCAGCATATTTACGGGTCTCTTCAGGTTCGGGTACAAATTTTTGGACCTGTGAAGACCTCTAGTAGACATGTAGTTACAAAGTTACTGATAGTTAGTAGAATATCTAAAGTGGACTATCGAAATAAAGTGTAACCCACAGTTTGATAATTGCTTTCAGAATAACTACAGATTAAAAAATTTAATAGTTTTTTTTTTTCTCCGTGAAAGTATTATTTAATACATTTCATTATTTCAAGTTTTTCAGTGAGATTGTACCACATTACATTTTAAAAACTGAACTAACTATGCCTTATGAATATTTGTCAATAAGTTTCTGAAAATATAAGAAGTCTGCAAGGGTCCTCTCTATGAAATAATGTTTTTTGGTTACAATTAGTGACTGACTGAATGAAAGGATGAATGGATATTATTCTTATGTTTTTCCTTCAAATATATATTTTATGTTAATATTATAAATGGTTAATAAAAATTGCTTGTTAATAAAAATATTTCCTAAATATCCTAAATTTAAATATTTCATCAAAAGGTATATTCAATTTGAAAATAAATAGGTCCGCACAATGATTGAGTGTCATGCCATTGACCCAGCAGCTGTAACTATACAGCGTTGATGTTATTCAATCTTACCACATCGGAGTCCTCAAATTCTCTTGCAGCTTTTGCAAGAATCCCAAGTTTCCTAGATTCAGGCGTGGCGGTTTTGCAGGTACTTTGTCTTGATTTTTTGGGAGATGAATGTTCCTTTGATCCTGAATTAAAAAAATGAAGGTTTACAAACAGAACTTGTTGAGGAACACTGTAAATAAAACCATGAATAAAATTACCATCTGGAACTTCTTGTCCATTACAACCTTCATCTAATCCAGGTCTTTTGGACATTTCAGGCTCCGACATTTCTTGTTCTTGTTCTTGGACTGGGATGGGAGACTCGTCCTGACCGTCATGGCTTGAGGCCTGCGGTGACTCTCCTGCAGCATTAGCCACGCCTGGAGGAGAACTGGCTCTCTCTGGAGAAGGCTGAGGGTCGGTCCCCACAGCCGGACACACGCTGGTTTCTGTGGAGATTTGCGTTTCAGATGAATCCGGCACGACGGACTTTTGAGGAAAGTTTTGTAAGGAATCAGTCTCAGGTTCCGAGTTCTCAGTGACTTTCTTCTTAAGCAAAGGGCTTTCTGTAAAACAAAGCGGTTTTCTTTTTGTGGGACTCTTCTTCACGAGTCTATCCTGGAGGTGCTTTAGAAAGCGATCCCTCATGGACTGCCAGCTGTGGTCGGTTACGCGCCGCTTCTCCATCTCTTTCCAAACCAGGTTGCCTTTGGCTTCATGTTGCCGCATTTCCATAAACTTCAAGATGGCAGCATCGTCTTCAGGCGAGTAACCCAACCGCCCATTGCTCTGATGACGGGTCGCCATCCTAGTCTGGACAGATGGTCCCACGCTAATCACATAGTTGTCCAACTTCAACAGCAGGTTCTGCTCTACACAATCTTTGATGTATTTCGTGGAGATGTACTTTTGTCCGGAGCTCGACGTCACAGTATTCGCGTCCCCGGGATCGATCAGCAAAATGGCTCCGGGCTCTTGACTGCGACACAAAGTGCCTCCTCCGTTAGTTACCAGAGGATAAAGTTGAGTTTTAGTTGGGCCGGGTCTCACATAAAAGCGCATTGACTGTCCACTTGCATCCAGGAATAAGACAGGAGAAATATCAGGGACATCCTCCTTTGACATGGTGAAGGTTATCTGGGGGATAAATGAGAACGTTGTTTTCATATCAAAGCTTAAAAAAAATTGTTAGGTTTGAAATGATAAAACAATATATGTATTATTAAAGAAATTAGGACTATAGTATTGTGAAGATTTCTGATTGACATGTTGGTGAATCACGTGTATAGTTAATGTGATGAACTACACACTAAATGTATTTGCAGATGCAACTTGGTTTCATATTTTGATAGATAGATAGATAGATAGATAGATAGATAGATAGATAGATAGATAGATAGATAGATAGATAGATAGATAGATAGATAGATAGATAGATAGATAGATACTTTGCAAACCGTTTAATCTTTCAAATCATCAACTTAACGTACATAATTCATTATTTGACTCATCGTCTTTACTATCAGACATCATGCTTATTTATAAACACATGAATTTTGAATAAAGAAAACTTAACTATAACCATGACTAAGTGTACTCATAGTTTTAGTTACACTCGCGAATCTAACCTAACTTCACTAACTTACTATAAATTATACTTGAAATGTGCGTGTCACAGACTGTCCCTGCTAATTCGCTTTGCAGCAAACAACATCTATACTTACAAGGATTAGTATACAATCGCTACCTGTCGATAAAACTAAATATTGATGAAAGGAAATATAAACTACCTGTGTTTAGCAAAGCGTCCAAAGATCATCTGAGCCTTGAGACGTGTGAAAACGACATTTCAAAATAAGAGTCACGGCCGTAGAGTGTGCAGGAAGAGATGCCTGTGTGAGAGCGCTCGCTGGGACTTTAAGTTTGGGAAAAGACGGATGAGGAAACGCTCGATGTCTCAGCGCGGGAAAACTAAGCAAGTTAAAGTAAAGGTGCTAAGCAAACAATACGCTTTTTCTCAACCATATTTTGTATTATTATTATCCATAAGAATAATATGTATTGTTGTTAGTAAGTAGTATGGTTTATTTTACTTATTTTGAAACCATTCCCATTGACAAAAAGGAAACACTAGTACACATTGTTTGAAAAAGTATCTCAATTTGAATTACTTGTTTATTGAAATGTTGTGTAAAATTAAGTAAAATCTACAGAAACGTCCACTTTTGGTATGGCAAGATGTCTTCAAATGTATTTATTTTTTAAACATTTAAACTTAGACCACATTATTAGATTACCTTTTGACTTCATGATTACATATAAATGACAGCTTAATGGAATTTTTGTTTAGCTTTTCGTGCAATTATTTCAAGACCACATGTACCCTTTTTTCGACACTGGTGTTACCTTCTTTAGCAATATTAAAAGTTTTTATTAAATATTATTTCTCGATTTTTTTTCAGCACATGTGGTCAGAGTTACAGTAAAATAATGAAAATGCAAGAAATAAATAACATTTATTTAATGTGATGGACAAAAACAGTACAGTAACACCAGTGACACAATGGAACGCCAGTGACATACGTAAGACCCTGATATACTGATCTTCACTGGTGTTATCCATAAGGAAGGAAACACCAGTGACAGTAACACCAGTGACATACATAAGACCTGATATACTGATCTTCATTGGTGTTATCCATAAGGAAGGTAACACCAGTGACATACATAAGACCTGATATACTGATCTTCACTGGTGTTATCCATAAGGAAGGTAACACCAGTGACAGTAACACCAGTAACATACATAAGACCTGATATACTGATCTTCACTGATGTTATCCATAAGGAAGGTAACACCAGTGACAGTAACACCAGTGACATACATAAGACCTTATATACTGATCTGCACTGGTGTTATCTATAAGGAAGGTAACACCAGTGACAGACATAAGACCTGATATACTGATCTTCACTGGTGTTATCCATAAGGAAGGTAACACCAGTGACAGTAACACCAGTGACATACATAAGACCTGATATACTGATCTTCACTGGTGTTATCCATAAGGAAGGTAACACCAGTGACAGTAACACCAGTGACATACATAAGACCTGATATATTGATCTTCACTGGTGTTATCCATAAGGAAGGTAAGACCAGTGACAGTAACACCAGTGACATACATAAGACCTGATATACTGATCTTCAGTGGTGTTATCAATAAAGAAGGTAAAACCAGTGACAGTAACACCAGTGACATACATAAGACCTTATATACTGATCTTCACTGGTGTTATCCATAAGGAAGGTAACACCAGTGACATACATAAGACCTTATATACTGATCTTCACTGGTGTTATCCATAAGGAAGGTAACACCAGTGACAGTAACACCAGTGACATACATAAGACCTGATATACTGATCTTCACTGGTGTTATCCATAAGGAAGGTAACACCAGTGACAGTAACACCAGTGACATACATAAGACCTGATATACTGATCTTCAGTGGTGTTATCCATAAGGAAGGTAACACCAGTGACAGTAACACCAGTGACATACATAAGACCTGATATACTGATCTTCACTGGTGTTATCCATAAGGAAGGTAACACCAGTGACATACATAAGACCTTATACTGATCTTCACTGGTGTTATCCATAAAGAAGGTAACACCAGTGACATACATAAGACCTGATATACTGATCTTCACTGGTGTGATCCATAAGGAAGGTAACACCAGTGACATACATAAGACCTAATATACTGATCTTCACTGGTGTTATCCACAACGAAGGTAGCACCAGTGACATACATAAGACCTGATATACTGATTTTAACTGGTGTTATCCATAAGGAGGGTAACACCAGTGACAGTAACACCAGTGACATACATAAGACCTGATATACTGATCTTCACTGGTGTGATCCATAAGGAAGGTAACACCAGTGACAGTAACACCAGTGACATACATAAGACCTAATATACTGATCTTCACTGGTGTTATCCACAACGAAGGTAGCACCAGTGATATACATAAGACCTGATATACTGATCTTAACTGGTGTTATCCATAAGGAGGGTAACACCAGTGACAGTAACACCAGTGACATACATAAGACATTATACTGATCTTCACTGGTGTTATCCATAAAGAAGGTAACACAGTAATACCAGTGACAATTTTCTTAAAAAATGCATTTTACAAAATGTCTGCTGGAAGGTATCAAACCACATGTTGTCAATCAGGGTATACTCATTAAATTAATTAGTTTAAACCGTTTGTTTTCTAAGTTTTTTTTACAACTCCCTAAAAATTAATAGGGCATACAAGTGACATCAACTAAAATCTCCAAATAAAATGATGAGATAAATGAGAATAAACATTGGTCTTCTTCTATTGTTAATGACGGTTTGCCTTTTTTCATAGATCTTTAGAAAAAAGGAAGGAGGAAGTCAAGTGATGTCATCAGAGTGATTTTTTTATTCCAAAATAAAAGACTTTGGTTAAGTGGTAACACCAGTGACACAACTCCAGGGGACCACTGTTTTCATCATATATTGTATAATATTTATTTGGCATTCTTTTTTATTGCTATTTACATCTTATATTTGATGGTTATGGATATACTTTTTAATTTTAAATGGAAGAACATCCTGTTTGTTTACCTCAAAATCAAGCACTTTCCCTCTGTACATGGCTGTGGGGATTTCTGTGGTACTTGGTATTCTATATAATTAATACATTTAAGAAATGCCACATTGATGGTTTAGGAAGGTGTAATTATTCAAATAACATATTGTTTCATTTTAAAATATAAAAACTAAATTGTAACCATAATGTGTATTTCAATTTAAAAATTTCTTTAAAGTCTAGGTACAGAAAAGGCGACGTTTCTGTGGAATGACCCATTTCACATAATTTTGCCACCTATCCAGTGACATGAATTATATATTTAAAAAGGGGGGAAATATCATTTATGAAATACGTTTTTCTCTAATACACATTGGCCACAATTAACAATTGGCACCCTTTTATTCAATTTCTTTAGGAAATTTCCATTTGTCAGTTTAACAGCCTCTAAATGTTCTCCTATAATTCCTGATGAGGTTAGAGAACACCTGACAAGATATCTGAGATCATTCCTTCATCCAGAAACTCCGGATCCTTTAGATTCCCAGCTCCATGACGGTGCTTCTTCTCTTCAGTTCACCTCACTCATTTTCTCCAGGGTCCAGGTCAGAGGACTGGAATGGCCAGCAGAAGCTTGGTTTTGTGCTCATTGACACGTTTTTGGAGTTTGGATTATTTTATGGTTGGAAGATCCAAACATGGCCCATTATAAGATTTCTAACAGAGTCAGTCACTTATTGATTTTTTATCTGTTGGTATTTGATAGAATACATGATGCAATGTGTCTAAACAAGATGTCCAGGACCTCCAGCAGAAATATAGGCCCACAACATAAAAAATACAGCAGTATATTTCATTGTACACATATAGTACTTTTTATCCCCGTGTTCTCCAAACTTTTGGTTCTCCAACCAAATCTTGAGTTTTGCTGCTAAAAAGCAATTTGTTTTAGTTTCATCTGACCATAGAAGCCAGTCCCATTTGAAGTTCCAGTCGTGTCTGACAACTGAATATGCTGGAGTTTGTTTTTGGATGAGCGAGGATAATTATTTTTGAAACCCCCCCAAACAACATGTGGTTGTCAGACCACTCAAACTCTCCTTCTCACCGTGCATTAGGACGATATAGACACACATCCTCTTCCAGGCAGTTTCGTAACATTTTATGTTGATTGGAAATTCTTAATTATTGCCCTGATGGTGGAAATGGGAATTTTCACTGCTCTAGCTTATTTGTTAAATCCACTTCACTAATGTGTGAAGTAACACTAATGTGTCAATTATATTTTGCTGCACCTCAGAAATATATATTTTAGTTTTTTCTGATTGTGATTGATGATTAAGGAAATTTGGGCTTTGTTTTCCCTTCTATTTCTTTTTAAACAGGAAGCCATGGCTGGATAATTTCATGTTCATAATCACCCCCGCTGGAGTGCTCAAAATTGTGAATATGAATGGGAATATACTTCAGAGATATTTTACGCACTCATAAGAATTTCTAGGGGTGCCAATAATTGTGTCCAATGTGTATTTGAGAAAAAACATTTATTTTATAATGAAATTTTCCCCCATTTTCAATTAATTTTGTTCAATGAAAGGTTCGATTTTTTGGTGATTTGTTTAAATAAAATCTCAAAAGGATTAATAATGCAGGTTTATTTTCAGAGCCTTCTTTATTTACCAAGGGTGCCAATAATTCTGACCAAGAATCGCGCTCTCTCTCTCTCGCTGTATGTATATATATATATGGGTGGACAGTGATTTGAATCACGATTCATAGGTTTTCGATTTGATTCAAGAAAGATTTTTGCAAATTCAGAACAATTTGATTCACAATTAAGTTTGATTCAGTTAACGATTTGATTCTGCATTCACAGGATTATTTAAATGCTTCCCCTTAATTATTCAAATGCTTAGTCAGGGGGCAAATTACACAGCAGCCTTTATGGTTAGAGAACGATAGGTAAAAAAAAAAAAAAAACTTTATTTGTCACATACACAGCTGTATACGCCATATAACCAGCAGTTAAATGTGTTCTCTGCATTTAACCCATCCAAGTGCACACACACATGGCTGCAGCGCCGGAGCAGTTGGGGGTTCGGTGCCTTGCTCAAGGGTCTCACCTCAGTCGTAGACAATTCCTGCCGGATCCGAGATTCGAACCCACAACCTCGGGGTTACAAGTCCGACGCTCTATTCATTAGAGCCACTACTGCCCAATTAGATCCACGACTGCCCTGCCTTGTTATATGCTAGTTTAATGATTTTATGGCATGGCATATGTAGAAATGTATGTAGGCTAAGCCAAGATTTAAAAAAGAGCATTAAAGCTATTATGTATAGGCCAGACATTTTGTCACACCAGGGGCCTCATTTATAAAACTCCCCGTGGATTTCATCATAAAAGTGTATATAGGCACAAAAGTTAGATTTTGCATCCGCACTAAAGTTTTGAGATTTATAAAACCATACGCCAGAACCTGCGCAAAAATCCCTTTATTAATCCCACTCAGGGGAAGATTGTGTGCACGCGCATCTCCTCCCAGAAATCACCATATATGTAGCTTACCTCACCTAGTTTTACGATGCATAACCTCATCTGCATATCATGTCCATGCATATTCACATCCACGTGACAGCATGTTTACACAGTCAAAGGTACAAGAAATTAAGGAAATATGTGATACGGACTATAAATGCCAATACAGTGTACAGTAAGTTATTATCATTGGACCTAAACCGGACAATGGACCGTTCGACCACAGAGTATCCAGCAGCATTTAGCATAATATCGAAGTAAGTGTGCATCATCGATCATTGTTCTCGCTAAAAATATTTTCTCATAACATGAGATCTGCAGTTTAAAGATGAATTATTGTGCATTTAACAGGTGCTGTTGGTGATAAAAGCGATTTGATTTGATTTTGATTCATTTTCTCACTCCTGGAATAAGAAGTTTGTTTTTATAAATCCCACCTTTCGCGTTGGAAGTGGCGTACGCCTCTTTTATGGCAGGTTTTGTGCGTACGCAAAGGTTATGAATGAGGCCCCAGGTGTGTATACTATGACCACGAAAACCCTGCTACAAATACATTTAAGATCAAGAAGAACAGAAGTGAAACTGAAATTTGCACACACAAAGAAAGCTTTACAGTCAACAATCTTTCTCTCCCATGCAATGACGTAACTTTTAAGAAAACAGAATGGAACAAAAAAAAAGAATCACTGGTGATAAATACTGCTAAATCTGTTGGCATCAAGCGTTCAGCATCACAAAGATGATAACGCATCGATGATCCTGGTCATTCTCCAGCCCTTCTCAGCCGAAACTCATCAGCGTCCTGGGATTGAAATTTTCTCCTCGAGCCATTTATTTAATCTGAGCATACGTCTCATCACTAGACCCAGCAGCTGGAAAAATGTAAATGAGTTAAAAATGCTAAAATGCACATTTAAATTTGTGCATATTGATTTGTAACTAGATTCTCAACAATGATTGTATTGTAGATGTAGTTTTCAGTGGCTCTTTGTGAATTGTGATTGATGTTTTTACTTTGATACTCACCTTGATGGGTCTCCAGGTTCAGTTTAGAGTAAACAGTGTCCGAACTTTCACTGCTTTTCCCTAAAAGATGCCAACCGTTAGTATCATTAGTGCTAACTGTGTGTCCAATATTCATTTTATATTCATAAAGTCTCTGCTTCTACAGAGAGAATACAATCATTTATTTGAAAACAATTATCTGTTTGACCAAAATACCTCAAAATCAATGTATTGTGATTTTCAGGCGATGACGTTTATGGATCAGGCTGATTTCAGAACCGGGGTTTAGGAAAATACCTAAACGGTGGTGTTTGTTTCTGTTTGGTGTCAGTGTTGACAACTTAGCAATTTTGTTGCTAAATGTAGCAACTTTTCAGACTACAGGCAACTTTTTTTTCCAAAAGCACCTAGCAACAAATTTAGCTATTTTTATTATTTATTTGGCAACTTTTGCAACTTTTGATAAATTAATTAAATTATACAAAAAGAGAAAAACAAAGATGCCTAGTAGTACACACATCACATTAATTAAGTTAGCTGCTATTTGCAATAGTTTAATTTAATAATAATAATAATTTAGTAATTGTTAATTTATGATACACTTTGTTAGTAGCTTGTACTTGCGATTGTTGATCAGTTAATACACTGTAAGAAAAATATCTAGAACAATTGAAAAGGTACTAGTGATTTTCCAGGACATTATAAATTATCTGTTGTAACCTGTAATCCAAAAACACTAAATCCAATACGTAATTAAAAATGCAGGTAAAAAATCCCTTCATATTAGTATAGTAGATTTGTAATCATCTATTTTATAAACTTTTCTAACTAACTAACTACTAACACACTGCTTATAACTATAATTGTTCAGAATGTGTAGTTTTACTTGTTTACTAGCAAATAAAACTTTGTTACATCGTTCAAAAATATGTATGTTTTTTGATAATTAAATGTATTTAAAAATAGTTTTTTGTATTTGAAAATAGCATTTATATTATTTTCCAAACAAATGTAAATTAATACATATACATGTATGTGTGTGTATATATATATATATTTATAAATTGATTTATTTTTGCTGAGATTTGATGCAATGACTGAATTTTGTGATTACGTAATGATGGCATCCCGCAGTGATGTCACAACGTCATTTAGCAACTTTTAGCAACAAATCGACCTTCCTTTAGCAACTTCCCCTGAACATCAATTTCCATCGCTTTTGGTGTCGAGGGAGGAATTAAAATCAAAGGGGCTTTTTACGCCAGAGGTCTTTAGCTCTGCTGAACACTAGTGTCATGATCATAAAATAATAATACTTGCATCAACTTTTTTCAATTACCTTGGTTTTCTTTATTTATCTTCTGTTTCTCTGCAGGTTTGAGTTCAATCTCAGCATAGGTGAGTTCAGCAGGTCCATTTACAATGTCTACAATGAATAACAGAGAAAGGAATAAGACATTTGTTTTACTGAACTTGCTCTGCAAATATCACGGTGAAATATAAGACAAAGATGGTTTTGATTATCTAGAAAATAACTACCTTATTAAATGATCAACATGATATAATTACCTTAGGTAACATAATTAGTTACCTGTGCTTATGTCTTTATTAATTGTTGCATCAACCGAGTCATAAATATGAGCAGTTCCTGTAATAAAGTAATGCATATAATGAATTTAAACCCACAGAAAAATATTGTTTTCATTCTGACACTGACTTAAAGCTAAACTCAGCTAAATATGTAGTGTGCTATTAAATTATAAATTACAACTAAAATATGTTATGCGTTATTGATAATAAATTAAAACTCAAATTAGTATTGTCAAACATCCAAAATAAACGTTTTTGGTTTACATTATATACATGTGTGTACTGTGTATATTTATTATTTGCATATATATATATATATACATAACATGCATGTATATATTTAAGAAAAATGTTACGTTTATATATTAAATATATGTATATTTAATATAAATTATAAGAATGTACTACTGACAATAAAATGTATAGCCTGAATGTACTGTAAGTCGCTTTGATAAAGTGTCTGCTAAATGCATAATGTAAATGTAAATAAACATGTAAATATAAAAATATATAAATGTATACTGTACGTGTGTGTATCTATATATACATAAAATATACATGGTACACACACATATATTATGTAAACACAAACTTTTATTTTATTGCGATTAATCGTTTGACAGCACTAACCCAAAAACATCTAATTGAAATATAAATGTCAGTTACACAAATATCATATCACACATTAAAAAAGATACATTTAGTTAGTGTGACATCTTGTTAGTTAAAAGTTATTTATAAGTATCTTCAATCTCAACTGTAAAAGATGTATGGTTAAATATGATTAATGGGTAAAGACTGACCAGGCATGAGTGATTTATCTCCCGCTTCACTCTGGTTCTGCTCCGATGTCTGACTGCTCTTCTGCTGTCGACTGACACGAGAGAGAGACTGAGATCCTCCACCTAGTCAAACATGTTCAAGAAAATACTTTGAGAAAATCAGGGGGTCAAAAAATGACTTTAACCTTCTTTATGCATACATAAATAGCTCATTTAGGAACAGAGTCTGCAAAAGTTTTGTTGAATTTGAATACGACAGAAGATGAACCTTTGTTGTTTCTGTAGCACCACAGCAAGACCAAGATGACAATGATACAAAGTATGATGGTCAGTCCAGCAGTCACTCCAACTATCACTGGATCGAGACCTGATCCTCTGGAGGAAGCTGAGATGAATATATCTTACAGTCATATTGGTGCTGTATATTATACAGAAGTATTTAAAAAGTGTTTATAGTTCCTAGTCTCACCTGTGACTGAGATCCAGCTCTTGGGTGACTCTCCTCTCTCTGAGTGTTTGCAGGAGTAGAAACCCTCGTGTGACTTTGAGACAGTAGAGATGATCATCTCTGTAGTTTGATTCTGGATGAGTGACCCATCTTTATAGAAATCAGCTCTGAGGTTTGGTGGGGTTGTATATTGATATAAACAGCGTAGAGTCAGAGTTTCTCCTTCAGTCACAGGATGAACAGGACTCTCCAGAATCACACCAGCTACAGAAACAGAGCAAACATCAACTGACAAATAGTAATAATGTATCAACAATGTGGAGACAAACAACAACAACAATAATAATAATGCATTTTACACAGAGGTGCCTCTCAAAACTCTCATGAACACCTTCATGACAATCATAAATTACAAGACAGTAATACAATCATAGCAACATTTATTCAACATTAAGTTCATCCATAAATTAAAATGAATCAGGAAAAGCTCATTTAAAACGACAAGTTTTAAGACGTGATTTAAAAGTAAGAGAATCACTTTCACATTGTTGTGTAAGAGAGTATCAGAGACGAGGAGCAGTGGTGAAATAAACAGGAGGAAGACTACGAGAAACAGATGAGGAAGATAATGTGTGCACACCAAAAGCTAATTTCATTATTTGCACGAGTAGATTACATACAAAGTTAATGCAGAGACACAAATCAGAGAGATTTATGAGCTTATGCAGATGTGCTCAGTGGAAGAGGTTCTAGTTTATGAGACGTAACTCAAATAGGACAGAGTTAAACAATACAATAATAATAATGATAATAATAACACATTTATCATGGGGTTATTAAATATGTAAACAAATAAACATGACTTGTGGGTAAATGACTGCACGATTCTGGATACATTTAGAATCACAATTATTCATTTTTTTGGACAAAAGTCATAGTTTGAGCAATGGCTTAATAGTCAAAGGTTTATTAGTCTAGCGGACTCGATGTCATTCAGGAATATTGTTGGGTGACTGAATTGAGATGGCAAATACGGTTATTAATAT
>CM049815.1:15845753-15994105 GCA_027422405.1 Ptychobarbus kaznakovi
ACTGAGGAACCGAGCCGGGTACACGGGCCTCAGCGTGGTATACAGCAAGCTGTACCATGCGGAGTTATACTACTGTTGTTTTGAACTTTTGAAAACAGAGAGATAAAACACTTTATTCTTGTTAATGTCAATAAAAAATATTGGAAATGTTTAATCAGAAGTGTTGAGGCTATTTGTTTACAAAGATCTATCCATCGGAAGTGGGGAAATACACATCACCTTTAAAGCTAGATTGTTTATTATTTGAAATCAGTCTCCGTGATTAATAATAATAATACTAACACTTCAGATAGCTTTGATATATATTACCCCTTAACTTTTAATGTTGACTTGTGTCAACAAAAAATGAAAGATTGAGGTAACATCAAAAATCAGAAAACATAAAATGTGACTCATTCTAAATTGTAGTCATTGTGCAATTTAAGTCTCATAGTAATCAATGACCCATACACATTTTCAGTATAGATATCTACGTTTGCATCAAAATCATTAGTATTAAAAAATATAATGCATCTATGGCAAGCACAGCTATACAGTTTCAGTCTCTGAAATCATTTTCTTTTTTCTTTTATGAGACACAAACTGCCTAATTTAAGTGTTAATTCTACACTTTATTCATATCAGCTCCTAATTGTGGATGTCAGCTAACAAATAAGACTTAAAAGCATATCCAAGACGTCATTGAAAGAAAGCAGCTCCTGAGGTAAAGCAAACATAACGGTGATCTTCATTATATGGGATCAGCCCATTCTTTGGTGTTATGTCAGATACATTTGTCGATAATGTGCGGAAATCAGTATTTTTACTCAGAACCGCGAGGAGCAGAAGCAGCTGTAAGAGACTGAAGCAGGAGAGGAGGAGGGAGATCCTCTACTCTTCTCCGCTCAGAGGCGGCACGTTGGCCAGAGCCGGGACCAGCTGCTCGTACACCTGGATGCCCCGCAGGAACACCTGCTCATTCAGATACTCGTTATGATCGTGAAGCAGGATGGGAGTGAGATTCATTGGAGAGAAGCCAATGGCAGGAAGACCCTCCTACAAAAACACAATAATATTAATAGGAACTCACCTACGGAGGGATATAACATACACTAGTTTAGGGTCAGTATGATTTTAAATATCTATACATTTAACATGAATCAGAAATGTTGAGCAGCAAATCAGCATATTAAAATGATTTCTGAAGATCATGTGACACTGAAGACTGAAGTAATGATGCAGAGTCAATTCATTGATTTGAACAGAAATAAATTACATCTTCAGGTATATTTTAGATTTTCTTTAGATGATGTTTTAGGTTTGTTTCTGCAGACAGAGGTGAAATTGACTTACTTCCCTGATGAAGCGGCTGTCTGTGGCAGCAGGGAAGATTTCCTTTTTCAGAGTCACGTTCCTGTCGTGAGATGAATAGAGTCACATGTCTGCATGTGTGTAATATAAACTGGAGGCTCACAAAACATTACAACAAACTACTTTTCTCTCACATGGCTTTGCAGGTAGAGCTAAACGCGTGCCACCAGGGGTCGCTCTCCTCCGTGGATGTGAAATTCTGGTCCATGTGTTTCTGAAGAGCGCAAACCAAATCATGAGGACAGACAAGTCTTGTGTGCTTGTACACACAGTTCAGTAATCTACGAAAGTGAAAACCACATTCTACAACTGAATTGACTCAAAAAATGCAGGTAGCGACAACAACATTTACAGAAACAAGTGAATAACTAGTTATTAATGACATTTTTAAAAGTAGTGTTGTGTCTTTTCTGTTTGTGGCGTGCAAGAAATCACAGGGTATGTTTGGACTCAGAAGTGTAGCCAGATCTTGCCAGTTGCACCAAAATATTGCAACTGCCTACTTTATTCACTGGATCCCTTTACGAGCCAAGCCCATGTGTAAGTGTTGCTTATAAAAAGTGGACATGGCAACCCTTCAAGAGCACACTCTGTGAAGCAGCCTTCCGAGCATAAACAAAACATGATGGCTCGGTTAACAGTAGTTTAGTTAAAATCGCTGCTTTAGTTAAAAATAGTGAGACCAAATGCACAAGATGCTACGGTTAACATGGTGTCAATCATGACAGTTTCGAGAGCAAGTTCTGATGATAATTTAGAGAATTCATCCCCGAATTTAAATGCAGGTGTCACTCCTGAATCTTTACAGTGTGTACGTGGCCATAGTCTCCTGGCAGACACATACAATGACCAGATGTGAGATCAGGCCAGATGGAATTGGGTTTGGGGTGTAAAAATAAATCTGACCTGTGCAAAATCATACGTCACGTCCTCACCAGCTTCTTTACACCAGGCTTTTATCTTCTCTTCAAACTCCTGTACAGTGAACAGAATTGGTAGTGACACATGGCGAAAGAATCAGTTGAAAGCCATAAAAAGAGACTTGCAAATGGAGGAAGGTGTAACTGAGCTCATGATCGGATCACATGTAATGGTCCAGATACACACCTGCAGGTTAACGGTGGGCGGGATTCTCAAGTCAAAGCTGACATCCATTTCCGCAGGAACCACGTTGTAAGCCACGCCCCCTTTCACCATGGTCATGTTAATAGTGGTGACATCACCCAGAGTAAAACACTCGTTGGTGTTCAGCCTGGAAATCACACATGGGTGTATTTTCACATTTAACAGATCTCCTATAACCAACGGTTTATAATACAGATTGAGAATGAAGCTCACCGGAGTTTCTCTTTCTCTCTGAACTCCAGGAAGGAGTTTATAACTCGCCGCTGTGACACAACACAGACAGATGCATCAGAAACAGAACAAACAATGCAGTTTGCAATTAATAGGAGAATGAACATGAAAATTGTATGGACAACTATTATACATTTTGAAAGTGTTGTTTAAAGTTTTGTTTCATGTTCAACATGCAGTTCAAAAATATGAGAAGTATTACTTATTTTATAAGGATCAGTGTCACATGATCCTTCAGAAATCATTCTGATATGCTGATTTGCTATTGAAGAAACATTTCTGGGGCCGAATTCATGAACATCATCTTAAGAAATAAGTTAAGGATTTTCTTAAAGGGGTCATCGGATGCCCATACCACAAGTTGATATGATTCTTTAGGGTCTTAATGAAAAGTCTATAACATACTGTGGTTAAAATGTTCAATTTGTAAAAAAACCTTTACCCTGTCAAAATCAGCTCATTCAGCACGCTGATCTATTTCATGTTTCTTTAAATTAAGCTCTGCTACTCCGCCCCTCTCTTCCGTGGGGAAAGAGCAGTACTGTTAACTTTAGCCCAGAAACTGGCTATGCACATTATTAGGAAAGGTGATTAGCAAAGTCATAAAAAACCCTTATAAGGGGTCTCAAACTGCCGGCCCGCGGGCCATACGGCCCTCCCTCACCCTCCCTCCGGCCCGCAAGACATCAAAAATTGACGCAATCCGCCCGCAAAAATATTATTATTATTAAAATTATTATTATTACATTAATTAGTTGTTTTATAGCAATTTAAACTACCCATTCAATATGTACTAAAAACAAAAACACAGTTGAATAATTTTTTTTATTGTGATGCTTAAAAAACTCGCGCTTGCCGGCATGAAAACGTTAACGTTAGCTGGTTTTGGGCTTTAACGGTTTATTTTATGTTTGGCTGTGAACGAAAATATGTCTTATCCAAACCGAAAAGAAAAGTGGATGATGAACACAGACAGTTTCAGGAAAGATGGAAGCAGTATTTTTTTGGAGTTTAATGGAAACGCCACCTTCAAAAGAAAAAGTGCCGTTTGAAGGAATACAATTCAAGCGTCTACTCGATAAACACGGAGACCAATTGACAAGCACGAGGAAGACGAAGAAGAAAAAAACAGCCACATGCAGAGAGAGCTAACGTCCCAGCAAAGCCTTTTCCACACAAAAAATGCTGATGCTGCCGTTAGCGAGTTATGTGGTGAGTGAGATGAGCTAAAGCGGGAAAGCCATTCACTAGGGCCGTTTTAAAGGATTGCATGTTTGAAGGTCGCTGATTTTATCCAGAAAAGAAGAAAGTTCAACAATCTCTCTCTATCAGCAAATACATCAGCGGTACCGAGTTATCGAGTGACATTTATGATCATACGCGGGAAAGCTAGAGTTTTCAGCAACCCTGTAGCGCTTCGAAAGTAATTACAGACAAAACTGATTCAGCTGCTATTTTCATCAGAGGTATTAATGAACATTGAAGTGACGGAAGAATTGCTGAGTTTGTGTCCATGCACGGCCGTACAACAGCCAAATCTATATTTCAGCAGGGGCCGATTGAACAAGCTGGTTTGCCGTGGAGCAGACATGCATTACCACTGATGGCGCTCCGTCATGACAGGTAAAAAAAAATGGACTGGTAGCGCTTACAAAGAAATGGAAAGAAAATGCAGATAAGTTGTTCTGATGCATTTACACCAGCAGGCACTTGCAGCAAATGCTTGAAATATGAACACGTCATCTGTTGTCCTAAAATGCATCAATTACCAGTCAAGGAGTTTACAGCACCGCCAGTTTCACTTTTTAGAAGAAATTGAGGCAACATATGGTATGTACTTTACTTTTATGCGCTGGCTCAGCAGGGGAAAGTCTTGGATATTTTTTTATTTAAGAACAGAGGTGAAGAGATTTAATGAAATGGAGTCTGAATTTGATATCCTAATGGGTCATACCTTGCTTTGGATATTAAAATAAACGTCTAACCTGAAGCTCCAGGGCCCTGGTAGCTCATCACAGCAGCGTAAGTGTGAAAGCCTTCTCCACAAAATTGAGATTGTGGAAAACCTTTCTGCAAAAAATCTCAGTATTTCCCTGCAGATCTCTTGTGGAGGAGGGCAAATCAATGGTGATGAATATGCTTCTGCTGTTGAAAACTACTCAGGAATTTGATCAGCGTTTTTGACTTCAAGGCACACCGTGCACTTTCCGCTGTTTGCAGACCCTTACCAGCTGATGTGGAGAGTGTCCCAAATTTTTTGCAAATTAAACTTATTGATGCAGTGCAACAGTGAGCTAAAAACTAAATTCAGAGAGGCACAGGGCAATGCAGACAAGCTAAGTTTCTGAGAATTACCTCTGCTCCCAGACTCAAAGTGTTCAGTCGGTTAATGTGCCTTTTTGGAAGCCATACCTGTGTGAGTAACTTTTCTCAACTATGAATTCAATAAATGCGTCAGGTCCAGACTTAGGTGCTCACGAGCTGTACTCAGTTTCAACTGTGAACTCCATCAGGGCAAACGTGGCTCAGTTTTGAGCAAAAGCGCTGCCAAGTGTCTGGCAAAAAATAGAATATTTTGCAAATGTATTCAGGGATCGCAGTTAGTTGTTAAGTGTAAGGTTCAGCAGTTTTGATAGTTACTTAAGTTAAAATAAAGTAGTAAAAATTATTTAAAAAAAAATTATATAACAGCACTGTTGTTTAGATTTTTGTTAAGCATGACACAAATACTTTTAGGAAAGCTAACATCTCCACTATTAAAGTGACTTTTGTGTTTTCTTCTTGTGCTTTGCAAAGATTCATGGCCCCCAGCCAAAAACCCTTTACTCACTTCTTCTGTAGATAAAGCTGGATCACGAATGATTTGCGCGAACATAGATGCATTTATGTAGATCGGGGATCGGCGCATTCACTTCAAAACGAAAGTAACATTAATCCTCTGCGTCTTCAGCGGCTCAGATGTCGGAGTTAATGACGACTGCTTTATTCATTATTACATCCAACAACAAAACACTTCAATCGCTTAATCAGAGACATTCTTGTCTTCCCCTGCACTGGAGCTGACACAATGATAGACAGCTCTCAGCTCAGGGGGGCGGGTCTAAGATGAGACGGTCTTGTCAATCAACTATCGTGGGAGGGGCCTGTACAAAACTACGTCATTCTGACAGGAACCTCAGAACAGCCTGATTTGAGAAAGAGGATTTTAAAATAGGGATTTAAAGAAACTACTGGGTGGGTTATTTTTATCATTACAGGATGGATGTGTACACACACATGAAAAGTGAATTTTGCACCCAATGACCCTTTTAAGATAAATTCCACAAAGATCAGAAGAATGTTCTTATGTGCCATTCTTGAAAAATGCTTAATACGTTCTTAAATATGTTGTTAAGAGCATCTTAATTATTTTCTTAAGAAGAAAATGACAGTCTTTATCTGACTGAATACATGGCTGAAGACACACTCGCACTTCAAGGATTGTCTTTTTGCGCTTCCTGCAGATTACTCTAATAATCATAATAAACGCGTACACTATTTTTATCCCAATCAGCTAGACTGGCGTTTTTAATGCGCTGTGTTTTTGAACAGTTACTTTTAAAGAGCCTGTCTCAAGCTGCAGCGATCGGTTTTTGCGTTTTTTACGCTCTCTTTTGAGTGAAAGCTTTCGCTATGTGCAGTGTTGCCAAGACGTATGATAATTATCGTACTTGTATGGTAATTTTGACCTCTGTACAATGTACAATCAATAATGAATAAAATCCCATAAGGTGCAATAATTTCAGAATATTGTGACACCTCGATTGCTGGTGGTTGTAATCATAGGGCTTCACAGTGTCACTGATTATAATGGGTTCTATAGTATTTTGCTTGCGTCTGGTGTAGACACGGTGTAAAGGGGTACCTAGTTTTATTTAAGTTACAAAACAAGAAGAAAAAGGCAGATAAGAAGACCTTTTCTTAAGTATGTTTCATGAATCCAGACCCTGATTATTAGCAATGTTGAGAACAGATGCACCGCCGGATATTTAGAATTTTTCGAAGTTGGAATATTTCAAACTTCAGAATTCTATGATGAAGTAAAAAAATGTCATTTATTTGAAATAGAAATCTTTTGCACCATTATAAATTTGTCCTTGCAGGAACATTTTTTTTTTTTGTTTGGCCACATTACATTCTGAACACACTCACTAGTTTCTCTGCTGCGGTGTTCTCCACAAATCTGGAACCGTGACCTGGACTTCCTGGACAGCGGACTGTGATCCCTGTAGGACAGACCACATGTTTGTTAACAAACAAACAAACAAACCACACACACACACACACACACACACACACACACCACACACACACACAGTAAATGGGTCTACTGGCATATATGATACTCACACCAGGGGTTCTTTTCTCCGTAGAAGACAGTATAGGCATTGGTTGGGTTTGCCAAACCTGTGAACAAATAAAACAGGCAAAAACTCTCATAAATATTAGTCCATACATGTTTAAACTTAGTTTAAAAATGGATTTTTATGAAGATTAAATGGTACTGTATTGCATTTGAATGCTGCACTGTTTCACAGATGAGCTTAAGTATAAGGGAGCGCAGTTTGTGTCTTTCTGTTCAGAATGGTGCTAAAGCAGTTTAACTGTTGAATGAATTCACCCCTCACTCTGTTAAAAGTCTGCAATTTTGAGAAAACCTGACAATACTAAAGCAACTACAACAACAAGAAGACTAAATCTACATGTTTGTTTACCTTCATCAAGTGCAAAACCAATGTTCAGCCTTTGGAAATCAGGTTGCTTCACAAATGTCTCCATTCCTTTGTGACCACCGACCTCCTCATCTGTGAAAAAATGATGATGTGAGGGACAGACATACAGTCTAGAGATAGGTTGTGTTCTTGTCTATCTTGGTGTCACTGAACTATTAAAGTTAACTATAATTCAGGGTAAATTTACTACATTGACTATCCACCTTGTTTTTTTAATGCAGAAGTAAGGTGCTTTCTGTGGATGTGTGAGACAGTTCATTAGTCACTGTAGTGAAATAACGAGAAGAATAAAAAAATGCAGTAAACAGTAAAACTGTTTGCACTACAAACCAGTTTGTTAATAATTTAGACAATACATTAAAATAATATGGCAAGAACCATCAGTGTGCAATATCAAGCAGCTGTTTTATAAAGCTAAAAATAGCCGGAAGTGGATGAGACCAGAAGCCACACATTCAATTTACAATTAGCTACATCCACTCTTATAAAATAAGGTAGATAAAAACAAAAGTAAAAAAAATATATAACTGTACTAGTTAAAATTACATTGACAGTATACATCAGTATTTATAAATCACCAATTTGTTCTGCTTGTGTTCATGAAACTAACTGAATTCAATGCAATAATCGGTTGAATGATCGGATCTACAGTCAATTTACATAGAAATTTGTTCTGATTGTGTTTCTAGTCTCATATTTTCACTTGACTTGAATTCTTGTAGACTTCTCGTTTATGTTATCAATTAAATATGCCATAATCCCGAAATAAAGGTGAGATCACATTGTCACCATGTTTGACTGGTGATATTCAATTATTTTAATAGAAATACACATGATTAGGAGTTGTGTGTGAGGGCGAAATATCCTCACACATATTTTGCACCAGTTTCAATTTTACTGACATAATGCTGCTTGGTTTGAAACTAGTGAAAATAGTAAATTGATTATTTTTCCCTTCAAACTATTGTTAATGTGACTGCAGCTTAAAGGGGTCATGAACTGAGAAACCAAAATTCCCTGGTCACTGTACTATAAAAACATCCTGCAATTTCAGAACTCAAAACTTTGTCGTTAGTCTAGAAACAGCTTAAATTGAAGGCAGTCTGTTCTTCTCTATGATGTAACAGCGTGGATAAGCACTGCCTGTTTAGCCCCGCCCACCAATTCTACATCACTGCATGTTTAGCCCCGCCCACCAATTCTACATCACTGCCTGTTTAGCCCCGCCCACGATTCTACATCACTGCCTGTTTAGCCCAGCCCACCGATTCTACATCACTGCCTGTTTAGCCCCGCCCACCAATTCTATATCACTGCCTGTTTAGCCCCGCTCACCGATTCTACATCACTGCCTGTTTAGCCCCGCCCACCAATTCTATATCACTGCCTGTTTAGCCCCGCCCACCGATTCTACATCACTGCCTGTTTAGCCCGCCCACCAATTCTACATCACTGCCTGTTTAGCCCCGCCCACCAATTCTATATCACTGCCTGTTTAGCCCCGCTCACCGATTCTACATCACTGCCTGTTTAGCCCCGTCCACCAAATCGTGCATGTAGCCTAGCATTTATGAGAAAGGTGAACACACAGGTCTATGCAGAAACCAAACAATAAAGATGCTCCGAAGACAACAAGATGCTGTGCGGTGCCAAGTTGTGGAAAAACAGTATTTGCATTGCCTTCCTTCTGATCCCAAAATTATTTTTAATAAAGATCCAGACCGCTTCAGTAAGAACTCGGTCTATTGTTCACTTAATTTTACTGCAGATTCCTTTACAAACAAGGCAAAATTCGACACGGGATTTTCAAAAAACACTCAAACTAAACGTTGATGCTGTGCTAACTATATTTGATCTGACAGTAATGACACAACACAAGTGTGAGTAACTGTTTTCATTACTGGTCACTATTGCTTTGTCTGCATTGAGTTATTTATGCGTTTTTAACATACATCTGAGCATCTATGAGGAATGTAAGCTGTCAAACACACACAACTGTTAGCCAATCATAGCAATCTGCATTGATTTCCGAGTCTACAATCCACCACACCTATTCAAACAGAGCGTTCTGATGAGGGGGGTGGTCAAAAACAGGACAGAAAATAGCATATTACTTCTAAATTATGATGTAAAAATCTTGATACCTTTATAAGTGAACCTCAGAGAACAGTACACAATAAAAAACAGAGGCAGTTATGACCCATTAAAGGTCTGTTGTTAAAATTTTAGAGCATGTTGTTGAGGTCTGACCTGGGACAAATGTTAAATGGATAGTGCGAGAAAATCTCTTCCCAGCCGCCTTCAATCTGCGAATGGCTTCAATGTACCTGCAGAGAAACAAAACTTCAATACACAAGCAAACTCCATATCCAATTTAGATAAATTACTATTCTTATGTTTGTTCATGCCCAACCAAACCATAGCTGATGTTAGAAAATATTTGACTATAATACTCCAAAACATTTCAAGCAAATGTTCTTACTTCATCTCAAAACGTACATGACTTTGACCACAATTTATACAAATATAAATTTTAACTATGGTAGTACCTCAATAATACTACAACAACACTGATGTGCCAGGGGTCATTTAATGGGGTCATATGACGATGCAAAAGAGAACATTATTTTGTGTATTTGGTGTAATGCAATGTGTTTATGCAGTTTAAAGTTCAAAAATCACATTTTCAACTTACTGTACATTATTGTTGCTCCTCTCTGCCCCGTCTTTCTGAAACGCGTTAATTTTTAAAAAGCTCATCGTTCTGAAAAGCACGGTGTGTTCTGATTGGCCAGCTATCCACTGCATTGTGATTGGCTGAACACCTCAAGCGTGAGACGGAAATGTTACGCCCCTTACCGTATTTGGAAACACACAGTGTCTCCACGACATGACTGCGGCGGCAACAATACTACAGCGAGAATTAAACTTACACCTTTCTTTGTGTAAATATTTGGCCGGTTTTGCAAATCTCCCCACACAGTGATGTAGACATGTGGGGGCGTGTTTAAATGAGGCATTTAAGCAAGGCGTAGATGAGTCTTAACTTTTAGAAAGAATATCTCTTTGGTTTTGAGACTTTAGTCTTTACGGATCTTATGAATGCACAAACATCTTGTAACGCTCCAAAGACAAACTTGAAATCATGTCATATAACCCCTTTAACATCATTTTTAGTTTGTAGCTGGTTTTAAACTCACTGTATCGTGACACATTTCATATCCTGAGATCCTCTGCCGTAGATGTTGCCATGCTCATCTTTAACAGCAGCAAATGGATCATGTTTCCAGTGTTCCTGAAGCAGACGGACACAGGGTTTTTGAGTGAGATCTGACCCATGCTATGTGATCTGTACAGTGATTGATGTGTTACCTCATAAACCGGAACCACATCAGTGTGTGAGTTCAGCACCAAAGACTTCAGCTCCGGCCGGCTGCCGACCCACGTAATGATTGCGATGACTCGACCCGGACACACCTGAGGGGCAGGTTTAATTTAACATGGATGTGATTGATGAAAAACAATATTAGAGTTTGACAGATCCAACAGTTAGTATCAATACCTCCACTTTCTTCATGGGTAAAGCCAGCTCCGCTGCTATCCGCTCGAGGAACCTTAAAGCAGCATCTGACAATGAGTGATCGACAGAAGCAGAATTACTTTACTGATCCCAGACATGATAGTCAGCAGCTTTTCATTTGTAATAATCAAAGGTTGTGTTTCACATAGTCATTATCCCTCAGCTTCAGAGACAAAAGTGGTTTTCTATTTATACCCGTCTATAATGTAATTGTAACGTAATTGAATAATGCAAATGTAATCCAATGTGAAAAAGACACCAGACACAACAGTTTTGCAATCTGTTCACCCAAATTGATAAACAATATGTCATGAATTATTCCACTGAACTAAACACTTTTTAATCCCCATTTGCATCCTTTATTCTGAGGATGTTTGCATGAAAGACCAGGACAGGGTTGCACCAGCTATGTGCAATTTACCATACATGCACAACTAAATATTTACGGACTCTGCGTACCAACCATAGACTGTAAAAAAAGATGGACGACACGTCTTCGCTTCCTTCCACTATAGAAAAGTGAAGCAAATACATCTCAGTACGGCCGTTGCCATCTTGAGTAAATGACGTCATTTGGAGCCCAGAGTCTGCACAGTAGAGCTTCGTTTGGAGCCCGAGTCTGCGTGGTAGAGCTTCGTTTGGAGCCAGAGTCTGTGCAGTAGAGCTTCATTTGGAGCCGAGTCTGAGCAGTAGAGATTTGTTTGGAGCCCGAGTCTGCACAGTAGAGATTCGTTTGGAGCCAGAGTCTGTGCAGTAGAGCTTCGTTTGGAGCCAGAGTCTGCACAGTAGAGATTTGTTTGGAGCCCGAGTCTGTACAGTAGAGCTTCGTTTGGAGCCAGAGTCTGTGCAGTAGAGCTTCATTTGGAGCCCGAGTCTGAGCAGTAGAGATTTGTTTGGAGCCCGAGTCTGCACAGTAGATATTCGTTTGGAGCCAGAGTCTGTGCAGTAGAGCTTCGTTTGGAGCCCGAGTGTGCGCAGTAGAGCTTCATTTGGAGCCTGAGTCTGTGCAGTAGAGATTCGTTTGGAGCCAGAGTCTGTGCAGTAGAGCTTCGTTTGGAGTCAGTCTGCGCAGTAGAGATTCGTTTGGAGCCCAAGTCTGCACAGTAGAGATTCATTTGGAGCCAGAGTCTGCGCAGTAGAGCTTCGTTTGGAGCCAGAGTCTGCGCAGTAGAGGTTCGTTTGGAGCCAGAGTCTGCGCAGTAGAGGTTCGTTTGGAGCCAGAGTCTGCGCAGTAGAGGTTCGTTTGGAGCCAGAGTCTGCACAGTAGAGGTTCGTTTGGAGCCAGAGTCTGCGCAGTAGAGATTCGTTTGGAGCCAGAGTCTGCGCAGTAGAGATTCGTTTGGAGCCCGAGTCTGCGCAGTAGAGCTTCGTTTTGGAGCCAGAGTCTGCGCAGTAGAGATTTGTTTTGGAGCCAGAGTCTGCGCAGTAGAGATTCGTTTGGAGCCAGAGTCTGCGCAGTAGAGATTAGTTTTGGAGACAGAGTGTGCGCAGTAGAGATTCGTTTGGAGCCAGAGTCTGCGCAGTAGAGATTCGTTTGGAGCCCGAGTCTGCACAGTAGAGATTCGTTTGGAGCCAGAGTCTGCGCAGTAGAGATTAGTTTTGGAGCCAGAGTGTGCGCAGTAGAGATTCGTTTGGAGCCAGAGTCTGCGCAGTAGAGATTAGTTTTGGAGCCAGAGTGTGCGCAGTAGAGATTCGTTTGGAGCCAGAGTCTGCGCAGTAGAGATTAGTTTTGGAGCCAGAGTGTGCGCAGTAGAGATTCGTTTGGAGCCCGAGTCTGCACAGTAGAGATTCGTTTGGAGCCAGAGTCTGCGCAGTAGAGATTCGTTTGGAGCCCGAGTCTGCACAGTAGAGCTTCGTTTGGAGCCAGAGTCTGCACAGTAGAGCTTCGTTTGGAGCCCGAGTCTGCGCAGTAGAGCTTCGTTTGGAGCCAGAGTCTGCGCAGTAGAGCTTCGTTTGGAGCCAGAGTCTGCACAGTAGAGCTTTGTTTGGAGCCAGAGTCTGCACAGTAGAGCTTTGTTTGGAGCCAGAGTCTGCACAGTAGAGCTTTGTTTGGAGCCAGAGTCTGCGCAGTAGAGCTTTGTTTGGAGCCAGAGTCTGCACAGTAGAGCTTTGTTTGGAGCCAGAGTCTGCACAGTAGAGCTTTGTTTGGAGCCAGAGTCTGCGCAGTAGAGCTTCGTTTGGAGCCAGAGTCTGCACAGTAGAGCTTCGTTTGGAGCCTGAGTCTGCACAGTAGAGCTTCGTTTGGAGCCAGAGTCTGCACAGTAGAGCTTTGTTTGGAGCCAGAGTCTGCGCAGTAGAGATTCGTTTGGAGCCAGAGTCTGTGCAGTAGAGCTTCGTTTGGAGCCAGAGTCTGTGCAGTAGAGCTTCGTTTGGAGCCAGAGCTCCCGCCCAAACTCCGGCAAACCCAATCAGTCAAAAAGACACGTCCTGTTTTTATAGCATAAAATTACTAGCTAAAATCAAACTTCTCAAAAATTAACAATTGAACACATATCAGCGTGATAACTACTTTAAATGACCAAAACTATATTTGGCAAAATTGTATTGGAAGTGTAATAATTTGTTTTATTTTGACTCAAGTTCCATTCGTTTACATGGAGAGGGCGGGGTTTATGACCTGTAATGCAGCCACCAGGGGGTGATCAAAGAGCCTGCAGCTTCACTTTTAAGGACGAGTGAGACACACCCGGCGCCAACGTGTGATTGGGGTAGTCAACACTTCAAAAGACGGCAGTCAAACAATTTAAAATCCCATTTCACATCTGAAAGGCAATTATTATCAATAAACATGAAGGAAATAGCCTAATCAAAAAGTTAGGGTAGGTGCAGGGATGGCTTTATTGTCCCAATAAGGTGGCATCCAGTTAATAATCTGAATTAAATTTTCAATTTACACTCAATATGTTATTATTGCATACTGTTTCATAATGTACTGCGATACTGAGGAACAGATTAACTGGTATAAATAGTAGAAAATCCTGCTATTTTTAAAGTTTAAATAGCGTCTATAGCCTAGCTATTTGCACTTAGTGTAAACAGCATATTGCTAAAATACTGCTATTTTCACTTAGTGTAAATAGAATCCATTGTTATTTGCACTTAGTGTAAATAGAATCCATTGTTATTTGCACTTAGTGTAAATAGAATCCATTGTTATTTGCACTTAGTGTAAATAGAATCCATTGTTATTTGCACTTAGTGTAAATAGCATCTGACTCGGTGTAAAAACGAAATATCTGCAGCGACTGGAATGGAGCGGTTCAGGTATGATGGCAGAGCCCAGAGGACTAATTCACTGCTGGTTCCTATGGGGTTTTATAATGGTTTTTTCAATTTGTGAGTTAAATAAAGCCCGTGGTAAACTTGATGATACGTTGAAGTGTTGTTCAGTACAGTATGCCTTAAATACTCATTTGCATTTCTGCATAAACTGAATCTAAACTGTACCAAACAACTTAAATTTGCATGAAAACAGTGATTAAGCTACTCCTAGTTTACTGTATTAAGTAATCATCACCTCACTTGGTCAAGGATCAACTAATGGACTTTGGATGGATGTCATTGGTAATACATAACACCTTTCAGGGTAAATTAGAAAACTGTCTACCTAGACAACATTTCTAAAATGTTGATGGGGTTAACATGTATTCCTGGGCAAAGGTTAACCGAGTCATAAACCAAGAAGGTGAAATTGCAATCCTATTTAAAGCAGGACAGGGTGAGAGGGTCTCTGAGGTACCGTAGTCGGGTTCTGGGTGGACCGTCTTCAGCCGCAGGTATTCTCTGAACAGCGTCACTGAAGGGTCTTCTGTCCCGGGGCGGACATTGACCCCTCCGCCACCGTTTGGTCCATCTTTATCAGGCAACATACTGTCCTGTGACGAGACGGTTTATTATTAACTAATACACATATTTAACCTTAAATAAATGAATAAATAAATATGTATATATATATATATTTAGAAAATAAAGCCTGTTGAAGGGCCATTTTAAGGATTTTTTTAACATTTAACTTTTTTTAACATGAATATTTTACCATTATATTCATGAAGTACATTTTCGTGAACCATAGCTTTATTAACTGCGATTCAAAAGTTGAGAAATAATACTTTAATTCAACAAATATGCATTAAATATGCATTAAGTGACAGTTTATATAATTCACAAACATTTATAACATTGCAATATATTTCTATTTCAAATAAATGGGATTCATCTGAACTTTATGTTCATCATAGAATCCAGATTTGTTATATATATATATATATATATATATATATAAATGCATTTAAAAAAATTGATGTTTATAGATGTTTAGCCTTTGCAAATATTAATTCAAAACTATCTTTAATATTTTTAAACATCCTCATAAAGGGTTTTGGCTACATATACACTACACTTACTAAAACAAACTAAATTTGCAGATCTTACAGATGACGTATTACTGGTTAGTTCTAGTTTGTTGAAACAATGTTGTTAGTTAATGCCCCAGGCTTTTTGGGGTTTGAACCCGTAACCTGACACTGGCTGGTCACATAAACTGCTTAGACTAGTCTTAAACGTTAATATATACTCGCTTATTGTCACTTATTGTTCGTCTGCATAAACCAGTTTATATTTTCATGTAACAAACTTGAAAAAGTTACAACCAGTCTTGAAGAAAAATAAAAAAGACTTGTAACACTAGTCTAAGCAGTGTATGCAACCAGCCACTAATTTTAAAGACAGGTGATTAGATAGATAGATAGATAGATAGATAGATAGATAGATAGATAGATAGATAGATAGATAGATAGATAGATAGATAGATTTTGGCTATAGTTGGTCAGATTAGTTTTTACCTAGTCACTGCGTTTATGTAACTGACCCCTGACCTTTAACTGAATCACACCACCATCAACCACATTTACTTCTTTTACAGAAGTAATACCGCATTTATTTCACCCTGGTGAGGTTTTGATAAACAGATGTCTTCTCTTAAACACAGGTCAAATGTCAAGAGAAGTAACCGTGCCATATTAACTAATCTACTGCTGTCAGCCTGTTTAACGGTCAACACAAGTAAACAAACATGCAAAACAACATGGCAGGAAACAACTCGATTCTTTATAGCGTAAACCCCACTACACAACAAATACCAGCCTGTCTTAAATCAGACAAGCGTTTCTATTGACTGTCGTGTGTTAGATAATACATCTATCCATCAATAGCAGCAGCTTCTGCAGCTCGACGCTTTCACTCACCTACTTCAGTGCGAGCTCACGGATGATCTGCGTCTTAATCTGTAAACTACAGCGTTACAAAGACTGTCTTTCTCTGTGGGAGATATCTGAAGGTAATTTATAACTCACCTTCGCTCCAGGGTGCTCGGCTGAACTCGGGTCGTTATTTATTATGCTCGATCATGCCAAAAAAGTAACCTTTCTCTCGCTCCGGAGTCTTGCGTCATGACGTCGCATAATCTTTGTTACGCACATGATGTTTAGCGCGCATGCGCAGCATGTAGGAAGCGTTATTGTGTAATACCGTTACAGTTTTCCTCTGCAGGGATTACAAAAACATCAACAGTTTCAGAGGTTTAAGCCTTGAGACAACGAACTTGACGCAATTTATCTTTATACCACACATTATTTTAAGAAGGTTCATTTATGCATTTTTCAGGTATTTTCTGGAATGGATCAATGTTTTTGAAGGAATCGGTTCAATGAATAAATGATTCAGTCTCACTCATTAGTAACTCATTGCCGCCACCTACTGGTATAATGAAGAAACACACCGAAAGAGTTACTGGGAAAAATCACATGGTACTTGTGTCTTTTCTCATCGAAAATGTTTGTGAATGCTGGAGAATTGTTTTAATAATGTTGTACACATTGCTGAAGTTCTGTGTGTAACGTTATATCAGGCATCGATCATTGAAACTGATAGATTTAACTGATTAACCTGACAAATAAATCAAAACATTCGACGGTCACCCCAAACGTCCGCCGGATAAAGCACATATTTTGAATTCAACACAACAAAACCGATTTCGGCTAAAAGAGTGACGCGTTTTAGTTTAGTTTTACGGGATTAATATAATGTATTCGTGTTATTTTGAAGTGCAGTATGTAATATCTGTAGTCCGCAAGCGTTGGTGGTATAGTGGTGAGCATAGCTGCCTTCCACGGGCAGTGGCCAGCCGTGGATAGGTGTAGAGCGCTGACTAGCCAATAGGAACGAAGGAAATTCCAGGGAGGCGGGACGAGTAAAATACACACAATTAGAGGTTCGAATCCCGCCTCGGCCAAAAGTAGATACACTTGAAGTACGATTAACATAATAACAGAACATATAATAATAATATGGAAAATGTGAATGTGATAATATGGAATGTGAATGCTTGAAAATAACGTTTTGATCATGGTTTAGACCTTTATTTTTAAAGAGATATTAGTATAAGTACAAAAAAAACTATATAAATGAAATATAACTAATACACACCAAAAAAGTTAGTTTTTCATTTGATTTATTGTAAAATGATATACATATTATATAAAAATGATAATACAGTATAGTACTAACCACAAAATATATTAATTAAATAAATATACATATAATAATTATAGATTAAACAACAACAAATATAATACAATTTACAGATGTGGAACACAAAGGGAAAAAAAACAAAAAAAATATGTGTTTTACATTAAATAATTATGTACAATAGTAACAGTTATTAACATTTGGTGTTTACAATACTGAGCTAGATAAAATATCAATGCAAGTCAACAAAATGTTATATAAATAACAATACAATTAATACATTTTTTTTATCAATACAAAAACACTAAAATACAGTGCAAATAAGCACAATACTTCTGGTATTTTAATGAACAACAAATGGACAACAATTAAATGTGGATAACACAGAAAAACAAGAACAATAAGGTACTACCAGTTGTTTCAACAACAGAGAACAGTTGTGGAGAACACATTAAGATTTACCAGTTAAATGTTTTTCTTAAGAAAGACCTCTTCTGCTTAAAGCCTGCATTTATTTTATCCAAATACAGCAAAAACAGTAAAGCCTGCTTGTGACATATTTTTACTATTTAAAATAACTGCTTTCTATTAAATATATAATTTTATTCCTGTGATCAAAGCTTTCAGCATCATTACTCCATTTTTTAGTGTCTAATAAGCTGTTCAATAAACATGTATTATTGTTATTATTATTATCAATATTTAAAACAGCAGAGTATTTTTTCCACCAGGATTCCTTGATGAATAGTAAGATTCAAAGATCAGCATTTTTCTGAAATAAAAAGCTGTTGTAACATTATACATTCAAAAGCTTGGAGTCAGTCTAATTGTTTATTTTTGGGAAATAAATGATATAAATTAATACTTGTATTTTGCAAGGATGCTTTAAATTGATCAAAAGTGATGATAAAGATGATGAAAGATGATTCATGAAAGAAACCTGAAAAGATTCTACTCAGCTGTTTTCAACATAATAATAATAACAATGAGCAGCAAATTAGAATGTTTTTTGAAGGATCATGTCACTGAAGACTGGAGTAATGATGCTGAAAGCTTTGATTGCATGAATAAATGACATTTTCACATGTATTCAAATAGAAAGCAGCTATTTTAAATAGTATTTTAAATAAAATTGTAAAATTGAGATCAAATAAAGAGGCTTCTTAAAAAGGCAAAAGCAAAGACTTCTTTAAAAAAACTAAAAATCTTACTACTGAAAAACATTTGACTGGTAGAGTATTTTAAATCAAATAATTGTTTACAGAGTTTAATAGCAGTTACTAACATTTAGTGTTTACAAATCTGCGGAATATAAAATAACAATTCAAGTCAATAAAATTAATAAAAAACACACTAAAATACAACAATTGGTAATACATTTAAAATTGCAGATTAAACAAAAACTACAACAATAATAATACAATCTAAAGTTGTGGAGAACACATGAAAAAACAAACAATCCTTCCACCTGTTTAATAAGATGTTTAAGAAGGTCCTTGCTCCCATGGTGTGTTGTCAAGAGATATGATCATGGGCAAATCTCATCAGATCTGTCCATCTATGGTCCAACACAAAGACCACCTGTTTTGATAAGGTCCAGTGTGAGCTGAACAGGGGGAGGCAGCTACGGGCAATGGTGCAGTGCTCAGCAGTTCTACAGAAGATTAACATAATTGCTTAAAATATTTGTCTTTGTGTGCACATATGAGACAGAGAGTTAACACATATTTGTGCCTGTATAAATAATTTATTTACCTGCTTCCCTGACCTTTGATCCTTCACTGTCAAAGTGCCTGGTGTGATGTGATGTTAAAATAAGACTTTGGAGAGACCTGCTCTGCGGGAGGATGGGTCTTGTCAGAGCATGCTTCATCTAAAAATTCCTGAAATATAGATTAATTATAAAATATATCAAATGTCTCATCACAAAAATGAAAATACTGGTTATCCCCATTCATAATTTAACTTGTAATCAACAGATGACAAACAATACACAGAAAGGTAAACTACAGTTAGGTTCATTCATAATTTAGCTTGTAATCAACAGATGGCGTCTTAATGACGACAAACAATACACAGAAAGGTAAACTACAGTTATGCTCATTCATAATTTAGCTTGTAATCAACAGATGACGTCTTAATGACGACAAACAATACACAGAAAGGTAAACTACAGTTATGTTCATTCATAATTTAGACGTCTTTGTGACAAACAATCAGAAAGATAAACTACAGTTATGTTCATTCATAATTTAGCTTGTAAACAACAGAGACGTCTTAATGATGACAAACAATACACAGAAAGGTAAACTACAGTTATGTTCATTCATAATTTAGCTTGTAATCAACACAGAAAGGTAAATGATGTTCATTCATAATTTCTTAATGATGACAAACAATACACAGAAAGGTAAACTACAGTTATGTTCATTCATAATTTAGCTTGTAATCAACAGATGACGTCTTAATGATGACAAACAATACACAGAAAGATAAACTACAGTTATGTTCATTCATAATTTGGCATGCAAACAAACAAACCCACGATGATCAACAGTAAACAAAGACCAACAGGGTAAAGTTTGGTAACAGGGTAAAAACATAAAAACTGATGTCGCATAAAGCATCTTACCTTTGATAAATGCGCCGAGAATGCGTTGAATTAAACAACCGAAGCGATCGCTGCCGTGTTTTCTTCTTCTGTGAATTCAAACTTCCCGCGGTGCCGGAAGCCGGAAGAGCGCCACGGGAGCGCTAGCGGCCGAAATAATATTGCATCCGTAGTGTTAAGCACTACCATTGAGAATGAATGGGAAAGTTAACCGGGTTACTATTTTCGGGCTCGATTTGACCGGGTTCGATTCCCGGCCAACGCAGAAATATTTTCCTGTTTCATACAACTTTGATGAAAAGCTCTTTCACGCTAACATTGACGTTTTAATTATCGTCCTCATTCTATGTTAATCGGGAAGTTAACTACTAACGATGGTGACAAAGAGAAACGATAGCGTTGGAATTACTTTCACAGCTTTTTCTTTCTGTTCCGGGATGAACATTGACAGCCGATAAAAAGTTCAAGCATAACGGCACGTTATCGTGCATTGATGTGGATGCAGTATAGTTACATTTAGTGAACTAGCAGACACTTTTATCCAAGGCGACTTACAAATGAGGACAATGAAGCAATCAAAATTAGGGGTGGGCGTATCGATCCTAATATCGATAGTATTGATATCAACGTTGGTATCGGTATCGGATCGATACTAGCCTGATAAGATCGATACTTTAGGTAATTTTTTTCTCCTATACACAATACATTGTTTAATACATACAACAGTGTAGACATGTCTGTAGGTGTATATTCCGCTCTTTTCACTTCTACACAAACATTGCAGCTCCTCCGCTGGTTTATTTGTTGTCATGCCATCACTTGACTCAGCGGCTCCGAGCGCATATTAGTCATATCAACATTAGTATTGTTCATTTTTAATTGTTGTTGGTCATTTAAATGTATGTTTTTTTTAATGACAAGTATCGGAATCGGTATCGGCGATATTAGCCCTGTATTTACTCGGTATCGGATCAATACCAAAATTTGCAGTATCGCACAAACATAAACAAAATCAACAAAAGAGCAATAATATGCAAGTGCTATAACATGTCTCAGTTAACGTAACACAGCACACATAGCAACATTATATATATATATAAAGAAAACTGATATAATTGAATAAACAATAGAGCAAGGTAATGTTAGAGGCCTTTTTAAATCAGTGTGAAACACAAGATAGGTGAAAAGTATCAGAATGAGTTTCATTGCCAGGCATGTGTACACACACGAGGACTTTGTTTTCGTAACAGAAGCTCCACAGTTCAACAGAATGACAGCGACAGCACAAAAAACACTGATAATAAAATCAAGATTGAAAAAGAACAAGTAAATAAGGAAAACAATATACAAATTGACAATTGTCAAAAAATCCAAACCACCTGATTCTGCTAAAAGTAACTGATTATATTACCTAAAATGTGTAATGTAATGGATTACATTAACTACAAATTTTGTCATGTAATTTGGAATAAATAACAATTGCAAGCAATCTACCCAGCCCTGCCTATATTTATTTTTGTAGGTTTGAGGGAATAAATAGCAAACTTTAGTAAAAGCAAAGCTTTAGGTAAACCTCACTAATCATTTGAGAGAGTTCAACAGTACAAAAACTATTATGAAACTAAAAACCAGCACAATATCTTAGCAAAGAATTACAAGCTTTGGCATCATCATTTGAATGGGACAAAACGGAGATGAACTCATTTTGGACCCTTCTGCATTTGCCGTGTGGATTCTTATTGTAATGCTTTAACCAGGGGCACTCGAGGTCCACTTTTTCCTGCAGAGTTTGATCTCCAGCCATGATCAAACACACCTGAACAAGATAAAGTCTTTAGGATCACTAGAAAAGTTACAGACATGCAAGTTTGATCAAGACCGGAGCAAAACTCTGCAGGAAAGTGGATCTGGAAAGCCAGAGTTGAGAACCTCTGCTTTAATTGCTGTTGTCTTGAAAGTACAGATTCACATATTGTAAGATATGCTCAACAGCTTTGAGCTGCAGAATATCTGTGTTTTGATCCAGATCCAGCTCTGAGCAGTAGTTCATCACTGGGACGATGTAGGATGTGGCCATTCCCAGCAGCTCTCCGGCCTTCACCATCTAGAGAGGTCAGTAAAGACAGAACGAATCATGTGACGCTCAAACAGCAGAACATGGCAAAGTCTTCAGATGTAAACTCTGTAATCCAGCATGACATACCGCCTGCTGAATGGCCTGGCTCTTGTAAACCTTGGTGATGTCACTTCTGGTAGCGTTGCACACCTGGTCCACATGGGTCAGTAACGCCACCTGGTGCACACCTGCAATTCAGACAATGATATTAGATTGTTCACAGTTCTTAATAATGGAGCACAAAACCAGTCATAAGTAGCATGTGTATATGTGTAGCAATAGCCAAAAATACAGTGTATGGGTCAAAAGATGGATTCTTTTATGCCAAAAATCATTAGGATATTAAGTAAAGATTATGTTCCGTGAAGATATTTTGTTAATTTCCAACCGTAAATATATCAAAACTTAATTTTTGATTAGTAATATGCATTACTAAGAACTTAATTTGAACACATTTTTATGCACCCTCAGATTCCAGGTTTTCAAACAGCAGGAACGTAGCCATCATTTCAGTGAGCGGGACAGAAATTGTATATATATATATATATATAACATTTCCGTAATATATATATATACAGTACCAGTCAAAAGTTTTTGAAAAGTAATATTTTTTGTTTTTAAGGGAGTCTCTTCTGCTCACTAAGCCTGCATTTATTTGATTTAAAATACAGCAAATGCAGTAATATGTGATTTTGTTTTACTAAAAACAACTGCTTTCTATTTGAACACATTTTAAAATGTAATTCAGCATCATTACTCCAGTCTTTAGTGTCACATGATCCTTCAGAAATAATGCTGATTTACTGCTCAAGAAACTTTTTAACTATTATTTATTGTCAATATTTAAAACAATTTTTAGGATTCTTTGACGAATGGAAAGATCCAAATATCTGCATTTATTTGAAATAAAAATATTTTGTAACATTATACACTAAACCATTCAAAAGCTTGGAGTCAGTACATATAGTTTTTTTTTTTTTGGAGGGGGGTAAATTATAGAAATTAATACTTTTATTTAGCAAGGATGCTTTAAATTGATCATAAGTGATGATAAAGACATTCATGATGTTACAAAAGATTTCTATTTCAGATCAATTCTGTTCTTCTGACCTTCCTTTTCATCAAAGAAACCTGAACAAATTCTACTCAGCTGTTTTCAACATCATAATAATCATAATAATAAAAAAATATTTTTAGCAGCAAATCAGAATGATTTCTGAAGGATCGTGTGACTGGAGTAATGATGCTAAATATTTAGCTTTGAAATCAGAATACATTTAATTTTTTATATTTTCAAATAGAAAAGTTATTTTAAATAGTAAAATATTTATATTTTTGCTGAACTTTGGATCAAATAAATGCAGGCTTTCTGAGCAGAAGAGACTTTAAAAAAAACATGAACAATATTACTGTTTAATACTTTTGACTGGTAGTGTATAGGCAACTTTATTTTCATTTTTCTCACTTTTAATTGACTTAGAAATCAGATACACTGCTGGACAATAACCAATAATATAAAGATTTGTTCATGTACTACAAACACTTTTTTATCACATACGGCGGAATAGTTACTGTACTGTAATAAATGTCAATTAGCACTGCATTGTTCATATACTTAATTTATTACCTGGAGATGACTTGAAAACACAAATAAACCATATATTGTCGCAATCACATGTTCAATGTCTTCATGTTTCCAAACGTTTCTGTTTTCTGTGAAAACAGCTGTTTTCAAACAGCGATAGCTGGAGCTTGTGTCCATATTAGGAATTTCCTTTTATGCAGAGAGCGCCCTCCGGCTTCGAGTATGAATGAAACACACACTGCATGTGATGAAAACCAGGAGGCTTGTGACTGTCTCATTGACTGCCAAGTAAATAACACTGTCAAGGTCCATAAAAGTATGAAAAGCATCGTTAAAATAGTCCATCTGCCATCAGTGGTTCAATCTGAACTCTATGATGCGACGAGAATACTTTTTGTATGCAAAGAAAATAAAAATAATGACTTTATTCAACAATTCTTCTCCTTTGCTTCAGCGTCTTACTTCTCCATTTCGGAGAGTATCCGCTCGACACAAATAGCGTAGCAGCCGCACCACACGGATACGCTGTTTTCGTTCAAATCAAAGCGTAAACAAATGTAGAAATCTTTGGCAGTCAATGGGACAGTCAGCAAGCCTCCCGGTTTTCATCCAAAATATCTTAAATTGTTTTCCGAAGACGAATTAAGCTTTTACGGGTTTGGAACGACATGGTTAATTGATTAATTAATCAAGTGATTAATGACAATTTTCATTTTGGGGTGGAGTAACACTTTGGTTTAGTGGTCCAAGACTGGTTTTGTGGTCCAGGCAGGGTCACATTAGGGGTGTAACGTTACATGTAAGCTATTTGTACCGAACATTTTCGATATGAGTCTTTCCGTTCGGTATGCATGTGTACCAAACAAATCATAATTTTTTTTTCTGGAAATTCAGACAATAGAAGCCATTTTAGCACTCTTTGATGTGACGCGACTGATCGCTGTATAGAAGCCTGTAGAAAATAAATGCTAATTTAAGTTTGGGCTCTGTTGTTAATTGTAACCTTATAGTAATGTAAAAGGATTACCTGTGGTTTAAAGCAGAAGCTGAGGTAGATTTTTTATCTCTAAGAAAATATTAATTATAAAAAAAAAATGTTTTCCTCCAAAATAAATAAAAAAACTCCAAACCTTAGCGCTGCGCTAGGAAACCGAGGTGCACACCAAGCACATTCTATACTAAAAAATCAAAACCGTAGGTAGCAAGACAGCAGTGAATGTAACCACGACAGACAATTGTTACATAGGCCTAACGAATATTTTGCGTAGTAAAATGTTATGAAATATAAAGATTAAAAGGTGTACCGTTACTAATGTGTACAGAATTTGTCAGTGGTATCTTGGTATAATATAACAATGGTTTGAGACTAATATGAGTATGAATATAAAAAATGCCATGGCGCTCTGTGGCGCGGCAGGAATTGAACAGCGTCCTGAGTCGTTGCTGGGCACTGCGGACAGACGCAGAAAGCACCAAAAACCCGTTCACTCCCAAAACAGTATGAAACATGGCTAAAACTAAAGCATCAAAAAATAAACTATAACGGTAAAGATATTAGCGCTCACACCAATGGACATTCTTTAAGACTTTTTTGTTCTGTTCATCCCATTTCTATTGTCAGAATGCTTTCCTAGGAAGTAAATGTTGCACATATGATTCGTTCTTCAAACTCAACTCACCTAAGTTGCTGATGTGTTCTCTTAACTGCTGGAAAGTCGCGCCATAGCTTTTGGCGTATGAACAGACTTTTGAGCCATTTATTACAAACACCACACAGTGCACTTTATCATTAGTGCTTGGTTTCTTTATGAAGCCCACGGTCTCTGCTCCAATCGGCTGCTGAGGACTAAACTATCAAGACAAAGCAATGTTTTACTAATAACTGTACTGTCAACTACACACTTTGTCAACATTGAGTTATGAGTTCACAGTAAAGTAAAACATTTATTGATAACTATATCATGTGAATTACCACACAGTTTACACATAACCCCCCCCCCAAAAAGGGAAGAAAATAAATGCAATTTCTACTCTCTAAACTATTGTAACATTTAGTTGTATTTATATAGAAACAGGAATTAAATGGTTGCTTTCTTTTTTATTAGTTATGAGCACTGTGTGCTGTTACTTAGTAGTTCATGGGTTTTTTAATTGGTTCGAGGGTGATTTATGTTCACATTGACTAAATTTAATAGCCTTTCATTTTGCTTTCTAAAGACTGCCCAAGAACTTTCTGTCAGGGTGCGAGAAGAGAGAGATGAAGTGAGGACTAAAATGCAGGAGAATGGGTTTTAATAATAAAATAAAACAAAGTTAAACAAAAACCACCCCGAAGGTGAAAAACAGGCAAGCAGGGAACCACAGAGCAGGCAACAGGAAACACACACGACATAAAACAACGGATCAGCACAGGACTACAGACACCAGGAGGCTAAATAGGGAGACAAACGAGGGTAACGAGGGAGACACAGGTGGAGCAACTGAAACAAAGATTGGGTAACACGATGGGAGGGGACAGACAATAGACAGGAGAGCACATGGCACCAACAACAAACTACAAGCCATGTGCTCAACACACAGAGACATCTGGTGGCCGGTCAGGGCACACCAACAGGACCGTGACACTTCTGATCAACAGAAGAAAAAAAAAATTCTGAAAGTGTTTGCAATGAGATCGTTCCTCTATCGTTGTTGTTATAGTTGTGGTGTAGACTTCCAGGTCATAGAATTAGAATAATTATAAAAAAATACACCTTTGTTTTTATTGTCTTGGTTTGAAAGTCTTAATGCTATCCTGCACATCTTTAAATTGTGTTACAGTGTTTTTAACAGCAAAGTTCTGCCAATCACCTGTTTTTACTGTACATTTAAATGCACAAATGTCATATTATCCAGCTTAAATGTACCTGGTGTCCCTCTGGTGCATGTCCTTTAATTACAGACAGTGCATCATGAAGAGTCAGTCCAGTGCTTTCTCCTTCACCAACACCCATCACGTCACACAAGACCAGACCTGTGGGCTCATTTGCATTCTCTCCTGCTCCTCTGATGTTGTACGAGCGAAGCTGAGAAGCACCAAAGGAAACAGAAGAAAACTAACCACAAATAGAGTGCAAAATATAGCTTGAAGCTTTCAAAAATATTCAGAAATGTTGGATTCTGTTTGATCACGAAGCTTTCCCAAGTTCTAGTCATGTTTACCTTTTTAGTGAAGCTGGTGGAGGATGAAGATCCCACCATGGCTCTGTTGATGACCCGTCCAGAGAAGACAGACTGGACAGAGCTGATGAAGCTGGACTTTCCAGCACCGACTGGACCGACCAGCAAAACTCTGGCTTTGGCAACAGTCTCACTGGCTGGTTTAAATGACCTGACAGACTCCATCAATGTCTCTCTCTCTCTAAGTTTAAGTTGATTTTAAAGGGTGTTAGATATCTGGATGTTATAACATAGACAAATCCATAGTGGTGGCCTGGGTCTACTTACTCTTCACTCCACTCCATCTCTCTCCAATCACTTTCCAGTAAGAATGACAATTCTGGTATAAAAAAATCAGTAGTTATGAAGTGGACGGTGAGACTTATAACAAATATTTGTTGTTTGAATAACTGTGTATTATACCTCCAAAAGGTACTTTCACGTATTTAGGCTTTTTGCGATCAGATTTGGTGCGTGAAGATGCAGGTAAAGCAAAAAGGGTTACTGTAGGTGTGATGCTGGATTTGGTGTCAGAAGATGTGGTTGGAGCTAAACTGAATGCCATTTTTGATCAGAGAAGGGAATGTTTGCAGATATGCCTAGAATCAAAGTCAGCACAACAGACAGCAGTAAAATATAAATTAAGAGTATTCACCTGGATGCACAGAATGGACTAGAAAAGGTATACCGTAGCCTACGTTAGGTTAGGCCCTTTTGTTTTGATAGAACCAAGAAAGCACACATATACCATTCATGACACCAGCAGGAGGTAGACATTAAGCATTATTATTAATTATTATATCCATATTGGCATCGCGTGCTCGAGGCAAGCGCGCGAACAGCAGAACACAATCGAAAACAAACGTTTGACAGTAAGATTTTACTGTTGACGTTAAATTATAAGCGTATTATCTCTGAAAAGTCATTTTAGAGAGTGGAAATGTGACTCAAAGGTTCAGAATCCTCCAGTAGTGTCATATTTATGTCAGAACATTTGCTTTTCGACTATTACCATTATATTGTAACTTACCGGAGTAACGTTAAGTCTTTTTAGGGAGTCGAGATAGTTTGTCTCTGACTGAATGTCTCTAACTTTCGTTCAGTAGTGCATCGCCAGTTACCGTGGTATTCTTGTGTGAGGAACTCATTACAAATCAAATTTAAATCATACTTACAATGACATGAAAGAGAGCCGAGGAACAAGATGAAAGTTTCAATACTGAGAAAACGAAACTGTATGTTGTGTATGTTTTATATATGGCCAGCAGAGGGCTGCCTTTTCATAGATTGGACAAGCTAACATAACTCATCAACACAATAATATACTAAGGATTTATTAGGACTACGTTATTTTATTAGTAAACGCGCATATTGTTCCAGAAGATCCCTATGATACTACTGCTGCTGCTTAGTACGAAGTAACATTTACATTTAGCCTACATCTAGTCATTTAGCAGACGCTTTTATCTAAAGCGACTTGCAAATGAGGACAATGGAAGCAATCGAAATCAGCAAAAGAGCAAAGATATGCAACAAGTGCTATAACAAGTCAGTTTATAACGCAGGTAGATTTTTTTAACAACCATGTTGACCAATCAGATTTCTGCTTGGTTTCATTTTTGCATGGCCTTTAAGCCTAGCTTGCATACATTTTTGGTCTTTGGTGAATATTGTTTAACTTAAGCCTTAAAGATACTAATTATATAATTATATTTTATTCATGTATATAGTTGCAGATGTGGTAGTAGATTTGCTGTCATTCAAATTAACAGACAAAATGTGCAGTCTTCTGGAGAATTTTCAGAGCCACTGCAGAAAGACAAAACCCACACAGTACTTTCATTCATAATTGATCAATTTTATTTAACATTTGACAATACGCTTACATTTTGGAATTCAGTACTGAAACATTTAAGCCTGTTAGTGATATTTAACACATTTGCGGTGATATTTATTTTTGGCTGGTTTCTCCTTATAAGAAAAACAAACTGAAACAGTACTTGTACCTCAGTAAAATAATTGTATCGGCTTAGGAAAAATGAAATAAAATTGCAATTTTGAAAATGTGAAGCATTAACGGCTTTATAAAGTCCAAACAAATAAGAACATGTCTAATAAGGGAATTTTATGGAAATGTCTCTACCGGTTTACAATTAAACATTTTATTTCTCAGAAAGTTTAGCAGCCATTGCTGTGACAGCGTACATTGGTTGAGCTTGTCTATATGACATTCAATAAAAATCAGAAATGCAAGGCGATCAGCTAAATTTATTCATAACTCAAATTAAGTGTCATGAATGACATGCTGCTTTAGTGTTTGTCGATGATGGCAAGAATATTAAGGCATTCAGCTTTGTGCACATAATGTCACAAAGGAGCCAAGTAAGAGGGACAAAAAAAGCTAACTAAAGACTAAAATCTCCACTCTTGATAAATGTGGTCTTGGCTTTCACTATATATACTTTCATATATTGTTATTCATAAAACCAACTTGCTAAAGGTCTCATTGACAGACCAAAAAAAAAAACAAAAAAAAACTTGAGTGCAGGATCTGTACACTGAAACACTGGAATATATCTGCCGCTTACAAACATATCAAGAGTTAACCTGCATGTCTGACTCTATTCTGCCATAGCTTTCCAAGGGGCATCTAAACTGTGCAAAATGTATAAGTAATGTAGGACCATACGATATGGTAAACTGTTCAGATGAAACTTGACCAACATGCTAGATGATCAACAAGATGCAATGAATGAAATAGCATGGACACGTGTAAAACTGCTAAAAATAGCCACAAAGAAAAGAAATGGCAACATTGTCTACTCGGTTCACACAGAATCCTACCATTTAATAAGCAGCAAGTGCGTAGAAGTGTTAACATTACAGACAATAAGTCATTCCTGATGAATGGAACTGAAATGCTTCATCCTGCTGCTCAAGATAAAAAGTGAGAAACTGAGACAACATTTTGAAAGTGAACAGAAGTGCTCTAGTGACAGGCAGGGGTGATTCTTCAGGTGTCTTTAAAACTCCACTTTGCATGCTGGGAAGGTCTCGTCCTGCATGGCTACGGTGCTGTTGCTCCCAAGTACAGTGATTGCTAGATCTCTCTGCCGTTCATGGGTCTCCTGGTACCAGCTGTGCATAGTCAGCGAATCAAACGTGGGGATCAAAGTCACCTGTAGGTGAACAGGAAAACTATTAAACAACTATTAATCAGTGAACTGGTCAAGTAACTATCTGTCGTTTGTGTGAATTTCAACCTCTGCGGAGACCTGACGTGTTGAGTGTGAGTAAATGTTGACAGAACTATCATTTTTGCACCTTGAGCTTGGGAAAGGTGATATAAATAAATAAATCAAGCATCTACTTTACCTGAACATCTGGCCAGGATGCTTTTCCCTCTAAAAGGGAGTTGAGAATAGATCTCATGACTGTTTCCTTGTGCGGCTCATCTCCACTAATTATATAGCAGGATGAGCGGAGGCGCCGGAAAAACTCCACATCGACAGTGGAAGCTGCGGAGCCAGAGGGCAAATATGCCAAGTCCAAACAGATGGGTACTGAACTTGAATTTGCACTAACAGAACCTGCAAAGGAAAGCAATAACATCATGCACATTTGGACTTCAAAGCAGATGTACTGATCTCCCTCCATGTCTCCATTCCAATATAAATGGAAAGCTTTGGGCCTTCACTTCATAAAATATATTGCCGTTATTCATTGGAGCTGGTTGGTCTGATTCAAGTTTTAGAATTCTTATTAAAGATGTTCACTGGACACCAATGAACTAACAAATGGACAATATATTCTCGGAGTTCAGGTCACTGGTTTGCACTGAACAAATTGATTGTCTTGAAGGCAGTTGATGTCTTACCTAAATTGTGACTACTGATGGTTGTTGCAGTAGCGCTTTTAAGGGCATGCATGAATTTAAGCCTTGTTTAGACTGTCAGTCCAAATTCAATTTTTGTGCATATCCGATAGGAATCCGAACATATTTTCAGGCAAAAATAAATAAATAAATAACATGATTTTTACAAATCTGTTTCAAGCTACATTCCTATGTGGTTTGAAATCATACTCAAATCACATTTTTGGAAATCTGTTTCAGTCTGACAGCTCTCATTCAAATTTGCATAGCTTTTAGCTTGTCACTTTCTCATGCAACGTAAAACGTAGACACATCAGACGTTGTATGTAGAAAACAAGCAGAATCTCTTTGCAGAAACAAAGCTGTGTTGTTTCGAAGTGCAAATCGAGAGAAAAATTACAAATACTGCAATATCCTACACATTGTAGACCAGCAGTATTTGTAATTTTTCTCTCGATTTTCTCCTCAGTCATTTATATCAGAATTCAAGCAGATACACAAATCATTGGATATAGACTGACAGTGTAAACATAGCTTTGGAGATGCAACCTATTAGAAAATCTAAAGTTTATAGTTAACATGTTAAAACCCTGTCAGAGATATTGTGCCTTTAAATCATTGGTCTAAAACTCAATTCCTGGAGGGCCACAGCTCTGCTCCAACACTAATCAAACACACCTGATCCAGCTAATCAAGGTCTTCAGGATTACTAGAAACTTCCAAGCAGGTGTGATTTGGAGCTGGTTGGAGCTAAACTCTGCAGAGCTGTGGCCTTCCAGGAATTGAGTTTGAGACCGCTGCTTTAAATTCATTCCCTTTAATTTATCATCTCTAAAAATGAGCCTCACTAACTGACTAGGCGAATATCCTAATTGATCCCCAACATATGTACAAGTCATATATTTCTAGAAGGAATGAGCACTTACTTGATGAGGACTTTGAAGGCACTGGTCTAGATCCACTGACAGCATTGCGGGATGCAGGTCTGGTGTCCAGACTGGATGTTGGCCTAATAGTTCCACTGGCAGACACAGGAGCACCAGTCCTGGTCTTCCCACTCTGTGTTACAGATGCTGTTTTTTTGGTCTTTGATGTCACATTCTTGGAAGATCTACCCTGACCATCAGCCTCTGGGTCAGCCATGCAGGCACCGGGCTGTGGTGGCAGTGGTGGTAAGTCCTTCATAGGGGCAGGTGGAGGGTCTTCAGAGGTACGCTGGGAATTGTGGTGTACCGAATGACTGCTAGGATGGTCGTGAGGGAGGTTGGGTGGAAAGATGTCACAAGGGTCCTCATCAGAGTCCAAGTCCTCAGTAATGGAGGGGCACTCTTCGGTGGCTGGTGGCACATCAGAATCAGAAACCGAGATGAGAGATACGCTGACAGAGGATGTTGTCTCCTGACCTTCAAGAGACTGATGATCGCTACTACTGCACTGGTAGGGCAGTCTACCGGGCTCCAGAGAGAGGTCAGGACTTGGGGCAGCAACCTCCGAGGAGAGTCCCTGTTGGTTCTCTGGAGATTTGTGATGCTTAAACTCACAAGGTGAAACCAGACATAGATCAACATCATGGGGAAGGATGTCAATCTGTGGTCCAAAGAGGTGATTCTCAGATTCATCATATGCGTGGTGACTATTATGAGATGTTTTTAAAGGTAAGGACATATCTGTTTTGGGGTCACGGTCTGCTAAATGTCCATTCGTGCATGCCAAGCTGCCCATCTCATCCTGTGAATGACAAACAGGCACTTGTTCAAATGAAACCGATAAGGAATCATCTACTTCAGTGGAGTGTGGAGAGCCAACCTCTGCAGGAAAGGAAGTGATGCTGGGAGAGCCATCGGGTAGAGTGTCTTTAAGAGAAGTAGAGGAGAGAAAGCTTGATTGTCTATCTTGTGACGATATGGAGCTGTTTTCTATATTGCTTCTTGAACAACCTGCCATCAAGTTCTTGCAGACTTGCTGACTGTCTTCAAAACCAAGACCAGAGTTCCTGAGACCTATCTTGCAATCTTCACCAGAGACCTGAGAAGTATTGTCGGAAGATTGTGGGCAATGCCCTGAACTGTTCTTCCCAGAGTCTGTGGGGGAAACTAACTCAAGGGTTTTTTCATCAAGCTCTGTTGGCGTGATATCAAAGTTAACACTTGTTTCACTCTTTGGAGTCTTTGCAAGTGGGGAGGGAAGTCCAATAGCACTGTTCGAGCCAGGGGCCCCATCCATGCTGCGAAACTTCTCCGGACTTTCATCAGTACCTGTTGTAGTGCCATTCACCTGCTTGTCATTGTTCCCAGAGGCACATTCAGTTCTTGAGCTCAAAGGATTGCCTTCAACATCCTGCAATGGCCCATGTTCATCCTCAATACCCAACTTTTCCAACTGAGCAGTAATGTCCTCAGGTGTAGATGTCTTTGACCGCTCTGCACTTGACGGTTTCGGGTTGTCAGGCTCCTTTTTGTCTGGCTTTGGCTTCCCTTTGATTAAATAATCCCTTTTAGGGACCATCAAATCTTTCTTTAGTGAGCCAGTCTTGCCCATTGGCTTTCTAGACTCCGCATTACCTGGCAAATTTCCAGCTGCTTTCTTAACATCCTTAACCAGAGTTTTGGTAGTTTTTTTGTCTTCTGGTTTGACCTCTTTCTTAATGTCCTTTTTCAACTCTGGTTTAATATCTTTCTTGGGCTTTGCACCAAGATCTTTTTTCAAGGGTTCTCTCCTTTTCTCTACATTCTCATCTTTCTTTGCCATACTTGTCGATGGCCTTTCCTCTTTCTTCCTAACTTCTTTTTTCTCATCTTTAGCAGGTTCTTTCTTAGCCACTTGCTTTTCAGGCTTAGAAGTTCTTTGTTTCACATCATCTTTTGGCTTTGCTTTTTCCTCACTATCTTTCCCTTCTTTTGGAACAGTGTCATTAGTGGGTTTAGTCTTTGTTTTAGTGTCTAGCTTTTTCAAATCTACTTTGCTTACCTTGTCTCTGAGTGAGGCACTACCAGGTCGAGATTCTTTGGAAATGCTCTTAAGGCTTTCCTTGCTCCCGGCATGCTTTGGCTGTTTATCCAATTGTGATGCCTCAAGGTCCTTCAAACTAACTACTGGGTGTTTGAGGAACTCTATGTGCTTTAGTCTCTCTAAACCTTCAAAGATCTTGGATTCTGGAGTGCACCCAGGAAACAGAACACGAATGATCTTTTCTCGAGGATTAGCTGGATGCCATACCAACAGTGCACATATGGACACCATACACTCTAGAGGGATTTCTGAGGTTTTTATATTTGGAGTGCTGCCAGGCCAAGTTTGCAAGAAAGCTTCTAGTTCTTTGCTACCTTTGACTGGATTGAGTACATAAAGATCTAGTCGACCTACACCCATCTTCTGGAAAAGAATTACCGGCTCGACAGTTGGCCCAGCAGAGCGACTGATCGGTTCTGGAAAAATTGACAACCTTTCTAAATGCTGTAATGTTAGGGAAGCCTGATCACAACTTCGAAGGACCCTGGAGTCACTCTGTAATGTTTTGAGTCTTTCTGAGGCATTGAAAAATACAACCCCTATTTCTGGAGATATCAGATTTCTCTGCCAGTCTTCATTGCTCTGCGATCCAGCAGACTCCTCTTCTTCTTGTTCAGCCGCTTTTCTGTTAAGTAGGCTGTTTATACCAGGTAGATTATCCACCCCAACATGGGTGAGCAATACGGAGTCAACTCGGTCAAGATGTCTCACCAGTTTCCAAAAACAGGATTGAGAATCAGACCCCCCATTGACTAAGACATTAAAACCATTCACAGCAAAGAAGGCACAGTCACCTCTTCCTCCAGGAAACACATAGCAGCAGGGACGGGACAGTTTTAGGAAGCCGACTGTACTGGGTGCCTTGAGCAAATCAAAAGGCGACTGAGGTTCAAGAGACTCTGACAGATACTCTGTGAACTCCTGAAGGCCCTCCATCTCTGGGAGCACTAACGGAGGGTTGGTTTTAATTTCTATATAATCTTGCAAATTATGCTTTTCTAACTGAGAATTTTTCCACGTCCCAGATTTGGGACAGCTCAGAGTTAGGCTGGCTTTCTGAGTAGGGTCTGCAGAGCTCAGAAGATCTCCAATCTGTTTTTAAGGAAACAGCATCAGAAAACAGCATATTAAAATGTTAATTGTTTTTTAAAAGAGTAAAATTAGAAAATAAAGAACTTGTCTGACACATTTTTGACTGACCTCTTCATCTGTAAATATCTGGATAAAGTCATTTAGTGAAAAAGACCCTGTTTGTAACACAAGATCTCCAGTCTCTTCAACACATTGTCCAGCAAGAATTAGCAGCTTGTGAAGAGACGTATCAGAAATAAGCCGACGAACCTACGGAAATTAAGACAAGCATTAAAATGTGCAATGATTGGTAACCTTAACAAATCTTGTTAAAGAGTATAAATAATCTCACATTAAACAGTATAAACAGTATTTAGCCCTCAAATCGTGACCTTAACTATAACTAAATTTTAAGAGGGATTAATAGAGGACACTTGGCTGCTGCTCTGTATAGTAAAAAAATATCTAGAGCAAATATAACAGTTACTTAAAGGAATGTATCAACATTTCCCTATATTTACACTGTCTAACGCTGAGTAAATACCACTCAAATAGCTTTCAAACATTTATAAGAAAATAAATGCAGTGGACAGAGACCAGTGAAGGAACATGGAGTGTGCATGTTTGCAATTGTACAGCAAAACCAATATTTAACAGTTTAAACAAAAGGGAATCAAGGTGCACAGTTTAATTTACACCATAAAAGCAAATGTTAATTCGACTTTGATTTAGGGTTGGGTACAACACAAGAAGAGCTAGCAATACAAAGTTCAAACATCATCTAGAATAGTGAAAACTAGAACTGGGAGGGATTTAAGAAAATGTGAAAACACATTTTTTTTAATACAGAGATCATCTGTATTTCAATGATATCCAATATACGGTATATATCTTCTCTAAAATGGGTTAATTTCTTAACTTATAACTATAATGTTTGATAAAATTGCAAATTGCAAAGCTAGTCTAAAGGTGCAGCCACGTTTACCATTGCTCTGTGAAATTTCACTGGCAAATCCAGTCATACAAATAGGAATTTGTGCAATCAGGAGGGCAAAAAATTTAATCATGCAGATTTCTTTACTCTATTGACAATGGGCTTTTTGCATGCTCAATGTTGCTGAACATTTCTAAGCTTACAGCACCTTAATATCTTTTTTGAGAAATTGAATAGCCCAATAAAAATATCAATGTTGCTTAATTTTGTATTGCTGACCATGCTTAAATTCAAGCTGCAAACAAGTTATACTAAGTAAGTGTGTGTTGATATTAGCGTAATGCAATCTGCATAAAGTACTTCAACACTCACCTCTGAACAAACCAAATTATGAGATGGGTTCACTATCACCTGGGTCTCAAGCACATCCCCGTTGTGCTGCAGGGTCTTCTGGCCTGTGGATAGATCCAAAATTTAAAAAGTTTGTGTATGACCATAAACAGCAGGAAATTATTTTATATTTGAGTATGTAACAGTTGCACACAATGGCTACAGCACAGTTACAAACATGACCGCAAAACATACAGTTTGAGTTTTAAGTTTACCTTATCATATTTTGAATTGCCTCCCTCTCTTTTTAATATGCCTTTCAATGAAAAAACACTACAAATTAAATTTGTGGTCACAATGATGCTTGCTGCGAAGTTCTGAGCCATTTATTTGAATAAAGCACAGCATACTGTAGCATCAGGAGTTAAAAATGTCCCATCACTGAATTACTCACCAAGACAACATCCAAAATGGTGCAAAAACCACCAGATCAGCAGCATATATGAATTGCATCATATTCCTCTAGTCGAAAGATTTTAGTCTACTTCCTTAAACTTTCATCATTCACGACAACAATATAATTTTGATGCAGTGGATTAGGAAGTACAGGATGTTGAAGAGGTCACAAAACAGATGTTTAAAACTAGCTGCATGACATGTTCCTGTCTTTTCCACAAACAATGAGCAAACGTGAGCTGATGGTAATTCTAGCCTCTACTCTGCAGCATGACTAGTTGAAAATGCATGATAGGAAGCATCTCTTTCCTTCCTGTGCAGGCAGAGTGCTATGACAACATCTTTGCAGCCTTTAGTAGTCGCAGAGAAGTTGAGAAACAATATCTAGGGCTGCAAACCAATATACGAGATCGAAGTCATACAGACTGTGGCGGCAGCAGCTTCAAATTAAGAGTTAATGGACACAACTAGCAATAATAAGTCATATTCAATAGCCAAAATATTGCAGCAATTCATGCAGGAGGACATGATGCTAACTTTTTTAGGATTAACACATTCAAAGAGAAGGAAACACAAAACAGTAAAGGAAATTATATCATAGAGAGAATCCTAGTCATAAGATTGATTGATTTTCCATGAAAAGATAAGATTTCAGGAGGTAAAATGCCACCTGAAGAAACTAAGAAATGCATGACTACATATTTTTTAAATGTACGCTAATATGTAGTTAAGTAAATATGATATTACTTTTCATTTGATGGCTACACCACATGATATTTTACTGACATTAAAATGGCAACTCAATTTATACCTCGTGAAAACAGGATATATAAAAGTGTATCGAAATCCTATGAAACCTACATTTCTTAAACTTGGCACATGTTTTAAACTAATTTTTATCACATATATACAAAAATATTTATCTTTAATAAATTATTCTGTTCCTAAATGCTTTATTATTATTGATATATATATATTTTCGTTTTCATTTTAAATTGTCGTAGTCACACCAGGGGGCCTTCTAAAAAAATTTAGTTACAACAAAAATCACTATTAACTATTGTGTCAATAAACTTCTAATTTGCTGCTTTTGCTGCGTTAGTAAGTTAGTTGTTAAATTTAGGTATTGTGTAGGATTAGGGAGGTGTAGAATATGCTCATCCAGAATATGTGCTTTATAAGTACTAATAAACAGTCAATATGTTAATAATAGGCATGCTAATATGCAGCTAGTTAATAGTGAGAATTGGTCCCTATTCTAAAGTGTATTACAAATACTTAAATTAGTTAACACAGATCAAAAGCCTAAATAATAAAACATTCTTTCAATATTAAAACATATTCCTTCTTTTCTAGGCCTATTCAAAGTTTGAATTTCAGAAACTCTCTCAATTTCTAAGTTACTAAGCACTGCTGGGGCACAGTGCCAAAACAAGTCCATAACTCAGTTAGAAACCAATGCCATGAAAGCAGAACCTGCAGCACTGTTGTTATTTACCACCATAATAAAACTTTCCTTAACTGCCTTCACCATGCCTCAGATTTTATCAATCAGTAATAATGTGTGTGGCGGCCCTTCCCCTGCCATGCATTACAAACAACTGCAGCACAGACCATCACATCTGCAGCTGAACACAGCTCTCCAGAACAGACACATGAGGGCCGTAGCTGAAATATAGCAGCATATGGAAACAGAGCGCTACTCATGTTGTGTACGGGACACTGTCAAACATATTGCAGGCTCTTGTACAAACACGCACCCAGATGGTCCTGTTCTGTGTCATTTGTGTAAATAAGGGTGAGGGGTTTAATCTGATCTATCTGCTGCTGTGTTCAGGACGTTCTGCTGGGACCAGCTGCTCTGACGAACACCTCACAGCTGAAACTATAGCTTGATAGCAGTTAAACTATGAGTTACTAAAAGGAGCTTCCTACATGGGGACATTAATGTGATTTTTAGAATTCTTGGAACTCTTAATTCTTTCTCGCACAGAAACATTGAACTTAAAATCATAAACTAAAGAAACAGCTATTTCTCTATAAAGAAAAATGTTTTTGTAAATATAAACTCATTGAATGAAAGAATGAATGGAGAATTTCAGTTTTATTTTTCATAGCTTTCATGACCATTTTTCAGTAAGTTAAAAATGACTCATAACATTAAATTAATTTAAAGATACAGTTAATTTAGGCCGTTATTAAAATGTTATTATTATTAATTTTGTGCATATTTGACAATATTAATACGCATCTCATTTCATGGTTTTATTTCAAAAACCAGTGAAATTCAAAATTTTCTACCATTAATTCCACTTTTTATTTCTGCATGTAAATCACAAGGCCTGAATGGAAATCACAAGGCCTGAATGGAAATCACAAGGCCTGAATGAAAATCACAAGGCCTGAATGAAATCACAAGGCCTGAATGGAGATCACAAGGCCTGAATGGAAATCCCAAGGCCTGAATGAAAATCACAAGGCCTGAATGAAAATCACAAGGCCTGAATGGAAATCACAAGGCCTGAATGTAGAGTTATCAAACCAACTGGAACTTAAAATTCCCTTAAACCCTTTCAAACTGGCAGCCCTTCATTGCCCAGATACCATAAGTGTCTCCAAGATTTCCGTTAAAGGCTGCTTCACGTGTGCGGGAATAAAGATGGATCTTTTCTCTAGATTAAAGTGGATCCAGAAACAGGATTAAGTATTTTCGGCCTTGGGTGAAAAAGCTCACTACTTCCAAAATGTACACAAACTCCATCACCTGTCAAACGAAAGACTGCATGAACTCATCATTAAGTATGAAACGACTCACTGATGTGGTTCAAAACGGTTTTATTATACCATATAGACAACATTGTGGATATAAGCCAATTTCCAGGAACAGGAGAAAACGCTTGACAGAGATCAGAGTGATCAGAGCAATCTGCCAGTGACATTCCTGAACAGCTGCTCAAAGATTAGTCCGGATTAGTCAGCATGTGTGCCTGGAAAAGACTGGGTCAGTAAACCCGTCACAGTCAGCGGGAACTAAGCCTACATGAACACACGGAGCAACAGATGCTGCACAGACGGGGTTAATGACAGGCACAGGCTGGAGAGCAGTGGCCAGTGACGGGGTAAAGACTAGACACGGGTCGTGATGGCTGTAGGCCATTTTATAGATTTTTTTTTTTTATTCATTGGAATTCCATTATTTTTTCTGGATTATGTTTGAATTGTTTAATTTTGAAATATTAAATATTTTTTAATTTTAGTAAATCAAAAATCATGTCTAATTGCATAATACTGCATATTAATTATTATTATTATTAATTTAACAATAATTTTTTACAGTGATGGGGCCCTACTTTTAGTTTTTTTATTTATTTCAAATTCATTATCAAAAACAGTGGCAATCCTAACACATTAACAATTTTATTAATATAAAAAATGTAAACAACTGATATATATATATATATATATATATATATATATATATATATATACTGTATATATATATATATATTAGGGGTGTAAACGATATCACAAAACCGAACCGAAATATCGCGATACACCACCCACGATACGAATCGCAGAACTCTCGTGGCGTTCCGCGGTACTCTCACGCCCCCTGCTGCCCATTGTTGAGGTTAATGGCACTTATCTCTAACTAACTATAAATTTAAAACTAATTTTTCTTTGCTTACATTTGATTTAAATTGTATTAGTAATGACTAATAAGAGCTTTTTAATTTTGTTCTAAATATTATATTCTAAAGTTACTGTTTTCCAAGTGCATGTCATTTCACGTGATGGGAGTGAGCGTCACACTCGGTTGCTAGTATATGCCGGATGGCTGCTTCGCATAGTGCTGAAATTGCAGATCCCCCGGACACATTTATGTCTCCTGTGTGGGAACATTTTGGTTTTCAGTGGAGTACAGAATGGGAATTCGTGTCGTAGACAAAGCACACACAATTTGTCGTAACTGTTTCACAAAATGCACTTATTACGACAGGAAAACACGTCTAATATGCAAGCGCATCTCTGGAGACTTCACCCCACATTGGTCCAAAATGGCGGCGCGCACAACAGACGCAGCGGCTTCTCTCTCTCCGACAGAACGGTGTTTCGTGTTTTTTGTCCTGTAAGTCGCAATGTTTTTGTACATATTCGTCTCGTCTACCTGTCTTCAAGCGCGCATACAGTCGTGAGTTTCTGCTCGATGTCGGCAGAACCACATTGTTAGAGTTAAACTCCGCGCACGCCGAAGAGCTGCGGGACCTCGGTCTGCTCCGGAGGCCTACACCATCACCGACCCCCACTACTGCATCTCGCCCAGAGCGGAGGCGCTACAAGCAGCGTGAGAGGAAGCAGAAGAGGGGTAAGCGCGGAGGTATCCGAGCTAGGCTAGCGGCTAACCCAAACAAGCCAGCTATCCCCACCATCGTACTGGCGAACGTACGCTCTTTGGACAATAAACTGGACCACATCCGACTACTTCGCTCTACTCAGAGGACTGTAAGAGACTGTTGTGTTTTTGTGTTTACGGAAACATGGCTTAACAACAGCGTTCCGGACTGCGCCATTCAGCTCGAGCAGCTAACATGCTATCGAGCAGACAGAGCTCTCGTCGAGGGAGGTAAGAGACGCGGCGGCGGGCTTTGTATTTACATCAATGATGCATGGTGTCGCGACGCTGTTGTGGTCTGCAAACACTGCTCACCCCTGGTGGAGTTTATGATTATTAAGTGCCGGCCGTTCTATCTACCGAGGGAATTTACAGCCATACTGCTCGTTGCTGTATACATCCCTCCCAGCTCCAATAACAACAATAGGAGTGAGGCACTAAATGATCTGTACCAGCACATCAGTGGGCAGCAGACAGCCCACCCAGATGCTTTTCTCATCTTGGCTGGGGATTTTAACCACGCAGACTTAAGGAGTGTGTTCCCAAAAATTCATCAACATATAGACTTTCCAACAAGGGGAAAAATACCCTGGATTTTGTTTACACCACACAAAGAGGAGCTTACAAGGCCCTCCCCCTCCCCCACCTCGGAGCCTCAGACCACATCACTGTCATGCTAATGCCTGCATACAGACCGCTCGTTAAAGCTATCAAACCAGTACACAAACAGATACAAGTGTGGCCTGAAGGGTCGTCAGAGGCACTTCAAGACTGTTTTGACACTACTGACTGGGATATGTTAAGCAGGCTGCCACATATAACAATACTACAGACCTCCAAGAGTACTCGAGACTGTCACTGCCTACATCACCAAGTGTATTGATGATGTAACGGTCACAAAGTCTATCACTGTCCGGGCCAACCAGAAGCCGTGGCTGACAGGGAGGTCTACAGACTTCTGAAGGCTCGGAATGCTGCCTTTAGAGCTGGAGATGAGGAGGGCCTGAAGACAGCTAGGGCCAACCTATCCCGCGGCATCAGAGAGGCCAAGAGACAGTACTCCAGGAGGATAGCCCATCGTTTCAGCGACAGCAGAGACACTCGGAGCCTGTGGCAGGGGATTCAGACCATTACGGACTACAAGCCCCCACACAGACCTGTGACAGCACCATCCCTGCTGAACGAGCTGAATGCCTTCTTCGCTCGCTTTGAAGCACAAAACAGCACCACTGCACAGAAGACTACACCTCCTCCGGCGACCAGATGATGACGCTGTCCCCGCACAGCGTGAGGAGATCCCTCAGCAGGATCAATGCACGCAAAGCTCCGGGTCCTGACAACATTCCTGGGGTGTACTGAGAACTGTGCAGTGGAACTCACTGATGTCTTCACAGACATTTTCAACATCTCACTAAGTCAGGCTGTTGTCCCCACATGCTTCAAAGCTACCACCATCATTCCAGTCCCGAAGAAGTCATCTCCATCCTGCTTCAATGACTACCGTCCAGTAGCACTCACTCCTATTCTCATGAAGTGCTTTGAACGGCTAGTCATGCAACACATCAAATCTGTCCTCCCCCCCTCCCTGGACCCCTTCCAGTTTGCATATAGGTCCAACCGCTCGACCGATGATGCCATCGCCACTGCCCTCCACCCAGCCCTCACACATCTGGACAAAACGGACACGTATGTCAGATTGCTGTTCATAGACTTCAGTTCAGCATTCAACACAATCATCCCTCAACAGCTCATTCATAAACTGGTCCAGCTGGGGCTCAATACATCGCTGTGCAACTGGCTGTTGGACTTTCTGACCGGGAGACCTCAGGCAGTACGGGTCGGCAGTAACACATCCAGCACCATCACACTGAACACAGGGGCCCCCAAGGATGTGTGCTGAGCCCCCTCCTCTTCACTCTGCTGACCCACGACTGCACACCATCACACAACTCCAACCTCTTCATTAAATTTGCGGATGACACGACTGTGGTGGGTCTCATCAGCAACAGAGATGAGACAAACTACAGGAGCGAGGTGAGCCGCCTGGCCGGATGGTGCAGTGACAACAATCTCTCTCTGAATGTGGAGAAGACGAAGGAGATTGTGTTGACTTCAGGAGAGTGCACACTCAGCATGCTCTCTGACCATCAACGGTGCGACTGTGGAGAGAGAGCGAGCAGCACCAAGTTCCTGGGTGTACACATCACAGAGGACCTCTCCTGGACCAACAACACTGCAGCACTAGCCAAGAAAGCACAACAGCGTCTCTACTTCCTCCGCAAACTCAGAAGAGCCAGAGCCCCGACCCCCATCATGTGCACCTTCTACAGAGGCACCATCGAGAGCATCCTGACTAGCTGCATCACTGTGTGGTATGGCGCCTGCAATGCGTCCTGCCGCAAGTCCCTTCAACGGATAGTGAGAGCAGCTGAGAAGATCGTTGGTGTCTCTCTCCCCTCCCTCCAGGACATCTACAGCACCCGTCTCACCCGCAAAGCCCTCTACATTGCAGGTGATACCACCCACCCGACACACAGCTTCTTCAGTCTGCTACCATCAGGGAGGAGACTGCGGAGTCTCCAGGCCAGGACCAACAGACTGAAGGACAGCTTCATCCACCAGGCTGTCAGGAAGCTGAACTCCCTCCCGTCCTTGCCCCCCCTCCCCTCTCTTACACCACGCACCACTGAACTCTGACCCCCCCCCCGCACACGACACACACACACACACACACTGTGACAAGCACCAGTCACTTTGTACAGCATTGGACTGACCTCATTTAACTACCTCTTCTGACAGTCTGAATAAAGACTGCTCTCTCGTCACTTTACTGGTTTGCACTATTTACCATGTGCCTTATGCCACTTTATCTATTTTTTATTATTATTATTTTTATTTATTTATTTTTTTTACATGTCCTTATTTGTATATTTGTGCGTTCTACTGTTAGTGTTTAGTGTTATCTGTATGCACAGGAGTAAGAGAGTAATGCATTTCAATTTCTGTATGTATGTACGGTACATGTGGTAGAATTGACAATAAAGCTGACTTTGACTTTTTTGACTTTGAGACTTTTTTTGACTTTGACTTGACTTTTTGACTTTAATATAAGCCCAAGAAGCCTCAAAAACAGAAACTTTTCCCACTGCCTTTAGAATGAAGCTACAAGCTAACTCGACCGTGCTCAAACAATTATAAAGGCAATAGGTGTTTTCATGGTGCTAGATATGCGTCCGTTTTCCGTTGAGAACGACGGATTCACACATTTGCAAATGTGTGTTGGAGCCTAGATATCAATTACAGGACGACCGGATTTCAGTCAGAATGTGCTGCCTCACCTTTACAGCGAAGTAAGAGCCAAACTAATGGAGGACCTGAGCAATGCTAAATTCATTGCTTTAAATACGGACGGGTGGACCTCCGTGCAACTCAGTCTTTCATGACGATCCAGCGCACTAACAATACGGACAACTGGGTGATTAAAAATCCCGTTCTGCAGACACGCGCTGTCTACGAAAGCACACAAGTGATCATTCTGTCGGAAATACTACAGGGAGCTGTAGCAGAGTGGAAAATCGACAGAGAAAATAATCAAAAAACTATTCCTGTGACAACAAGAGAGAAATGTTTTATTCTGACTAGTCTACAATGGAGGTATTTATTTCATTTTTGTTTATCAGTGTTATGCTGACTGCACTAAAAATGTGAAGCCAAAGTTAATAAAGAAAAAGTTAAGTTATTGTTATTATTAAGTTAAGTGAATCTATGTTCCTTAGCATTGCTGGTAAGATGACATGAACCCTACCCCCACAGAAAACAGAACCGAACCGTGGCTCTAAAACCGTGAACCGAACCATGCCACTGGTATATCGTTACACCCCTAATATATATATATACATATATAAAGACTATAGACATGGGTTGAAAGGCGTGTAGGGCACTATGTAATGAGTTGTTTGTTTTTATATTTCTGAATTAATAATTGAAAATAAATAAATAATAGACATGCATTTATTTATTGGAGGCCTTCTATTTTTTATTTTATTTATGATTTAATACAATTGCATTGAACATGGTGGCAAATATGAAGACAAAACAATAAGAATTTAATATTTTAAAATGTAACCAACTGAAAAATTAACAATTCCTTTTATTATTTAACAATGTGCTGGCGGTTTACTGTTAAAATGAAAACATGGACGAAAAAAAATTATGGTCTTCCATAAAATAAAATAAGTTAATAACTGTATTATTACTTTGAAAAGTACATGGTACTGTGCAGTAGTAATACATGTCATAATTTCTTCAAGTTAAACCAAACTTTTATTTTGATGTGTTGTCACAAAGAACATTTAGTTTTTGCATTCATGACAACACTTTGCAAATCAAATACAATAAAATGTGTTTGCGCTTTAATATTCATATACAGTGTTCCTGTGGCTCAGTGGTAGAGCATTGCGTTAGCAATGCAAAAGGTTGTGGGTTCAATTCCCAGGGAACACATACTGACAAAAAAAAAAATATATTATATCCTGAATGCACTGTAAGTCGCTTTGGATAAAAGCGTCTGCTAAATGCATAAATGTAAATGAATACACTAATCCACATCGCTCCGAAGTGTACAGCCCTACTTTTGATTTATTCATTTAAAAAAAAAATCACCAAACTACGCAACATTCTGCGTTATATTGAAAACTTATGTTATATTGATAACATAAAAATATGACCTGCAGTGAAAAGTGCATCTATTTTTCAAACCATGCCGCTTCAACACAGTGCCTTCATTGTACAAGGCAAATCAAAACACCGAGAGTTTGAGCTCCCTGTGATGTTAAAAGACACAAATATTAATTCTTAAACAACACAGAGAATTGAGTGCGGCACTCAAAGGCAGTGTTGTTCTGGGCACAGAGGCATTTACTGTCACAGACGGGTCTTTGAGAGGACTTCTCTATGAGGTGACGCTCATGAAGAGAACAGTTTGAGCCCGAGGGGAAGTTCAGATCAGGGAGTCCATTTCACATGCGCTAAAACATCCAAGTCAGGACAGAAGATATGAACCCAATCTTATCTTATTCTTATCTAACATCAGCATCTATCATTTATGGCTGTTTTTGCTTACATTTTGTGATATGAACAAAGGCTTCACTTTTGCACTGTAAGCATAAAAGAACAACTACATAGAAATATGCAATTTGTTTGCTTTTATTTGGGTTTTTATCGCTATGAAATTCAATTTAATTATATAGTGTACTATATTTAGAAATATATGAATCTAAATAGAAGAAATAAGAAAATAAAGTGACTAAACCATGAAAAATACAAAAATATGAATACATGCCATTATAGTATAATAAATAATGCTAACATTCCACAAGTCCAAAGCTTCAAAACTGATCGGGAACTGATCAATCTCTCAAAGAAAACACGATGTGCTGCAAGAACCTCAACAAAGTCACTAGCCAGTACAGACTAGGGTTGTGACGGTGAGTACATTTTCCCATCGGGTAATCGACGTGTTGTCACACCCGTTACAACGGTATCACCGTGGTGGGGGGGTCGTTTGAGTTTTCCCTCTTTTCCTCGCTTTGGTTTTAAATACCTGTAAGCGCCGTGTGTGTTTTACTTTGACTTTCATATCAGCGGCAATTCGGCGTCACGCAGTTGTTTGTTTTTAGTTATTTTTAGTTTTGCCTCTTTGCCTAATTTTCCTTTGCTTAAATAGCTCATAAAAGCACCGTGTGCACTTTACGTTAACTTTGAAGAAATTAAATTCAAGCAACAACTAAATACAACGTAGAACATCAAACTTGTATTAACAAAACAAATAAAAATACACCATGCTATATGCCTAATATAATAGTACAAATAACGTACACAAAGTTTAAATATACAAAACTAAAAATCAGTTAAGAATGAGGAACAAACAATTATGAAACAAAGAATGTTTATTAGTAAAAATGAATAAGAAAGATTGAAGAGACCTTGATTTAAAATAATGAAAAAAATAATAATTTGCGCTCTCGTCACCATAACATCCTATTTCTGCTTGAATACAGCTCAGTATATTCACGTAGTTGAATACAGCGAGTGTTTTATAACGGATGCTCGCGTGTGTTGGAGAAGTTTGTGAGGATCAGTGGTGTTTATGTGCACACGGGCATCAGACGCTCCAGACAGCTTGTTCTTACAGAGAAACTAATGATGGCGTCGTGAATAGTGAATAATAATAAAACAAATATTTTATTTTTTATTATTCAATTAATACAATATAAAGATACATCCCAACAAGCCTTTTTAATTATTTAATAAGTATTTGATCATTTATTTAATTTTCACTTGGTAGATCTCAGTGAGTTTCTCAAAAAGTGTTGACACCCCTGACTTAGATTAATGTCAGACTCAGAAGTCAACAGGCTTAAAACAGGCGCTTTTACATTTCGTTTAGAAACTCTTCCGCCATCGTCTTGTCTGTGTCACCTCACTCTTCTTGTCAGTCATCTCTTTTTACATGATAAATGAAATCTGATCTGTGATGTAGAGGTCTGCGCGGGACTGTTTTTTTTTAGTCCCGCTCCTGCAAGCTTTTATTCCGCACCCACCCGCTCCCGCGATATATTCACTGAATTTACTGACAGAAAAATGTCAATAACATTTAGCTGCCAAAACGGAAAAAAGTGTCAGAGAAAAAAAAAAAGTTATAAAAAATTGTAATCCTTATTTTTATTCATTTTGTCAGGATACAATTCGTTTATGCTAACATTCAGCCCACAACACAATAGAAAAAAAATAGGTTTAGCCTAATAGCTATTTTATTAGTCTTTTTAAAATACTAAATTAATTTTACATCTTGCTGTTAACACAGTGAAAAGTGCAGCAGAGAAAAATAAATAAATTTGACAGTCTGTCATTTAAAATGATAGGATAAGTATAATACAAAAAAAATTAAGTCAAGATGAGTTGAACGTCCTTCAAAGACAGCGCATCCACAGTTTGCTCCATCCTAATTCTGCTCGGTCACTCCTGGACGGTGCCACGGTGGGCAAGTGACGTAACGGTGTTGCGGCTTAACACCGGTATCACCACCAACACCGTCTATCGCAGCAAACCTATTAGCCACAAATCACTAACACAAGATAATTAACCTGTCATGATCTATTAATCCTCTGCTGAAAATCCACCAGACAAAGGATTCTTATATCTATCCATAACAAGAATATAGATTTCAATGGTTTCTCCATTGCTGAAGTCAGAGAAGAATCAGCCCAGCCAATAATCACTCACACTCAGCATCAATACATCACTGTGCCTTTGAGATAAATGAGAAGAATATACAAGACACATTTAAAAGCATCCTGATGACTCCCTTGGGCAGCACAGGTTTAATATAACGTGGTAAAAATGATTTAGGCCTGGAGAATTTCAGCTGTTCTATCAGCTGCCGGTCTTTTCTGCCCCACTCCAGTCTGCAAGGGACTTCTACTTTGTGGGCATTAAGGACATTTTAGTTTTGCTAGCGAACACAACATTTCTTAAAGAAATGCATTTTTGCAAATTTGCATTTTACCCAAGAAACTTTACGTTCACTTGCAAAAACTTTACATTTTACCCAAGAAACTTTACGTTCACTTGCAAAAACTTTACATTTTACCCAAGAAACTTTACGTTCACTTGCAAAAACTTTACATTTTACCCAAGAAACTTTACGTTCACTTGCAAAAACTTTACATTTTACCCAAGAAACTTTACGTTCACTTGCAAAAACTTTACATTTTACCCAAGAAACTTTACGTTCACTTGCAAAAACTTTACATTTTACAAGAAACTTACGTTCACTTGCAAAAACTTTACATTTTACCAAGAAACTTTACGTTCACTTGCAAAAACTTTACATTTTACCAAGAAACTTTACGTTCACTTGCCAAAAACTTTACATTTTACCCAAGAAACTTTACGTTCACTTGCAAAAACTTTACATTTTACCCAAGAAACTTTACGTTCACTTGCAAAAACTTTGCATTTCACCCAAGAAACTTTACGTTCACTTGCAAAAACTTTGCATTTCACCCAAGAAACTTTACGTTCACTTGCAAAAACTTTGCATTTCACCCAAGAAACTTTACGTTCACTTGCAAAAATGTTGTGTTCCACCCAAGAAACTTTATGTTCACTTGCAAAAACTTTGCATTTCACCCAAGAAACTTTATGTTCACTTGCAAAAACTTTGCATTTTACCCAAGAAACTTTACGTTCACTTGCTAACTTTTGCCTTCACTTGAAAAAGTTTGCGTGAGTGTAAAATATTTCTGTTCTCCAAAGAAACGTTATGTTCCCTTGCAGAAAATTTTGCCTTCAAGAAACTTGTGTGTTCAAAGTTTTGCAAGGGAAAACTAACTTTTTCTTAAAGAAATGCAATTTAGTTTTTGCAAGAGAATGCAAAATCATTGGAATATAATTTTATCTCATATACCTTTCCATCACTATGTCCCTTTAGGGTATCTGTATAATACTCTGTTAAACATTTAAAAAAAATCCCACACTTCACAGATCTCCCTCCAAAAATCAAATGCAAAAAAATAGACAAGTGCAAATAGTTCATACGTAGATTTTTTTATTCTTACCTTTGAGGTCTTCAGAGAAGGAAGCAGAGTGTCTTGAAATAAACAGCTTCAGCTGCTCATCTATGTTGCAAGCGGTCAAGTCAACGTTCCAGGAGCGAATACCTACACAAAGATGAAAGCAGCCCAGTCAGAATGCAGTAAACAAGCGAAAGCTCAATTATTCATGGACCCCAATCATGGTCCACTGAAGACACTGACATGGAGCACTTTCACTGACAGACAGCATCCTGTGGTCCATAGGCCAAGATACACAGACACAGACTGTATTTATAGCCCTTCTAGTGATATTTCAGTGTCTGCGGTGAAGGAAATGAGTAGGTGAACCACTGCACTGAGTTTTAGTGAAAATATGAAACCAAGCAGTGTTCCACTTTAAATGCACATTTTATAACTAAACAAGAGATCACAGTAAACTTGGTTTGAGTTTTTGTTTTCTGGACATAAATAAAGCAAAGACAGAGAGCAGAAGTTATGCACAATTCAATAGCTAACTGGAAAAAGTTTTTTTTTTTTTTTTGAGCCAAAATAAGGTGACCTTTCTACCACTGACTCACTTAAAAAAAAAACTCCACTACTGCATAGACTGCATTTTTTTCCTAACGTACTGCCCAAATTCTCAGCAGCAGTAGTGGATGGTAGCAATTAGTGTTGTCACAGTACCAAAATTTCTGTATTTGGTACCGATACCAGTTAAAATGGTGCATCTCGACAGTAAAGCCGGTTTCTTGATTAGCAGTAAATCATACGGCCTTATGCATCAAGAACCGGGTTGACTGGGTCCCTCGGTACCACCGGTACTTTAAAAGTTTAAAAGACGTTTTCATTTTTTTAGTACCGACTTGGTACCGAAGTACTGGGTCTTTTGACAACACTAGTAGCAATATACTTCGGCAAGTGGCCTTTGTGTTTTCCTAGCTTTTGTATTTTCCAGTAGAGTGGTTGAGTAACAAGCCTCTGACTAGTGATATATCACGACAAATATCACACATGAGCCACGTAAGCTCAGGAAATAATCAGTCTTATGGGATGTCTCTCTCATATGTTGCATTCAGAAGTCCAATTTATTTTAACAAATCAGCTTGTTCAGATGACATTTTTTTATTTATTTAAATATTTAGCTAAATGCGGTGGTTTTATAAATTGTGTGTTTTATAGTTTAATTGTTGTATTTAATATTTATTTAAAATGTATCTGTTCAAGCGTAATGTCAACCTCGAGTCCATTTATAAAAAACAATAGTAAATACAGTTGTTTAATACTACATAAATTGATAGTCTAAATTTCTAAATATACTGCCCTTTATATTAGCATATAATGCATTTACCTACATTTTAGTGGGTGTTTACGTGACACTGTTTTCCATTAAAAATGAAAATCTTATGCATTTTAGCCATACATTTAACATTTTTGGGCCTGCAAATGCAAACTTTTGAAAACGGTTTCAATGTGCGAGTTTTTGAAAATTATACCATTATCGTAAACAATAAAAACAAACTTATTAAATTCCTGAACCATGCATATTTTGTGTTTGGTCCATAGCTATGTGTGCAAGGACCAAACACATGTTCATTTATTTATATGTTTATTTATAAAGTGACATTGGCCCGGCATGAATTCAGTATTTAGTCATTTTCACAGATCCATTTCAATGGGAATTGTATTGACAAAGTTGTCGTCTGTACACAAACCTTTTAATAAAACGAAAGGAAAATCTTTTCTATTTGTAGTACAATTGTTGCGTAAACGTACCCTTAGTCTCTACTTGGGTAGACAAGTACTTTTCCCAAAAAGTATCCATTGTCTATTGCCCATACTGTATTGATGTTAAAGCACAGCTCAAACTAATTTTCAAACCAAACAGCTTTCTGTTAGTCAACATATTGAATGAATTTGATCAATTCAAACCCAATCCAAAACCTACGCTTGTAAATGTTTCGCTACGAAATTCCCAATCGCATGGATTTCTATTGAAATAACTAGATTTCGCTGTGAAAATATGCCAAGCAATGGTAAATGTGACCACATCCCAACAACTTCAAATTACAAAGTAGCTTGTTTCTAAGTAACTTTTCCAACGGTGGTAGCTACATGTTGGTACGCAAGTTACTATGTGGTTGCTAGCATGAACAAACGTTGCACACTTACTTTAGCAGACTGGTGTTTTTTAAGGATAAAGAAGTGTGGGAGCTGATCATGTTTTAAAGTGCCCCTATTATGGATATTTGAAAATGACATTTCATGCAGTGTGTAACCGCTCTAATTCAATGAAACATCCTGCAAAGTTTTAAAAGTGCACCATGCATAAAGTTATTGTCTCTCAAAAGAAAGAGTCGACTCTGAATCATTGAAGCGAGTCGTTTTTAAATTGACGTCAACATGAAACATTAGCATATTGCCCACCCACTTGTTGGTCTCTTCGCGTTGGTCTGAATAAAATTTAATTAATTATTTGCCACTAGGTGCTGCTTTTGGATCGGTAAAATAGTGGTTTCCACTAGGGCTGCCACTAACAACTATTTTTGTGTCGATTAATCTAACGACTAATTTATCGATTAATCGACTAATCTAAACTATTAATTTCCCACAGAAAAAATGTGTTAACTTAAGAATATTTTATTAAATCAAATGAAATCCAAATTTCTATGAAATCCTCTTTTAAATCTAAATTAACGTGCAAAATTGAGTGCAAGAAGCACGTGTCCATCTTATAGTCCAAATCACTGAAATCCGTTCAGTATCAGGAAGAAAATCAAGATTTTCCAGAAAATAATGGAAACCAGAATTTGGAAAAGATAAAACTGTAAAACTCAATTAATTAGACAGGCTATTTTATTAATACAATTTTATTTTATTTAACCATTAAAATTATTTTTTGTGGTAATACATGAAGATGTAAGTTAACAATAGCTTTTAAAATGACTTAAAATACATATGTAATAGCAATGCAATAATAATTAGTTCAAATAAAGTATCAAAATCATGAAATTATATGGATTTATTGAACAAATCTGTTAAAATACATAAATAGAGCTAATATTCATTACACAACAAAGGCCTGCAGGCCGCCTGATAATTATTTTTACACATTACTGCGATATCTAATCCTTGATTAATATTGACCAAGCACCATTTAATTCAAATGTCTACTTAATCTTTAAAATTTGGCCATTTATTTAGGACAGAAATGTTATAGCTATTTTAATTAGATGAATATGTGGACATCAAAACGTGTGAGTGTTTGAGCTTTTATTTTGAAATCGCGATGTATCCTGTGTTTGTGTAGGTTTATAAATGATTTATCTTACACATCTGATGAAATGGCGCACGTTGCGTTCCCAGATGAACGTTATAATAAACAGAAACTTACAACAACATGCAGAGATGGAGTTTGAGACGCTCCACATGTAAATGATAACAGTTTCTGTGGAGCGTAATATATCATGCAGCCCTGGAAACAGTCTAATAATATGTTTTATGGATTCTCGTCCGTGAAATGCGCCACTTCCGGTATTTTGCCGGTTAGTCGACGTGAGCAAAATTAAGTCGACTTTTTTTTTTAAATCGACGAATCGCGACAGCCCCTAGTTTCCACGGTTACGCTGTACACAAAGCAGCACTGCGCTCACAAACGCAGCTTTATCAGGCATTACAGGCATGATGAAATGAAAACGAGACCAATCACCGCAAATTAACGTCACGCAAAGAAGGGGTTTGGAAAAATGAACAATTGAGCAAATCGTTTGGGAGTCGTTGAGCAAGTAAGGTAAAAATAAATGCATATCATAAGACAAAGAAAGTGTTTTTTGACCATGCATGCATGCATGTCAGCCTGTTGTTGGGGAATCCTAAAACCAAAATATGAACCTTTAATAACCAATAATAGGGGCACTTTAATGAAAGTGGTGCAGAATGTGCTTATGAATTACGAGCTAACTGCTGTCACACTCTCAGTAGGGCTCAACAAGGGCCAAAATTATGAAAAACACACTATTGCAGATGCAGAACGACTGTGGTTCAACTCCACAGAAGAATTCCTTCCTATTTAAAGTTGCTGACAGCATTTAAAACAGAAGAAATCTTATTCTGTCCGATTAGCGAGCTGCAGCGTCTTACCATGAAGAGAAGGAAACGCTGGCAACAGTCACAAAGAGGATGTGTGCATATCAGCCACACGGCCCTTGTGTAGAGCCACAGATAAAGAGACAGAAAATCAAAGGAAAGCAGACGATGAAAGAAAAATAACTACAGCAATCCCAGCTGCACACACACGGTCATCTCTAACCAGCCCGGACTCCCAATCTTACCAACTAGAAAGTGTATAAACCCCCTCTAAAACCCAACAGGGGTGGAAGACCAGCTGGTCTAATCAGTTTTCTTTCAACGAGGCAGATGTATCTCGCACATTTGAAAGATGAACTTCGTACCAGCCAGCACAATGAGGAAGGAGAGTCTGCAAACACACGACTTGCTATATATAGCCTAACTGTGCAAAAGAATTGCTTTGCTTTCAGGGACTTTCAACAGTGAAAACAAGCCAGTGACGCATATCTGCTGCTATATGAATGCGCTTATCTATCTTTCATAAGTTCAGATTGAAGGACTGCAGGCTGGGAGAGATTTCGAGCAGACCGTCTGAACAGGGAAGTCATGTCGGCTCAGCCATGCTGAAGTAAATGAGCTGCGTTATTTATGTTCTGCAGAGCCAGCTGGGTCTTTAATGTGCTTTTGGGATCCAGGGGCCAAGAATCTCACAAAATAACCCTGAAATATTGAAAAACCAACACCATTATTTACACCTCAGAGATGTAGCCTCTTTGTAAACCAGACTCACCAGCTGTAATTTAGTCTGCCGTCTCTTCTGCAAAGAGCAGAGTCAAGCTTTAACTAACTTCCCCAAATTGATGTATGATCCTATACAGGTTTTATGCCATGCTTGGAAGCCGAGAGCCCCAGTTCAACAGTAAACACCCTCTGTGGGCATTCATCTCATTTTAGTTGGTACTCAGCTGACAAAATTAAAGGAGGTCAAAGTCACATGAACAAAAGGGAGTCTCTGGAGTTGATATTTGGTTACATTCATGCCATGTGACAGCTTTCATGAGACTTTCTGTGGTAATTCTGCATACCACCTACTCGTCAGGCTTTCATATCAATTGGGTAACAAGCACAGTCCTTAAAATTAAATGGGTCTAATATAGTCAAAGAAACTTTAAACTAGAAATCTATAGTTATTTCCCTTTACATTTCAACATTTGTACGAATAATAATAATAATAATAATAACAATATAGCAAAGCTCCAGCAACATTATACAAAAAGAGACTAGTGTCGCCCTTTTCTGCTAAAATTGTTACAATGTTTTCAGCGGTTTTGCTCTCTTCGTGATACAGACTCAGAGAGTGATGGGCGAGAGAGGCGCGCGCTGGCTCTCATTCAATCATCACATCACAGTATAAGACGAAACTTTACCTCTTTCAATCTCTGACACCAGTAAATCCACAAATCCAGCCGGACCGGGCTGTCCAACGATGACCAGCAAAGAGTATGTGTCGCTGCAGAAACCGGGTCGAGCGCTTCGGCTGGACTTTTCCATGCTTGCCAACTCGTCGATCTGCTCCGCCGCCATGTTGAAAAGTGTACACAAATTCGCGATGTCCGATTCTCGAGCGAGTCGTTCGCCTGACTCGGTTCTCTATAATGATTCAGTCGAACCGATTCTCTGGATCTTTTACGGAGAACATGCTGCAAGGGATAAATTGGAGTAACATGATACGAATTTGACACTAAAGAATATTTATTGTATTTTTTTAAGATGTAGGGATGTTAAAAGGGATGTTAATCTGGCAAATATATACAATTATAGGCTACTGAAAACAACGCATACAGCATTTATTATATAACTTACTCAGAAAACATGGTGATAACAGCCAGAAATTAAAACAATGTAACGTAAAATGCTATACTCGTGGACTTCTGGAAACAATTTAAACTCGAAAGAACCGGCTCACTGAAATGAATCGTTCGAAGGAACCGACCCCTTGAAATGAATTGGACAACCCAACGCTAACACAAGCGATGCGCTCAGGGAAACGCCTACAATTTATATACAAGGGGTGGGGAGTAGAGGTTGACGTCATTTGTGTTAGAAATTGCAAATTGGTTCTTTTTGCAAAAAAAGGGTTATTTTTGCTCTTTGCACCTGGAAACAGTCCCCCACATTTGCTGGCGTTGTAGTTATGTGAAAAAAGTTATGGTATGATGTCTCTATGTTTATCAAAGAAAATGTACTTTTTAATTTTAATTTGCAATGTGAAAATGTAATTTCTGGTTATTTTAATTTGGATAATTTAAATAACGAAGCTTTAGTCATTAATCTGCTTATTTTATTTGTCAGGTTTCATATTCATAAGTGTAAGTTTTCTAACAAAAAGCCCTGTTTTACAGTGGTTTATAAAGAATTGGAAAACTATGTTTGTACTATTCAACACAGTACAATTAGAAAGGCAATTAAAACTGCCCACTTGTGTTCTACCTTCAAAATCGTTGCATGATATAAAGGTCCTGCATGTCTATGATTGTATTTTCTCTTTTCTTTTCCCTTTTCTCTCTCTCTGTTGTCCTGCTGGCTCTATAATGTTTGTTGTATTCTTTTGTTTTTGTCATTTAAAGCATAATAATAAAAATTGTATTTTGAAAGGATTTAGAAACATCTATTAACGGAAAACTAGGTCTATGATAGATATATGTGTGTATTTATGCTTTTTATCTTAACAAGACAATGTATAAATCTATATGGATATTTATTAGAAATGTATTGAGTGATGTTATTCACAAAACAAAATTTCTTACATTCCATTTTATAAATGACTTTTTATACTTTTACACATTTTGTACCAATTCAAAAAAACTAAGAAAAAAGAGCTGCACATATGTAGGCTACTATATGTCAAATAAATAATTAAATACACACACATGTCATAATGTATATTTATCGCTATTTCTAAACTTGTTTGCTTTTAATGGATGGTAGTTTGCTCCAGTGTGGTTAAAATGCGTTAAAGAACAAATATGTGACCCTGAACCATAAATAAAGGGCCAATTTTTCGAAATTGACCTGAATAAATAATATTTCCATTGATGTGTGGTTTATGATAGGACAATATTTGGCCGAGATGCAACTATTTGAAAATCTGTAAAAAACTGAGGTGCAAAAAATCTAAATATTGAGAAATCATCGCCTTTAAAGTTGTCCAAATGAAGTTCTTAGCAATGCATATACTAATCAACAAATTACTTTTTTATATATTTGAGGAAGGAAATGTACTAAATATCTTCATGGAACATGATCTTTCTTTACCTATGTGATTTTTGACATAAAAGAAAATTGATAATTTTGACCCATGCAATGTATTTTGGCTATTACTATAAATATACCCCAGCGACTTAAGACTGGTTTTGAGGTCCATGGTCACATATTTCATGTAGACTCCAAACTAATTAATATTAATATTAGAGTGTTTGCCAAATAAATGCTGACAGCATACTGTCATACCAAGCAGCTAGTCTCTCTACTGCATGAATTTTTGGCACATGATACAAAATTATTCCACATAATTTTTGGTCTATATGGGAACATATTGAAAAAACATTTGTGAGGCAATGCAACAATGGTACAGAGAGGAATCATAAGACAATCAAGTCATAGGTAAGTAAACTTGTGATTGCATTTGATTATTAAATCCGGTCTTACTGCAGATGCTCCAACCCTAATTTTGAGTGATCTTAAAAACATTGATACTGATGTGTTTGATTAGGATGGAGCTAAAATCTGCAGGACATTCCAGGACCAAAGTTTCCCAGCCTGGTGTAGTATGTCGTGTCATATCATGTACTTCATGAATCAGATTTTACTTCGTTTGTGTTAAATGTCAAGAATTGCTGTGAAACAGAACATTAGACTTTGGGTGTTCCTTGCAGCCAGGAAATCTTCCCTTTTTGTCACACATTTTTTTTGACCTGACAAAAGTCTTCTCTACACCTTCATACACACACATATTTTTTAATGTACAGTTCATGTAATTTTAAATAAGATTACCAAAGCTAATAATCTTGCCTTCTTCTCACACCATGTGCTCCTGTGACCATGTGTCAGAACAGGACGTCCCACCTTAAAATGGTGTTTGATAGTGACTCCCACATCTTATTGGACTGTTCTTTGATACTTTTCAAACATATTAATTGGTTGCAATAATAAAAAAAAATGCACTTATCATGGGGCATAAGAAAAACTTTCAGTTGCCTGAGGGCAACACTATGCAGTAGAGGGTTAATGTCTTATCTAGCCTAACTTTTCTTAGTCTGCTGCGTCTGATAAAAACATATAATAGCTTTACCGCTCATCAAAGTGCTCTTTGACTTATTTGATAGCTCTGATATGGCACCAGCCCATTATTTATTTAGATTCAGTTTTCAGGGACTGTAATTGGTTGAAGCTTTGCACCACCCAGTGGCCATGACATGTCGTACACAGATTGTTCTCTCAGAGTAATCAGACTTTGAATAATAAATAGAGATATATACAAAAATGCATACCTTTATTTCATGTGTGCATTAATAAAACATGTTACAACTGACGGGAAACAGCAAACATCTCGAACAATCATCTGTAGGTACATTACAACGCTGGATAACGACAGAATGAGGCATGCTTTCACAAACACTTGAGGATGGAGAAGCTGCAGGTGGTTCCTCCTGGACAGCTGCACAGCTTCCCGAAACGAGCGCCCTTGCGGACCGCACACTGCTCTCCTGCATCACACTAAACACAGTTGTGTCAGACTTTACAGTTTTCATATTACATAATTAAGTACCGAACAGCTCAATTTGTGGAACACCTTATATAAAATTGTGTGATTTTCAATGCCGTACTCTTTCATATATTCCCATCATGAACGGTCTTCATCCCAAAATGAAATGCTGTCATCATTTAATCACCCCTTCAAAGCAACTTTGAAACAAGAATGAAATATTCTTAATGTTCACTCATCATTTTTTGTCCATCCATTGAAAGTAACCGAGCTGTTTAATCTAAGATTTGTATTGCTTTATTTCATGCTTTTAAAATAGGCTTTATTCACATATAAATCTACACATATATATAGAGCTCATCAAATCAACGGAGGCTCAGACGATCATGTTGAGTAGCTAGACTTTCAATGGATGGCCAAAAATGATAAGAGGATATTAAAAATATCTAAATTTGCGTGCTAAATATGAATGAAAGACTTTGAGTAAATTATGGGTGAACTACCTCTTTAATATCGGAAATCAGTATTACACTCGCATTTCTAAAAACGGAAATCACAGTTTTCTAATACATTAATAAGACAATTAAGTCAACATAGGTGAATTTGAATTATTTAAATAAATAAATTTGCTACGCATTCGCCACATATACCAAAAGCAACACACTACATTTTAATATGCACACTTCTATTTATGATTTTATCTATTTATTAAGCGATTTATTTGGAAATATACTCATTATATTTAATCCTTTTGTCCGTTCTCTAAACAAAATGTTTCAACCAAAACATGAGTTTGTTGATAATTCATATAGAGTTCAAAACGTACTGCAGAATATAAATGACCTAATTACATTGTTATTGTTATTTAATGAATTATATTAATGTGAACATATGTATAAACAGACTTACCGAGGAAACCCAACCAAACTTCTTCTCTGCAGTGGGAATCTGTTTATTTCTCAGTTTTTGGAGAACTTCTTGAAGAGCCTGGATCTGTAAGATATTGTTATTTTCTCAGTTAATTTATCTGTTAATGCTGTACCTTTAGAATGATTTCCAGAGTGTTCCCAAAGCTGTCTTACCAGTTCTTTCTCCTCTTGAGCCTTCATGTCATCTTCTAGCGAGCGGATCTCTAGAACATCATCACAGCTAACTAGTAGCATTAAGATGGAGCAGGTTATGGTTAGAAGAAAGATCCGATCACTAACCATTGTGGCTGGAAACAGGACTTGATTTGAGACAGACGTCTATTGTGACCAACTCTTCACAAGATACAGAAGAAGGACCATCTCGACCGTTTATAAGCTCTCTGTGCAATGACACAAATCCGTTCTAAATGCATCAACATGAGATGTTGTAGATGTCATGGATCATGACCCCACAGCACCTCCGAAGGCAATGCAAACTAAACGCTAGCTCCGTCCCCCTGAGAACGTCAGCATGATGATTCATACGTCTGACCCATGAACCTCAAACATCAAGCCACTGATGTACACCTAACCTCATCTTTGACTACAATTACCAACCATTTTTATTTCCGGAGAAGATCATTTAATTACCGGAACATCTATGACAAGAGATAGCCATTTTAAGGGACTGGGGCCAGTTGCAAACAATCCCTTTTGCAAATCTCTTTTGGTTTTGTAAGAGTACAAGTGGGTTAGGGGGAGTGAAAATGAAACATGCAGGATGTCACAATCACTAAATAATGTAAAAATCTCAGCATTAACATATAACGAATAGTAACTGAACAATTAGATCACCATGACTTTAATACACAGGAGATCTTCTCTGAAAGGTCCAAACCTGTGTTTGAAATTCTTTTCCATGTACAACCCGAATTCCGTAAATGTTGGGACGTTTTAAATTTGAATAAAATGAAAACTAAAAGGCTTTCAAATCACATGAGCCAATATTTTATTCACAATAGAACATAGATAACATAAATGTTTAAATGGAGAAATTGCACTTTAGAATTTCACTTTTATCCACTAAATGCTACAGGTCTCAAAAAAGTTGGCACTGGGGCATCAAAGGGCTGAAAAAGCAAGAAATGTTGAAAAGATTCAGTTGGGAGAACATCTAGCAACTGATTAAGATAATTGACATCAGGTCTGTTACATAAAATGGACGTCTTAGAGAGGCAGAGTCTCTCAGAAGAGGTAGCACTTTATTTTACAGTACGTGTACTTCCCTGGTACATGCATGGTAAATATCTTGTACCTACAGGCAAGTGAAGGGTAACACAAGGTACTTATCTGAAGTGTATGTACATGGTAGCAAATAAGAAACACGGCTGTACTTAACAGTCGTACATGCACAGTTATTATTTTGTACATATGGACAAGTGTGGGTAAGAACGCTCACTTACAGGTAGTGCCCGTACATGGTAACTAATTAGATACTTTACTGTAATTACTAATGCATATACCTGGTAAATATGTAGTACTTACGGACAGGTGGGTACAAACAGGCACATCCTTACAGTATCCGTATATGGTAACTAATAAGACACAAACAGTGCTAACACAGTTTGAAGAATTGTAATTCCTGTGTACTGTTTATGTAAAATGGTGCACTTTATTTTACAGTCATATTTCCATATACTTACTATGTAAGTACTGGTGTATGTACCTATTAGTTAATGTACAGGATAAGTTATGAGGCACTCAAGTTGGGGGGTATAAATCCAAGTTACTTATTGAGTAATTGATGGTACTTTATGAATAACTTTATGATAAATTTTATGCATCGATGTAAAGTTATGTATTTACTATTGTGAATAAAATATTGGCTCATGTGACTTGAAATTCTATTAGTTTTAATTTTACTCAAACTTAAAAAACAAACGTCCCAACATTTCCAAAATTAATGGAATTAGAGTGGGGGGGTGAAAAAGAAGAAATGCATCACAGCGGTAGGCCTATTACAAAGTGTCATGAATTAACAGATTTATATTTTTAAACATTACAAAAATCTATTATAGGGTAGAGGAGGAAAGAAATCAGTATTAAAAACTCTCTCATTGCCTTACCCCAAATCACAAGTAAGATTATACAATGATTTATAATTTGAGCTGTCGGGTCGATTTCGCGGGTCAGTTTCAAGTAATTTGTCTTTTGCTTTACTCAGGTCCAACAGACTAGTTGTGTTCATTCTGACAACTTGGCATTAACCAACATTATACAATGGATCGTTCAAAAATGCATTTATCGCAATTATTTGTTGTTACAAGCTACTTTTCTGAGATGGCCACAAAGACTTTAATTCATTTTAAAAGGACCCAGCGATGGACAGGTAAGAAGATCAATCGTTATGATCGTTATGTCGAATGTCTGAGTTGATTAACCAAAAAATAATAATAATAATAATTAAAGCAATTGTTTTTAATAGGCCTAGTAAAAACAACAGTTGAAGACCTGCTCAAAAACATTACATATACTACATATAGGCCTACAAATTAGTCCCTTCCTTGATAGCACACGTACACCTCGGAGACGTCTATTTGACGTCTGCATTTACATCTGCAAGACATATTTTTTAGGGTGTTTGCTCATCTGGAATACTTCTATAGGACGTCTCCTTTTAGATGTCAAATAGGCGTCTATTAGATATCTTTAAGATGTTTATGATTTAGAATATATGTAAAACTGACATCTTAAAGACGTCTGCCAGATGTTTGTAGACAGCAGATGCTTTCAAGATCAAGAGATCTTTAACAGACATCTTGCAGATGTACATGTGCTATCTGGGTTATTTATGTATTTATTTGTTTGTTAGTTGGTTAGATAGCTAATTAGTTAGCTTATGTCTTTTCTTTTTGATTTAATATCATTCGGGATATTTCACTATTGCCTGAAACCATCAAACTCTTCTCACTTCACGTAGCCTAATTAACAAAACCTTGTGAACCGCGAAAAGTGCGGTCACAAACAAGAGGGCTGTTTTGTCACGATTTATGAAGCACAGCTCATAAGTCACAGAAGTCACTTTTAAACCAAGCAACTTAGCCTACTCTTGGGACAAATTCGCGTGACCAATTTGCGTTTTCTTGCTTAATACATGTGGTAAAATCTTTTGCCCTCACGTGAAAATCCTGACCGCGTGGATTCATATTGAAATGATTATTTCTCCTCAGAAATTCACTGAACAACGGCAAACGTGATCGCTCTTTAACTCGCAGTTCACGTCTTGACCACAAGAGGGACAAATCTTCCATTTTGTGACAGAGACGTGCAACACAATTCCAACAAACAGCATATTTTGATCTTGGTCTTTATTGAGAAATATGAGACAGTTTAATGTGGATTATTGTAGAATCCACAAATAAATGAACACTAATACCTTATTCAAAACGTCAGAAACAAATTATAAGAATGGTAGTTAATTTTCCTTTCATCCTCCTTTCTTTTTAAATTATTTTAGGTATCCATTTAAACCCACACACAGGCTCCTCAGCTTATCAGATCCTGGTCGTTGAATGCAGAGCCTGCTGCGGTCGTGTCTGCAAGTGAAGACTCTGTAGTGTTTGGAGGAGCGATGCTGGCAATGACCGGCTTGAACTCTTTCCAGGGTTTAGTAGGACAGTTGAGCGGTGTGCGTTGGGTTGTGCTGATGCTCTCCTTGGATTCCTCTGAGGATTCTTTGACTTGTGTGCTTTCAGGCATGATCCTAAGAGGAGACCAGCCAGGTGGCCGTTTAAATCTTGTGACAGACTGAAAACAAGACGTTGGGCATGAATGGGGTTAATTGAAAATCTATCACCAATGCTGTGAAAATTATGTTTAATAAAATTAAATGATTGATTGGTTGGCTCACCTTACTAACCACTGTCTCACATTCAACATGCACTTGTGGGCCCTCGTGCCTCCATGGAGCCACGTCCACAGTAGAGTTACACTGCAAGACCTCCTAAACAACAACTTATGTGAGAGGCTACACATTCCTTAAATCTGATAAATCATTTCAACATTTCATCCGACAAAGAACAACTTATCTCAGAACAATTGTATCTCAGACTAAGTTAATCAATATTAAATTACACTAGCATTGGATGTTACCGTTTTTTCCTGCATTGGGTGGCACTCCTCAGTAACCACTTTGAATTCGGCCCTGGTGCAGTTGCTCTTCTCAATCAAAAACTGCAATTTATACCTGAATCCAGCAACCACCTACACACAGAAAAGATCCGAAACAGCACATTAACCTTGATGATCTTGAGCTAAACCAATTTGACCAACTGCAACCAACAGCCCAATCTGACAAATGCAGTCCAATGGATTGTCTAATGAGGTGATTTCACATTTGTATTTGTGCATTTGGAAGACAACTCTATCAGGTTACTTTATATTGCATTGGTCTTATAAGTGAACACATTCCCTGGGAATCAAACAGCTGAGCAAAAAGAGAACCTGTTTTGTTGCAGATGTCAAGTCCTTAAAGATGAAGAAATGCTTGTGATTGACCAGGCCGTTGGCTTTCGACAAAGAATGAATGAGCGGTCCTCTCAGTTCTTTATGATATATATTGATATTTTCAAGGCAGCCCAGACACGGGGCGACTTTAGATGAAGCAGCTGGCTCAGCTGTCGGGAAAGTTTAGAGTGAGTACATTTTGATGCCTTAAGTAGATGTCATATTTCAGCCTACAACATTTTATATAACATCATATTGTTTAATCGACAAATTACAATACTACACAAAATTCAATAGGGAGATCCAACCAATCAGAGTAGTCAGTGTTGGAAATGGAAATCGCAAATTTAAAGAAATAGTTCGCCCAAAAATTTAAATTCTGTCATTTATTACTCGCCCTCGTGTCATTTCAAACCCGTAAGACCTTCGTTCATCTTCAGAACACAAATTAAGATATTTTTGATGAAATCTGAGAGCTCTCTGTTTCTCCCTTTGACAGCAAGGATATTACCACGATCAACGCACAGAAATGTAGCAAGGACATCGTTAAAATAATCCATGTGACATCAGGGGTTCAACCGTGATTTTACGAAACAATGAAAACAATAACAACATAATTTATTCAACAATTCTTCTCCCCGAGTTTCCATCTTCCGCCATTTTGGAGCGTATCCCAGAACGTAATCGGTGTTGTTTACGTTCAGCATGTGCGCACTTTAGCCTGAACGTAAACAACACTGATTAAGTTGAAAGTATTCTCGTAGCTTCGTAAAATCACGGTTGAACCCCTGACACATGGACTATTTTAACGATGTCCTTGCTACATTTCTGTGCATTGATCGTGTTAGGATCCTTGCGGTCTATGAGAGGAACAGAGAGCTCTCAGATTTCATCAAAAATATCTTCATTTGTGTTCCGAAGATGAACGAAGGTCTTACGGGTTTGAAACGACACAAGGTGAGTAATAAATGACAGAATTTTCATTTTTGGGTGAACTACTAATTTAAGAACTACTGATATAAAGTTTTTGTAAATGTTTGAAAGACTTATGCAAAGACTATAAATAAACCGTATAATAAAATTTTTTATCCAATTTGATTAGCAATGCTTTATGTGAGGAGCGCACAGTCCCATATTTTGTATGTAGATGAGTGAGTCAGATTTATTTGTATAACACCTTTCACAATACACATTGTTTTAAAGCAGCTTTACAGAAAATCTGATTTCTGCTTATAATATCTTAATATGCCTTATAGCTGGCGATAGTATTGTTACAATTTGCGACGATACAAGCAATCAGGCAGTTGAGATTTGCTATATGGTCCATGTTTGCTTAACATGAGTGTTTATATCCAGGTGAGCTTAAACTTGTAATTGTATAGTTCATTTTCAATTTTTAATCTGTTAATTCATTTTTGTTATTAATTAATTATATGGTGCTATTGATAATTATGAATTCTGTGATATGACTGAAGTCGTTATCTCATGTGAATATACAGGATTTTTATTAATTTGTCACAAAAGCCCACAAAAGCAAAACACAGTAATGACGCCAATACTAAACCTGAAAAAAAGGGTTTCAAAAAACCTTTCCTGAATTTGAGGGAATCTGAATCTTGTCCGTCACTGGACAATTTATTTTGTAGTTACTACAGTTTGCATTTCTAGAGCAGAAAAGTGCTATACAACTTTTAAAACGGAAAAAATGATTGTGTGCACCTATAACTGTAAAGTAAAAAGGGATTAAATGGTAGTTATTACAGTCAGAACACAACATGCGACATACCTGTACAGTCATGTAACAGTAACTCTTGACCTGCTTCTTCAAACTGGACTTTCGCGTGACAGATTATGAGTGCCTGAGGAACCACAAAATACACATGTACAGTACTATAATCATGGCCAAAGCCTGCTGTTAGGCACTAATTACCAGTGCTGGGGGTATCGCATTACAAGTAATGCAAATTATGTAATCAGATTACTTTTTCAAGAAGAGGCGTTTTCTTCAGAAGGGCCTTTACAGTTGACAAAAATATAACATTTGGATTTTTTTGTTATTTTAAAAAAACTAAATAAAACAAATAAGCAAGCTCCGCTCATGTGATAAAAGGTTACACAAAAGTTTATTGCTTTCCATAAAAAGTAACTGAGTAGCACAATTAGTTACACTCTGTGGAGTAACGCAATATGGTTATGCATTACTTTTAAAAGTATTTGATTGTGTTTGGAAACATATTTGTATAATTTACGCTAATCTGTATGACTGATATAATTGACTGTTGCACCAGGTTAGTATTGTTTCTAAATGCGAGGGTTTGTTTGGCAATAATGAATGTAGATTATCATGAAGATCTTACCTTATCCGCTTCTTGCAGGTAGTCACATTCATGCCAAACCTTGTCTCCTCCTGCTGGACAATCTGTCTCTCTGCTTGTGAACCGTACAAACACAACTTCCACCGATTCATTCTGAGCCTGTGGAAATTACTGTTTTATGCTACACTCTTCACATGGTTTTTAACATCAATGGAACCACTAAAGTTTCTTACTACACTCTTAAAAATAAAGGTTCTATATTGGCGTCAATGGTTCTATAAAGAACATTAAACATCCATGGAACCTTTCTAATGGTTCTTTATAGTCAAAAAAGGTTCTTTGGATTTCTAAAATGTTCTTCAAACTGGTTATTTTACGAACTGTTCACCGAACGGTTCTTTGGGGAACCAAAAAAATGGTTCTTCTATGGCATCTCTGCAAAAACACCCGTTTGAAACCTTTAATTTTAAGAGTGTAGTGGAAAAATGGTTCTTCTATCACGTTGCTAAACTCTTAAAAATAAAGGTTTCAAAAGGGTTTTCACAGCGATGCCTCAGAAGAACCATTTTTGTTTTCCAAAATAACCTTTCAGTGAACAGTTCTTAAAATAACCATTTTTTCTTAGCATGAAAAACATTCCAACAATGTAAAGAACGTTTTGCGCATTGATAAGGTTGCATGGATGTTAAAGGTTCTTCATGTAATAAAGAACCTTCATTATTAAGAGTGCAGGACAACCTAGAGTTGCTTAGAGTTGAAATATTGTACAACGCAAAGAGCAAAACTACATCCTACCTTTGTAGCCTCCAGGATTTCATAGAGAGCCAGTTGACCACCTTCAGTTAATATCTTATTGTGTGTGGAAAGAGTTAAATTCACAACATTCTCCACACGTTTATCATCACACGGAATTTTAATGTCAGTTTGTCCAAGTCCTCCAGAAGAATAAAGCCAAGCTAGCGCAAAAACCACCAAGATCTTGTCCTGCATCATTGTGCTCTTCTGAAAAGCCAGCAGTGTTGAGTGAGAGGGTTCAGAAGTGTCCACGCTGGACTCTATCCTCCTCTGTAATGATTTACTCACTGCTAGAATGCTCAATTCTGTGTCTGTATCTCCAGCTGTCCAAATATGGTGCGATGGTATTCAGTAGATGAAATGCAAATGTTTACTTGTCTGAGATGCTCTCCACAACACACACAGTTCTCTGAATCACCGCTCCAAAGCCTTGATAAGGGACCTTCACTGAGACCTTCACATGATGGTGCACAAATTTACATCAGATCACAGTTTTAACATTTTATTTTAGTGGACAATCGGTTCCAAAAGATCCAAAATCCAGAGTGTTCCATGAGTTCTGGATTCAAACACTGACTCTCAGGCAAAAATAAATACCAGTTTGTCTACAAATAAATAATTGATTACAGTATTTATTGGTTTTTGGTTTTATTTGACCATTTTATCTCAAGTTTCCATGATAGTGTAAGTTACACAAAGCATGTTTTAAAGAAAAGTCCAGTGCTTCATAACAGACACACAAGCAGCGTTAGAATGCAAAGTTGCGTTAAGTAAATTGACAAAAGCAGTATTGTGTATTTAAGGCCATACTTTGTCCCCTGTACCTTTGACCTGTGCTGTGTATTTTCCTCTCATGTAATTAAAGGCATGATCTCGCACCAAATTACAGAGTTAGTACTTCAACATACTGAAGAGAATTTACTAATAAAAAGATGATACATTAAAAATAAGTGTAATTTTAATAGAAGAATAATTTAAATGCTACAGTAAAAATATAACGGTTTTAATTATTTTTTAATAAAATAATAAACTATATTAATTAACGTTACCTTAGCATATATATTACATGTTGATATTATATTTAATGTCAACACAATTTGGTGTTTGGTGATGAGTTTTTGGCTCAAGGTCTGCATTTAAAGTCACACCAGAGGTGTTCAGCTGGCTTTCTGCAAACCAGTCAAGTTCTTCCACACTGACTGAATCATCATTTCTCTTTGATCCTTGTCTTATACACAGAGACACTGTCATGTTAGAATAGAAAAGGGTTCTGTCCAAACTGTTGCTATAAAATTAGAAGCACACAATTCCCTAGAATATCATTATATGCTTAAACATTAAGATTTGTACTCATGGAAATTACTAAAGTAGTAAAACCTTTCATTAGAAGGGGGTGACCTAATACTTTTGCCAATATAGTGTAAGTAATGCAAGTTACATTGTTTTCCCATTGATTCACTGACAGCCCCCTTGTCCTTCAGCCTGAGGCTTATTCATTTCACTTTTGACGTAAAAGGGTCTTTACAGTTACATAAAAAATATTACATATATTATATATACATTTTTTTTTTTTTAAACAAATAAGCACCCCCAGCACAGGTGACAAAAAGTACCCTAACGCAAAAGTAACAATGCATTACTTTCCATAAAAAGTAACTGTAACACAATCGGTACTTTTTATGGACTAGTGCAATATTGTAATGCATTACTTTTAAAAGTGTTGGTAATTTGTCATTTTCCTGTTTTGCTCATCTTGCCATGTGTATGTCACGCAAAATGGGGAATATCAAGAAAAAACCTTCAATATATTATTACTATAAAGCTACATTTTCAAAATATCAAAACATACTTAAAATTGAAGCTATTAGGATGCCTTTTAGGATCTTTTAAGAGGAATAGTCATCCTTTGAGTTGAACAATTGTCCATTTAGAGGTCAAAACGATACAACATTGCATTTTTGGCAAAAAATAAATAAATAAATGACTACCTGCTTTTTTTATTGCAATCTACAGTCAACCTTTTTTTTTTTTTTTTACTTTTAAGCACCACAAAAAATGTGACAAATATTGAAAATGTCAAGTTATTGGTAATTCACGTTGCTGTGACATTGAACCCTTTGAGGCACTGAATGCATTTTTTCTTCAATGAAAAAGTATGGCAAATATTAGTGACAACTGACCTGTTGGCAGCACTACATTTTTGGCAAGAGCCTAAAACTGGCACCATGAATGTCCAAACCCAACTCTACCCATGCCACTACTTTTTAATCAAAGAGATGTCTAGATTGCTTAGAAAGTCAATTTAACGCTAAAACTCTTGATCTGGAATATATGTTTTACTCCAACATAGAGGTTTTACTCAGATCATGACTTGTTTTACTAATCGTGGGCTTGGCTAAAGAAGCTTCCTGATGTCAGACAATTGCTGACAGCATCAAAGTATAAGTGTCCTCCTTCACAACCACATGTGCATTATTTCACCGTGGCTTCAGAGCTGATACAATAAGAGCAACTGCCCTGAAACACAAGAGCCACTTTCTCAAAATGACTCACGCAAGTTGCTACATCGCTTTGCTTCTTCTGCTGTTTTCCATGCATTGGCAAGGTGAGTGGATTTGCCTTTCATTTGAAGTCAAATAGTGATTTTAATGGTACAAAACATTGCATATATTCTTATAAATGATGATTTATAATGAGAAAAGTGATTTATGAATAGATTTCTAACTATGAAGTTCTAGCAAGTTCTTGCCTAATTTCCGAGAACCCAGAACAAAGCAACACTGAGTCAGTTTAACCGCATCAATGATTGGTCCTGGTAGCTCTGTGTTGGTTAACATTTCACGAAATGGTGTTGAAGCCCCCTGTTGTTTTGCGCTTACAGGAAGCTCTCTAGCCTCAAACCCCCTTCAACTTTCAGCTACAGGAGACGAAGTTCCTGCCATCATCAACAGTGATCCTCCCATTACGAATCTGCCCCAGAAACCCGTTCTCCAGCCCAAAGAAAGCATCCCACCTGCGTTTCTGTACACTTTAAGGAACGCTCAGGGCAAAGTGTGTGTGAGGGCCAGTTTGGGAGTGGAGTATGTGGTGCGAGAGAACAAAGTAAGCTTGTTATTTTCTCAGCATTTTTATTCAGCTTCTCAGCATATTCTAGAAAGGGGTGAGAACTCACTTGGTTTACCACCAACGTTGTCAACGGCTCACTGCACAGTCAGAAAAAACTTGTATGGGCACAACATCAACGTCAGCATCCTTAAGAGTACATCTTTCTAATATTTTACATTGATTGATGGCAGAATGAATTAAGACAAACGATAATGTGAAAAACTTCATTATAATCCCTTGTAAGAAATAAGTACTCTTAATTGTATTGAACGTGCACTTGTAGTGAACCTCAAATCTTAAGTTTATTTAAAACAAACACTACTTGCAAATAATGTAATGGAATAAAAAGCCACTTAAGTGTACTTTAAGTACGCTTTCATAACACTCTTACGTATACTTTTAACAAGTGCGCTAATGTCAAATTAAGGGTTTTACTTAAAAATGCATTTTGAATGCTATAAAAAGTACACTTATTTTGACGCGTCAACTAACATACTAAAACACATCATGTATATAGTCATTTTAACTGTAGCGTCTCAATCAATATTACATTATTTTAAGTTAATATATTTAAGTTAATATATGCGCATATTTAAATACATTACATGCAAGTTTCAATAGAAACGACAAAGTGTGTTACTTAAAATGTAAAAAATGGATAAGACAAAAACACTTAATATATAATACATAATACAAAAAAACATAATACATTTTAATTTAATTGCAATTAATATGCAGTTAAATATCTAAAAACATTACATTAAGTTAGCACTGAAGTATTTTCTTTAAAAGTATGTTATTTCTAATATTAACCAAAATTTCACGTTTTTGACAATATATTTTTCACTGTGTACATTCAGTCCACTCAAAGAGTACAATAACATGTTTACTGGGATGTAATAATTGGAAAGAAATATTGATTTTTGTTCATTATTTTCTTTTTTTTTGCCATGCCTACACTTTCTGTGCGGTCACACCACATTTGAGTGTCTTGATCTTAAGCACATTATATTTATGGTTGATTTTACACGATGTCCATGATGTTGATCCAGTAATCACATTGTATTCCACACTTGTATTGCAGAAGAACTATTATTTCAATGTGAATCCCAGCTTTACACAAGTCACGGGATACTGTGGGAGCCAAAAGTCTGTTTTCTCACTGGAGTTCGATGGTGGACATCTGGAGTTCACTTTCATCAAGGTACCTACAGTAGCTTTTATCTCTATGATAAGGTTTCTCTTTGAGGTTAAGCGTGTGCAGCCTTAATCAACATGCAATGCAATTTTTCCCCACACTTGCAGGAAGGTGATCTCTCCTATGTGAACACCGTCAAAGGTCTTCTGAAACCTGTTCCCCCATGTAAAAATTGTCAGAGTAAGTATAAATTACACTATAACCTTTACAAAAATTGTCAAATACGATTATTCTTATCCTAAAAATATCTTTATATTTTATCTGGGGCTTGACAGTTAAGAGATAGCGTGTGGAAAAACTGAATTTGTCTTACTCCGCCTGTCGAGAAGAAACGGCACACATCTCGATTAAGACCCAAGCATTCATTACATGTCTACATCTTTTAAAAACACAGCCAATGTTTAACCTTGTATCACACCATTGGCAAGCCTTGAAATGTATTTTTTTCTATCTATTTAGTTTTATTTTCTACTGTGAAACAATGGCCTGGGCCAGCGCTGCCACCTTGTGGAACAACTGATTAGTGCAAAACCAAGTCCAAGCGCATACAATGTTATACAAATCGGTACAGTACACATACTCTTCTGGTGATGAAAATTTGCATCACATGCACTGTACGCAGACCCTCGCTTACACATAAAAATCGATATACTTTGGCCTTTAGTCCCAAACCGGCTAAACACTCTCTGGCTCCGCCTGCTACAGTAGCCCCGCCCCAGTCTCTCGCTATTGGTTGAGCTAAAAAGATACTGGCGGATTCAAGCAGACTGCTCTAATGGTACGTTTATGCAACAACAATTAACAGAAAACAAAACAATGTACTTTTGCCTTTGCGTTTTTCAAAATCTTCCCATACAGATTACAATGTTCTCAAAACAGTCCCTGTTCCCACAAATCTGTGAAAACAATTAAAAATACCGTATGCCAGACGTTAGCGATGTCTTAGTAAAGAAACACGCACACAAGTTCACTGTTTTCACTCATTCACACTTTTGTAGTTTACACAGAGAACATAATGCTATTATTTACTACGGAAGGCAGATGGGGCCAAAAGTCTTCGAAGGGGTGGTTGAGTGCAATTGTACTTTTTTAACGTGTAACGTTGAGCATAAACAATATCCGCAAAATTCTGAAGCTGAAAGTTCAAAGCAAACGAAGACATCGTCTTTTAAAATGATGGCGGTTTAATGCCTACAAAAACGGCTTGTAGGTACTGCAACAAGTTACAGGCGACAACGAGGAACAAGCAAGAAAGGGGCGAAGCCATGCTGTGCTGCTTTAGAGAAGAGGAAGAGTTGTTGACATGCCGTCAAAACTAGGGGTGCACGGAAAAATCTATTCATATAAACGATCTTCTAATGTTTCTAATGGATTCACAAGTTCAATGATCTAGAGCAGGACATCATCAGCACGTTATAGGAGAAGGGACAGAGCGGTGTGAAATAAAGGTCAATTATGTATTTTTTTATTATAATTTCTGCATTTGAGGCATAGGATGTCATAATGGTACACTGGTATACATGTATGCAAACATCAGGCATTACACTCTAAAAAATGCTGGATTGTTTTAACCCAAATGTGGACTAACCCAGGTAAAATTTGGGTAAAAATGTTACATTCAATTTTTAACCCAAAAGTTGGGTCAGTCTATGTTGGGTTCGAACAACCCAACATTTTATAATGTATATTGGTTCATGAGGATAGTGCATTGGTACATTGTGTGTGATGTCAGACTTAATGTAGATTCATTAATATGTGGGTAAATCTAGAGGTCAGTCTCCTTTAAAAGATTATTACACATTCGAACATGGCCAGAATGTGCGCACATTGAAAGACAAGTTCAAATATGTTGTCTTAACACCATAACATTTTACATTTTTACATGTACTAAAGATACACAGCAAACTGATGCCTTAACACAGCCAGAATGTGCATGTCTACACCTTCAAAATAAACGCATTCAAAATGGCTGCATTTGGACAAACAATGCATGCTTTTTTTTGGCCCCATTGGCCTTCCATAGTTTTCAAAGGTTTGCATTTTCAGGCCCTCAAAACTGTGTGGTCATTTAAATAAATGGCAAAAATGCATAAACAAAATGCATGGGTTTTTGTTTTCTTTTTTCGACATGTAAATGCTGCCTGGCAGGCTCATTGTTTACACTTTTGGGGGGAGATAAACCCGCAAATGGCATACTTTACTATACCAATTAACAAAAAAATTGGGTTAAGAATGTATTTTTACATAATAATCTCCCAAACTAAGTACACTGTATACCTTTAATCCACAGATAAAACCTACGTAGGAGTTGTAAACCACGAAAAGCTATTCAAAGCAAAAAATGGCCTAAGCTTCCAATGCAAGTCTCAGACAACCCTGATACTAGCAAGCTACTTCAGAGTCAAACTGGTGCCACTCCAGATCCAAGGCTTTGATCTGGCTAATGGAGCGTTTGGAAAAGGTACATGCATTTCACACCGTAGACCGTAGAGAAGCTATTTCTACATATCTATCTTTATTCTGTTATTTACCCAAGACTAAGATGGTTTCTCACGTCTTGATTTCAGAGGTCGAGTGCTGGGATGATTACAACAAGCGCATGATCCCCATTATTCTGGGTGCTGTAGCTGCAGCAGTTTGCCTCATCGCCATTCTGACGTTTGTGCTCGTCAGAGAACGCCGCGGCCAAGGCTACGAACAGCTCTGAGTGTCTAGATGTGTACTGCGAAGATGAATCACAAGATTGAATCATGTTTTACAGTGTATGAATATTGCTTTAAATGATCTCAGTAAACAATTAAAATGTAATACTGCTAGAAATGTGCTTATTATAGACTATGGTCATTCTGATGTCTGAAGGGTTTGGGCCATGACAAGGTATATACATTCAAGGGAATGATTATGATAAAGTGCACAATATGTTAATATGAAACACTTTTTGTGAAATGCCATTGGAAACAAATGCTGATTTTTGTAATAAGAAAATGGGTTTGATCAAATTAGTGTTAGACTTTCATATTTTGGGGGGTTTTACTGTTGCTTAAAATGATTAAATAGCTTATATTACATTTTAAATACAGATATTATGGATGTTTTTTCCCTCTTAATTCTTAATAATTCCTAATTGCTAATCAGTCAACATCAAGTTCCTATATTCTGACAACACATTTACATTCAATACATTCATATTACTTACATTTATAAAATATACTTTTAATGGTCGCTAAATAATTACTTATTTAAAAGAAGTACTTCCTCAGAGAGGATGCGATTTTGAACAGAAGCTTTTTATTTCTGTCGGGTCGGATTTCGCGGGACATTGCATACACATGCCATTGGACCCGTGAGTGTCATATTCATAAACAGAAAAGTAGCTCCCGTGTGAACCAAGAGGTGAGCTGGTCAGATAGTATAACTGAGGTGAAGGCGCTGGCATATTTATTACCTTACTGTTGTACTTCATATCCCACAATCCTTCAACACATACGTCAGTCCACGCCTCCAAGCTCCCGTTTCTGATTGGCTGCTCAAAGTACGGTAAGCGGTTGAGGACAAACCTAACGTTTGTTTCTCTAGCGGCTACTACAAGTAGCATCACTGATATTATCGTGTTATTGACAGTTTACACGGAGAAACTAAACTGAATATAAATATTTGGAAGTATTCAATCAAGTTTATTAGAATGAAGCTGTGAAACCCATGAAGTACGTTATATGAAATTATAGTCGTGTTATTTTCACTCGCATATGCTAACACAGCAACCATGGCTGCAGTGTTACTGAAAACTCAAACCAACAGAGCTATAAACAAACACCTGCTGTAAGTTACAAACTACTTTATTATAAAATATAAAGAATACACATAGCGTTCATCACATTTGGGGTTGCACATAAGAACAGTTTGCACTAATATCAGTCGTGCTGTCAGATATGACTTTCAAACTTTGCTTGACCTATCATATTTCTCTTTTAAACGAATGCATTTCGAGATATGAATTGCACTGATATCTTTGTGAATGCTGATGTTAACTCATGCTTCAGTGAAGAAAATACTGTTGTTGGTTATGAATGTAAATTTGGTGCAAGGTGTGCATAATTAAGTTATTTGTACATGTGTGCAATTTTGCTGTAGCTGGGTCATTAATTCATTGCTATTTAGCATCTTTTAGTTATTAATATGCATTGTGGGTTTGTATTAAACGAAGAGGTCACCTCTGCAGATGAGCTGAATTTGCCCTTGACTCCATTCTTCAGACTATTTAGTAAACACATGAAGTAAGATCTTGTGTTCAGATCTCATGCTTTCTTGTTTGCAGGACACTGATCTGGACCAAAGGATCCATCAGATATGCATCTGTGGGTAAGAGCTGTTATTACTTAATGCTTGTGATTATTATAGTTCATAATGATACTCATAGGTGTTGTTTCTCTATGTACAGGCCGGATTGAGAAAGTCCTCATTGCTAACAGAGGAGAGATAGCATGCCGGGTAATGCGGACGGCTAAGAAGATGGGCGTTCGCTCGGTTGCGGTGTACAGCGATGCTGACAGACAGTCCATGCACGTGGCCATGGTGAGAGAAAACTGTAACAACTAGATACATTCTCATGCAGATAATATATTGATATAACTGTTTCTGTAATCCCAGGCGGATGAGGCGTATTATATCGGGCCAGCAGCATCTCAGCAGAGTTACCTGCGCATGGATAAAATCATGGATGTCGCCAAGAAATCCTCGGCACAGGTGTGCTAATGTTAAGAGTTTTTTTTTATAGCTGAATAGGGAGTTTGATTTTTTTCTTGGTTAAATTTTCTGTTTTGATCAGGCGGTCCATCCCGGATATGGATTCCTGTCAGAAAATACAGAGTTTGCTGAACTGTGCAAAGAAGAAGGCATCATCTTCATCGGCCCGCCGTCATCAGCCATTCGGGACATGGGAATCAAAAGGTACAGTAATGAAAAAAACTAAATTTAATAGTTGTTTGACTGTAGCAACTGCACAAAAATACCACAGAAAAGCCCTAGTAACTTAAGCTTAGTTGTATTTTATATGCACTTGTAATGTACTTCAGATCTTAAAAGCATATTTTTTTAAATACTGTATTTACAGATAATATACAAATGAATAGCACAATAAAAGCCATTTAAGTGTAAGGTTGCAAAGGGGTGGAACATTCCGGTACATTTCCGTAAACCTTCAAAAATCCCCGGAATATTAAAACCAATTAAAAATCCTGGAAAGTTTCCAAAATTTCTGGAATGTTTCTCAAATTTACTGGAAATGTTCCACCTTTTTCCAAATCTATTTAAGTGTACTTAAAGAGAGAGACACTTTTAAGTGTGCTTAAAGAGAGACACTTTTAAGTGTGCTTAATGACTGTTTCTTACACACTTAAGTTACCTTTTAAAAAGTGCACTTTGTGATATCAAATTAAGATTTACTTGAAAGTACATTTTAAATAATGTATTTATTTGTCATGTGCTGTCTAACACAGTGGCCGTTTCTCAATACCAAGTACGCAAAGTTCGGATTATGTCCTCGGTAGTGCGGACTCTTGAGGAATAGAATATAATTCTATTCTAGGGAGGACACAAGTCTGGTAATTCTGCAAATGGAACAACATTAGTTAATATGTGCACATATACACTGATTATCTTTACTGTATGCATAATAAAATGAAATATGACAAGCACAAGTCTGCCTTTTTTGTTAAATGTCAGTTTTAATAAACAATAATAGCCATTATAAAAGTAGAAGTATGATAAGAGACTAAATATAGACAAAGGCAAACAATTCAGTCAAATGTCTGTAAAAAAATAAAATAAATGTGTTACGATTAATAAATAAATAATTTATGAAACATAACTTTGTGCTCAGTCAAAACAATATGACCTGGAAGAAATAATAGATTCATGAGACCAAAGATTGCCGGTTAGATCTACCCAAAGCGAATTTTACCTCATGTTTAACCCCTACAGACATCAGAGCCAGCGGCAGATGTCAGAAGGACTAGCCGCGGTGAGACTGATCTCGGCGGATACATGAGCACTGAGCGCCCGGTGATCGCGTGGAGCTCACGCTTCCGAAATCAGCCGACGCACATTTTCAAATAGGCGCTTTATTTATAAATAAACTGCAGATTTGAGTTTTAAACAACTATATTCTCGACTGAAATACTCTTAGAACTGCATTTCATGGCACAATAACAGTAATATTTGAAAAAATGTATGCTTGCTGATTGGTGCGAAATGCATTCTGGGATACCTGGCTGCCTCAAGTTCACACAAGTCACCTCTTGATGCATCCTCGATAAAAGGGGCGGAGCAAGAACACATCCGGGGGTTGTACTTGGCTAGATGTGAACTTTGAATTGGAGCAGTACTTGGGCGACGACTGATGACGTTTCACAAGAACAGACAAGAACGCAAATTGAGAAACGGCCAGTTTCTCCCAACCCTGTTCCTGGAGGCACACCAACACTACATATTTTTCAACTTTTCCTAATCAAACACACCCGAATCAACTCATCAGCTCGTTAGTAGAGACTCCAGGACAAGAAATATATGGGTCCGATAAGGGAAAATGTTGGTGTGCCTCCAGGAACAGGGTTGGGAAACACTGGTATAACATACTAAAGCACATCCCTTATGAAAATTAACCATGGCTTTACGACAAAAACAAACATGGTTACTACATTTAAAACTGTGGTTATACAAATGGTAATCAAAATGCCAAAAAACAATGGTTAATACACTTTTAAAGTAATAAAAACATGGTTAATTTTCATAAGGGATGTAAAGTGGATATATTTTAATGGGTTAAAATACAAGTTACGTAATTTGATATTGAATTTAAATTTATATTTGCAACTTTTTTTTTTTAATTTGCATTAATTTTTACAAAGTATGTTTAAGTACATAGCATAACTTTCAATAAAAATTACATTTATGGTAAACTAAAATGCATTTAAATACTCATCAGTACAGTCAGTAGTACTTTATTTAAAAAACAATAGAATTATGAAATTACATAAAATATAGTTACATTTAAGTAATTGCATTTAATATGAATTAACTAATAAATTTTCATTAAATTGCTAATTAACTTGCATTTAAATGAACCTAAAACATTATATTTAGTATATCCTTTTTAAAGTATATTATTTCCATAATAAGTACTCAAGTATGCAAAAGTATAGTTCTTACCTAGCTAGCCAATATTTAACTTAGAAACTAGAAAGGAAAGTTTCAAAATCCATCGTCGTTTTTGTTTCAGCACTTCTAAACACATTATGTCAGCTGCTGGCGTGCCTATCATTGAGGGTTACCATGGAGAGGACCAATCAGATGCCAAGCTTCAAAGCGAGGCCGCAAGGATCGGTTACCCTGTGATGATCAAAGCAGTACGTGGCGGCGGCGGAAAGGTAGGTTGTGTTTTCACTAAACCCGTTGTATGATAACACGCATACTTGAAATCACAACGCTTTACTTGCACCGCCTCGCGCAGGGCATGCGAATCGCACTCTCGGAAGCAGAGTTTCACGAGCAGCTGGAATCGGCTCGCAGAGAAGCCCGCAAGTCATTCAACGACGACGTGATGCTGATCGAGAAGTTTGTTGAGAACCCCAGGTCTGTTTGGTTGGTCGGGCTCAGTACACGCTCTTTGTTTGATATATGTGACCACAAAAGCAGATTTCATTTTTCGAATGAGAAAATTGCCTTTAAAGTCATCCAAATTAAGTTCTTAGCAATGCATATTACTAATCAAAAATTAAGTTTTGATATATTTACAGTAGGAAATTTGATAAATATATTCATGGAACATGATCTTTACTGAATATCCTAATGATTTTTGGCATAAAAGAAAAATTTATAATTTTGACCCATACAATGTATTGTTGGCTATCGCTACAAATATACTCGTGCTGCTTAAGACTGGTTTTGTGCTCCAGGGTCACATATATGATGTGACACATGAGTGTTTGTTGTTGCATTAGACACGTTGAGGTGCAGGTGTTTGGTGACCAGTTCGGCGATGCAGTGTATCTGTTCGAGAGAGACTGTAGCGTACAGAGACGACACCAGAAGATCATCGAGGAAGCTCCAGGGGTAAATATGACACTGCTAGTCTGTGATATGTGCTTGTGTTAATGAAACCGACCTGGCTTGATTTGTGTGTGTGTGACTACAGCCGGGCATCAGTCCTGAGGTCAGGAGGAAACTCGGCGAGGCCGCGGTGCAAGCAGCAAAAGCAGTCAACTATGTAGGAGCAGGTGATGATAATGCCATGTGACATCAGCAAAAACGCATTAAATATATATATAGTTCACCCAAAAATGAAAATTCTGTCATTATTTATTCATCCTCGTGTCGTTCCAAACCTGGTAGACCTTCGTTCCTCTTCGGGAACACAAATTCAGATATTTTTGATGAACTCAGAGCTCTCTGTTCCTCTCATAGACAGCAAGGATCCTAACACGATCAAGGCTCAGAAACATAGCAAGGACATCGCTAAAATAATCCATGTGACATCAGGGGTTCAACCGTAATTTTACGAAGCTACGAGAATACTTTTTGTGTGCAAAGAAAACAAAAATAACGTTTTTAACGAATTTATAACGCCATTTTGTAGAGAATCACATACGTATGTATGTACGTGGATACACAGTTTATGTTGTTTACGCTTTGATCTGAATGTAAACAACGTATCTGCGTACATACCTTGTGTAGATATGTGATACTCTCCAAAATGGCGCTATAGGAGACTAATTGTTGAATAATTTTTGCGCAAAAATTAGTAAAATATAATTATTTAAAGGAAATAATTGGTTCACTATTAAGACTGGTGAAACCATTCAATATAGTTTTGTAACTGGCAGAAGTTTTAATTTCTGACTGAACGATTTTTTTTCTAACAGGAACTGTGGAGTTCATCATGGACGCGCAGCACAACTTCTACTTCATGGAGATGAACACGCGTCTGCAGGTGGAGCATCCCGTCTCAGAGATGATCACGGGAACAGACCTGGTGGAGTGGCAACTGCGCGTAAGATCAAGCTCATGGACTTCAGAAGCTAGAGACAATATTCACATATTTCCTAAACAATACAGTGACATTGCAGATTCGTCCAGAAGGGGTCACAATCACACCTTAATCACTTAATCAGTTTTTTAATCAGACGTGGTGTTTTCGTTCATCAGGTGGCAGCGGGGGAGAAGTTGCCCCTCTCTCAGGAGCAGATCGTGATGCAGGGTCATTCTTTTGAAGCCAGAATATACGCTGAAGACCCCAATAACGACTTCCTTCCCGGAGCGGGGCCGCTGCTACACCTGTCCACGCCGCAGGGGGATCAGTGCACACGCATAGAGACGGGGGTTCGAGAAGGTACTCTTCATTCAATCTCACGTGACTTGTGAATTTGTACAGAGCCAGATTTACCATTTACAGGTGAAAAACATAAAACGGTTTGAGGAGGTTTTCAACAACAACAAAAATATTGAGTATTTTATGTGTTTTGGCCATTCGTTTACATGACCGTGGCGTTTTGGGGCCAAACATTTGAAAACCAGTATTAGGGAGTAAAAAAAGTCAGATATCGATATATCTGCTGATATTCTTTATGTATATTATAGTACAGTACCAGCCACTTCCCATCCGTATGTCTAAACTTTTGACTGGTACTGTATATAGAATTCATTTTATACATTAACACATGACAAATTCCATGATATACAGTAAATTCTGTTTTTATGATTGAATTCCGCGATTCTGTCCATGAAGTCATCGGGCTCTATTAATGTAGCAAATGAGTATCATAAGCTCATTGTGAGAGTAAAAGATGCGGTCATTGTTTATTAACTTATTACAGTAAGTTATGTATTTCACAAACTATTTAGCAACTTACCGTTAAGACAACGGTTGACTCTGAGTTGTGAAGACACTGGCGCTGCCTAAACAAGAGACCTCCTTACTGAAGTGAAAGAGTCGGCTCGTGTCACTCAAGGTTGCCAGGTTTTCACAACAAATCCCGCCAAATTGCTCCTCAAAACTAGCCCAATCGTGCTCTAAAATGCATGTTTTTTTGGCGGGGTTCCCATAGTACGATTTGCATTCAAGGGGCTAAATATCACGTTATTGGGGTCGCTACAACCTGTGGCAACAGTGTTAAAGTAGCTCGATTCCGCAGGGAAACCACAGACTTTGCAACACTGCTGTCACTACAGTGACCTATGTCGCCAGTAGCAAACAATGGAGCACACTCTGCTGGACAAACTAAGTCATTACTCCATTTACAAGCATTTTATATTTATATCGGTGGCATATCTGTGGCATATATGCCGATTCAGATATATCTGCGACCGGCTCATATTGGGCGATTTAAAATCTGCAAATTGATAAATCGGTCTGGCTATAGTCTTATTGTGAACCTATTGTGATCCATGCATGTGGTCAATTTTTTGACCTCTTAATGTTTAATCAAACTTGATGTTCTGGAGAAAATGACTTCTATCTGGTGATGTATGCATTTAGGCTGCTTAAACTCGCCCCTCCACAGTCGACTGCAACCTCACATCCAGTTCATTGCAAGACCCATCATCTCAACATGCAATTAACAACCAATAGATGTAATTAAGTCCTCACCCAGCAATGCTTTTCTTTTTCAATAATCTGTTACACATGGATGTACGTCACAACAAACCACAAAACAGCTGCGGTATTGCAGCTTTAAAGTCTGAAGGAAAAATAATACAATCGTGTGTAGTGGAGAATACACATTTTTTAAATAAATGCATTTATAAGTGAATTATTTTGAATTATGATTGGTTGCTAACTGCTGCATCTCTGTTAAACATATGTAAGGTGATGAAGTGTCTGCTCATTATGATCCAATGATCGCTAAACTGGTGGTTTGGGGAGAAGATCGCTCAGCCGCTCTGAAGAGACTCAGATACTGCCTTCGACAATACAACGTAAGCACACATTCTCATTTTGCGGTTGCGTTAGCTAAACTGCTGACGAAAGGCCCGTTGTCCATTGTCAATATTGCAGCACTTTCAAACCGAGAATTTCTTTAATCAGAATTTGACTTCCTTCAGTATGCTTAATATTATTAGCATTGTGTATTTCACAGATCGTGGGTCTCAACACCAACATCGACTTCTTGCTCAGTCTTTCGGGGCATCCGGAGTTCGAGGCAGGAAACGTTCACACAAGCTTCATCCCACAGCACTACGATCAGCTGTTCCCAGCAGCTCCGAGGCCATCCGGTGCACTGCTCTGTCAGGCCGCCCTGGGTCTGCTGCTCCGCGAAAAACAGCACACAGAGATATACAGAAACCAAACCAGTGGTGAGAATGCATCGTTTGTGGTTTTTAAGATCAGGAGAAACTAATTCAAGTGTGTCCAAATTTAGTCTGCTGGGTTTTGGTGTTCATTGATGGTACAGTGTGTGTTTTGGCACATGAAGCTTGTTTGAGATGTTAACCTAAGCTTCCTGTTGCAGACATGTTGTGTCCTTCCTGTTCTCTCCATTTGGACGTTTTCTGTGCTGACAGTGCGCTCGGGGACGACAGTAGCGTTTCTACATCACTACAGACACACACACACTCAGACACACACACACTCAAGAGAGACAGACACACACACTCAGAGACGCACACTCTCACGCACGCATGAACACACACACAGTCTGAAGCAGTGACTGATACACTCCTGTAAACATTATTTTGACTGAATGATCGCTATAGAAGAGCTACACCTAACAAACAATTGTAAATATTGTTACATTAATTATATAAATATTATGTAAATTTTCATATCTGCATGAATAATTAGCACCCTTATTATTTAGAGATTTCTTTTCTGACTTTATAAAATTGCTTTTACTTGTTCCAGATGTATTCAGTGCTTTAGTATTCAGATAAGCGTCATATATTTTGTTGATGTCAGAGGTCAAGCTCTTGCGGATTAATCATGATTAAGTTTCTGTAGTCAAAGGAATAATTGCTTTGATCAGATTCTTGACTAATAGATCCAGAGGGTCAATTTACATGAATCTTATTAATGCATGAATGATCAGTGTGCTTGTTAATGGACGGCTCACCTGATTCTTCTACATGTCAAGACCATCAGATCATTCTCTTGAAATAGAAACGTCTGCATTATATATGAGCACTGAAGAGATGCCATTGATCATAATTCAGGATTTCAGCATAACAAGCCTTTAATAGAATCTGCACAGCAAGATCTGTATAGAGGAGCGAATCTCACCAAGTGTCTTCAAATATAGTCAATTATATTTCACTTAAAGAAAGCAAAGCTCATTTTTAGCACCATTATGATGCGTTTCTTTCTGACAATGTTATTATTTAATAAGTAATAAATATGATTTATTTTGCAGAAGTGGCATTGTCTATTACCTACAATCCAGATGGGACATATAGTATGGAGGTATGTTCTGTTTTAGACTGCAAAATGTTATATTCATACCTGCATATATATATTTATAGCACAATAGTTATATATTTTTTATTTAAATAAGGTCTTTTTAATATAACATTTTTGATACTATAGAAATGTCACAATTCTTGTCACCAGTGTCATATCACAAAAAACTAATACTACCCTAAATTTTAAAATAAATAAAAACTATAGCTCACTGACAACAAGTAAACAGACAGTGATTAAATAATAAGAAACGTACAATACAAAAAAACTACTGTATAATTAATAACTAATCAAATGTATAAAAACACTGCATATTCTTCACTGTGTAAATTAATTATATATGTCTTATAAAAGGTAAAAAAGTGATTGGGTCAAGAGCAGTTTGTTGTTTGACTTTGATTAGTTAATGACAGACTGCAGGAGTATTAGACTGCTGTCACTTTAAGAGCTGCCCGAATCCAATATACCGTTACTGCCATTTGCTTTACCTTAAGACTTATATTACTGTGTTTACGGGAAAACTCACAAAGACGGGCATTTTGACCCATACAAGTGTGTGTATTTAACTGTTCAAGGCCTATAAAGGCCAAAGTATACTTCACTTTGTACGCGAGGCACAGCGTACAGTGCGCGTGACGCGAATTTCGTCATCAGAATAGTACGCGCACCCCCGGATTTTTGTAACCGCGGGTACTTTGTACGCGTAGGTCGCACGTGCACATTGAACTCTCTTGCAGTAATTAGTTTATCCGCAAGGTGGAAACGCTGCCATTTCACGGTAGCCGAAGAAAAACTGCATAAACATATGGCTTCACACACCTCCGGAATAAGCTTAGACACTGTCCGGCTTCCCAAACGGTAGCTTGCAGCAATACTTGGTCACAGCTAGCCTTTCCGCTGTGCTTACCGGACTTCTATGAGTTTTTCTTCCGTGTCCTTCGTCACACTGTAATCTTCATAACTGCTCCCTATGGGCCAGGAGAGGTATTGCAATTTGGCGCAAAGTGCATGCGTTGAACGTCTGTGTACGTACAGTCAAATGAAGTATACTTTGCAAGGCTGCGCGTACGACTGTGCGCATATGCTAACGTATGCGTAAAAAAAAGAAGTATACTTAGGCCTTAATGCAGCAAAAATAACCGTCTTCACTTGCGCGTGCATATAGGGAAATTAATAATTTTTTCACTGCTGATTGCATTTCAACAGCTTAAAATGACTTGTTTTTAAACCACAATGCTTTAAAAACTCATGCAAACGATAAGTTTTCATGGCCAAGCAGCACGTGAGCATGTAACCACGATAGTCCAATAGCGGTTAATTGTGTCTACCGGTATATCGCCCAAATATATATTTCACATAGTCTTAAGTTAAGTGTCGTCATGTACTGAACATGAATTTTCACACGTCTTCATTTGTGGTTGTTAGACTGGAGGTCAGGTGTTTCATGTATCAGGAGAGCTGCAGGTGGAGGGAGACGTGACCTACCTGTGGTGCTCCGTCAATGGAGTGCTGTCCCGACCCAAACTAGTCATTCTGGACAACACCGTACACCTCTTTTCTATGGTGGGTTTCTTTCAGCCTTATATTACACTTTACATCAAGTCAAGACTATTGATGCTCTTTTGTGTTTTGCTCTTGTTTAGGAGGGAAGTGCCCAGGTAGATGTACCTGTGCCCAAGTTCCTGGCTGGTGTTAGTGGCTCCAGTGCACAGGGTGGCACTATTGCACCCATGACAGGCACTATCGAAAAGGTATTTAAGGCATCTGTGGTTAAAACCCAGTTTGTGTACTTTGTTGTGTGTGAGCACAATAATGCATCCCAAATCAATCTATTGAAAGTCACATTAACATTTTAAAATGTTAATTAATCTACATGGAACCCAAACAGCAACTTGTGGAACTTGCCTTTGATTCTAGGTCTTGGTCAAGGCTGGAGACTCGGTCCAGAAAGGAGATCCTCTAATGGTGATGATTGCCATGAAAATGGAGGTGAGGCTCGGCCAATTTCTCATTAAGTGCACTTTATATTCCATATTATAACTGATCGGGTCCTTCTTTCTGCGTAGCATACAATCCGTGCACCCAAAGCAGGAGTCATCAAGAAGGTGTTCTTCAAAGAGGGCTCACAGGCTAACCGTCACGCAGCTCTGGTACAGATGGAGGAAGAGGAAGGAGCAGGGGAAGAGTAAACCTAGTGGCATCACACACACACACACACAGATGACTGGAAATCCTGGACCTGGATAAGTTGTTGCTCAATCTTGACGAAGCACTTTAAATTAGTTTTGAGATTTAACAAGTAAATTAGGAACCTTCTTAAGGACACGGACATCTTGTCACATTTAACGTTGTTTGTGAGGAATTCAGTCCCCAATAACTTAGTGTTTCTGTGGTTCTGGTGTACCATGATAATCATGGTCAGTTTTTGGGTGGATGAAGATCGACGGATGGATGACCTTGCCATCTCCCAATAAAGTATATGCATTTAAAAAAACTCACCCGTGGTTGCCTATGAAGCATTGCTTAATACAGTAATGTTATTAGTGGTGGATAAGGTGCTAGTTTGACTCCTAAAGGAAACCTTTAGAATCTGTGAACTTTTTAACCTTAATCATTAAAGGTAGTTTTTTTTAATCCATAAACTTACGTTTTTTCACCTTTGTGTTCTGACCAATAAAGTAAATAATTTCTTCACTGTTACAAAATAAAGTCACTGTTCACAACCTGTGTAACTGTTGTAAAAGTCTGCAGCATTCATTCAGTTTTTGATCCAAATCCATGAGCATAAACCCCACCAACAATTATTAATAATAATAATAATTTGTTACATTTATATAGCGCTTTTCTGGGTACTCAAAGTGCTTTACATAGAAGGGGGAATCTCCTCGTCCACCACCAATGTGCAGCATCCACCTGGATGATGCGACGGCAGCCATATTGTGCCAGAACGCCCCCCACACACCAGCTTACTGGTGGAGAGGAGACAGAGTGATGAAGCCAATCAGTGTATGGGGATGATTAGGAGGCCATGGATGGTCAGAGGCCAATGGGGAAATTTGGACAGGATGCCGGGGTTACACCCCTACTCTTTTTTGAAAGACATCCTGGGATTTTTAATGACCGCAGAGAGTCAGGACCTCTGTTTAACATCTCATCCAAAAGACAGTGCTTTTTTACAGTATAGTGTCCCCGTCACTACACTGGGGCGTTAGGACCCACACAGACCACAGGGTGAGCACCCCCTGCTGGCCTCACTAACACCTCTTCCAGCAGCAACCTAGTTTTCCCAGGAGTCTCCCATCCAGGTACTGACCAGCTCAACCCTGCTTAGCTTCAGTGGGCAACCAGTCTTGGGCTGCAGGGTGATATCGCGGCTGGTTTAACGACTGTAACTGTATTGAGTGTAACGACTTCAATATCCAATATGAAACTTAAGTTTATTTATAGTGTACATGTCCTATATAATAGTAATTCGAAGTGTTTTACATAAATGTGATAAAGTACATGAGCAATGAAAATAATAATTAAAAAAATCGTTTAAATGTGCTCCTAATGGTCCGAGTAGTCAGTTAAGCTCATCTTCAATAAGCATACAGTAAGTGCAATGTATGTAGATTAAAGCCATTAAATGATTTATAAATAAGTATCAGCTTAGAATTTATTTTGAAGACACTAGGGGCCTCATTTATAAAATGTTGCATAGAAACCATCCTAAATGTGATCTTACGTTCATCTCTCAAATATTTGTGCTTGTGATTCATAGAATGCACAGAAAACGCACGTACGCATCTTTCAGATGTGAAATTTATGAATCGCAATTGATTCGCGCAACTGAATGGTTTCTGCTCTCTCATAATTATTGTCATTAACATTTAAAAGATAACCAGTCATCATCTAAATCCTGGCAGGAAATTCCACGACTGAGGTGAGACCCTTAAATCAGCGAGCTCCACTTGGATGGGTTAAATGCAGAGAACACATTTCACTCCTCATTATACTCAATTGTGTATGTGACAAATAAAGCTCTTACTTAATTTGTTATATTTCCAAAAACCTGCAGTACTCCGACAAGAAGGTATGTACGTCTGCTCAGACCTGACGTGACACTAAGCACTTTTCCACATCAAAGACAGTTTTTACAAATATGAGCGCTGGCGTGGATTTAAGCGCACACACACTCGAAGATCAAATCTGAGCATATGCACACTTTATAAATGAGGCCCTAGGACTGATGCTCCAGCTGTTCATACTCTATACATTTTAGAATTAAACAATTTCTGTAAGATTTAATACCACACACATTTAGTGATTTAGAGAGATTCTGGAAGCAAAACAACTATTCAGAGAAAGTGAACAACAACATAAACTGATTTGCCACAAGCTCTAAGGTAGTTCTGTGATGATAAATGCTACTCTTATTTCTAAAATAAGGTATTGGTATTACTTTCAATAATGAATGAAGTTGCCCCGAAGACTTCAGCAGGGCTTTTCACATTGCATTTAACCCTGTCAAATGGTGACAGAAAACAAAAACGTTTCAGTTTGTTTTTGAAATAAATTCCCAGCAAACCTCAATTTTAATCAAGTTACAATTTTAAGTGACAAAGTCGAATTGAAACTCCAATGGCAGCTCACAAAGGTGGTGGTGGGTAGGGATTTGTTTACACATTTTTGAAACAAATCCCCAGTGAGTAGCGACAAAAGCAAAGCCAAAGCTCCTGGATCAGATTGTGAATAAGGCTCTAGGTCTAAGGCTGTGGTAGGTGGGCAACAAGGGGATTCATTTCACTATTACTGAGATGTCAGAGATTCACATGGTGTACAACAAAGAGAAAGCAACATAAAAGGCCAGATTTACCAGCGCAAACCGTCTTTTGCCGTTAAAATAGTACTGTCAGGATTTACTAAAGACGCGCAGTGAAACAGCATGGACAGTTATTTTTGCGCCTGACCTTCTTGAATATGAAGGTCAACTGGGGGTTTGGTGTCTTGGTATTGAGGGTAGAGGAGAGAACTGTTCATTCACTCCACCCACCTACAAATCATGCCGGTGCTGCGACTCGAACAGAGGTCTCAAACTCAATTCCTGGAGGGACGCAGCTCTGCAGAGTTTAGCTCCAAATCACACCTGCTTGGAAGTTTCTAGTGATCCTGAAGACCTTGATTAGCTGGATCTGGTGTATTTGATTAGGGCTGGAGCTAAACTGTGCAGAGCTGTGGCCCTCCAGGAATTGAGTTTGAGACCAATGCGCTTGAGTGATCAAGAATATTCCAATGTACAAATAACCATTCCTTTGATTCATTTTCTTTCTTTGCATCCTTTCCTCATATCCTACTGGGGGTGGAGCTAAGACACAAGGAAATGAAATAAGGATGCACAAATAAAGAATTGAGAAGCACCCTTGGCCTGCTTCGTCACTACCTCGTGCACAGGGGTGGCGTTTCTATATGGCAGTCTCCATACCCTAGCCTCCCCACCATACTCTGGTTGTTCTTTGCCATACCCTAGGCAGTGGTTCCCAATCCAGGTCCTGGAGGCACCCCAACACTGCACATTTTGCTTGTCTCCTTTCTCTGACATGCCAATTTCAGGTCTTGCCGTCTCTATTAATGAGCTGATGACTTGAATCAGGTGTGTTTGATTAGGGAGACAAGTCAAACATGCATTCTAGGGGTGCCTCCAGGACCAGGGTGGGAACCATTGCCCTAGGCGTTTGTCCCCATAATGCCATTTCAACTGAGATTACATACAGAATCCTGCGATTTCTACCGATCTTTAGATAAAAGGTGTTTAAGATCAGGAGAAACTAATTCAAGTGTGTCCAAATTTAGTCTGCTGGGTTTTGGTGTTCATTGATGGTACAGTGTGTGTTTTGGCACATGAAGCGTGTTTGAGATGTTAACCTAAGCTTCCTGTTGCAGACATTGCCTCCAGTAATGGGAGATGATTCAATGTCCTGCACTTCAGCTCGGGGACGGCAGTAAGCGTTCATGCTCTGATAAACACAAATATAATTTACTTATTATACAAGTACTTTATAGCATTGATAACTTTTATCGCTTTAAAATCCATTGAATAACGGTTGTTGTAATGGAACACAGGACACGTGCTTCATCTTCATGTTCACCAGATGGCACTAAAGTGAGCCAAGTGTCAACAAGTTCATGTATCGAAGGGCTCATTTCTTCCTTTTGCAAAAGGAATAGTTTGAAAATGGTCAAATTGTGATTTGCTCATTTTTTCCCTCCTCCACAAAACTTCAACTCTCATTCGAGTTTGCCTGAAATAACCCTTTAAATTGCTTTTACATTTTCAAGATTTATTCAGTGCTTTAGCAATTTATTCAAATAAATTGGATTTGGTAGAGTTCAAGGGTCGTTAGCATCCTGTAATAATTGGCTTGATCACTCTTGACTAAAAGTTCATCATGAGTATTATGAATGCATATGCTCATTAATAGATGGCTCAAACAGTCGTTCTTCAACATGAAAACTAAAAGATCATTCTCTTGAAATAGAAACAGTTCATCTGCATTATATATGAGCACTAACGAGCAGCGATTGATCATGGCGAAGAAGGATGTCAGCATGACAATCCTTAAATAGATTTTAGTGTGGATGAGAGAATCTCATGAAGAAATGTCATTCAGGAGATGCAGCATTTTATTTATTTTGCTGAAGTGACATTATCTGTTACAATCAATGCAAATTAATTCTGAAGTATATTTTTACATGTGTATCAAAAAAGCTTAATTGTTTTGAGAGATTTCACAGTATTTTCAAGAATGCCTCTGGATCATGTTTTGCAGTTAAACCGGAGGTCAGATGGAGGGAGTCGTGACCTACCTGTGGTGCTCCGTCAATGAGTGCTGTAGAAACCCAGACTTGTCATTATGGACAACACCGTACACATCTGTTCTGGTGGTTTCTGTTCTTTCTTCAGCATTTATGTCACGACCGGAGGACTGGGCTCTGGAAGTGTGCAGGTGGATGTACCTGTGCTCAAATTCCTAGCTGGCGTCTCCAGTGCACAGGGTGGCGCTGTTGCACCCATGACAGGCACTATTGAAAAGGTAATTCTGGCTCAATTCCTGTAGCTAAAGTATGCAAGTATGCTAGTTGGCAATACCCAACCCTAATGTACACTGGTCACACATTGACGTGCTCTTATGTTGTCATACTATTCAAGTACGTACATGTAAGTACTTATGCGAAGTGTTTTATTATATAAAAGAACAGTAAGATGGTTCAGGGCCAGTTTAAAACTACTAACTTATCAGAAATTGATTGGAAAGTCACTACTCATTACAATATCTTAAGAAAGCACTACTTAGTTTGGAGATTTCCGACTCAAAATTCTTTGTTTTCTCTGAAATGAAAGAAATAGAACAGAAATAGAAACTGTCTTGTTTATCTGAGTAAATGGCTAGTTTCCATATTGAGTTTGCCTTTGCGGTCACCTGTAACATTCAGTCCCTGTGGTTATTTTGTACCACGATGTCATTGTTTGGAAGATAAAGATGGCTTTGTTGGCCCCATTTTCCTGGATGTCAACCATTTGAAATGCTTGGATGATTTTCCGGGTTAACCGCTGGATGACTTGTGGACTCTTCCATTAAACAAATTTGCAAGCATTTGCATTTCAACAAAACCAAACACTTCATGCTTGCTGTACAAGTCTGTTTAAAGAGTTTCTCAAGTCACACTTAACAAAAACTTTTGAAAAACTGCTTAGCAGTGATATCTCTTGAATCTTATGGTGTGTGCACACCAAAAACAAATATAATTATTTGCATGAGTAGATTACCTACAAGTCAATACAAAAACGTGAATAGGTACGAATTTGCGCCGGGGGACACAAATTGGGCAATGCGATTGCCACAAACGTCCTCAATCACATCTTCTGCGCAAGTTGAAAAATTTCAACTCGAGCAGGAAATTCGCATGATGTGTTGTCGCGCAAGCCAATCAGAGAAGGTCTTATTCACATCCAGTTTGACTTGTCCGGTTGTATCAGAAAATGGAGTGTTTTTGCGCCATGTTTTTATTCACGCGAGTGATGCGAAAACATCCTGCGAGTAATCAAGAGCGATAGCACAATGAGAATATTTGCTTCATTTTAGGTGCGCACACACCATTACTTTTTTATAACACACCATTGGTTTATAAAAGTAAATGTACTGCATTGTGAAACCGTACAAAAACTGAAATGTGGAATACTAATAATCATAATAAAACAATGGATTTTATAAAGGTATTTATTCTGTAAATAGAACTTTCATAAACATCGGCAATTAAACATATTCACTGTATGAAGAGTACAATAAGAAGAACATATGTTTACACAAAAAAGATGAAACCGCAACATGGATGACTGACATCACAGCTAGATCAGGTATTTCCAGTCTAGATGAGTCTTATTGCTAATGTCTCTGAGTAACAAGTGGCATACTGAGTTGTTATATAATCCAAGAAAATACATTATATAGCAAAACACTTCCGCCGAACAAAAGATCTGAAATAGTAATGATCAGCGGTCAAGAGTCATTTTAGGTTTGAACATTGACATGAAAAAGTGATATACAAATAAAGACTAGAGAGAAGTACCACCAAAATAGAGTAATACACAATTCAAAACGTAACCATACTCCATAAAATCTGACTCCCAACTGCCACCCGGGTCACGGCACCAGATTTAAACCGATACCTGTGAGATCCAGGGTGTCACAGCCTTCGCAGCAAAAATAAAGACAAATCCCAAGACTAGACTCCTCAAATTGGGAGCGTTTAGGTCCAGTTAACTTAGGCCTCTGTTACAGGGTTATTGAGACAGATTGACCCAAGTGCAGCATGCAGTCTGATATCATAAACTTCAATATAGTTGATCTAAGCAAGTTTAAAACGGTTGTCTCAATGCTCTGGCCTTACAATAACCCACGGCCAATGTAGGATGAATTTCATTCCTTTTCCTTCGACTATGTCCTCCTACGCGACTAAATACACACACGCATACACACACACACACACACAAAATAATAATAGTCATACAGCTTTGACGAGTGGTTAGCAACACAAGCAGAAAAACAAGGAACACAGCAACAATGATAACATTAACTAGTGACAATGGTTAGAGATGACAACATAGCATGTGCGAGATAGAAGAAACAAGAAATAATATGCAGGCACATGACTGATGGAGGTTAAAGAGATCGAGTTCAAGGATGATATGCAAGTTTTCCCATCAAGAACTCCATCGCGACATTCTTGCATCATAATAGTCTGTACGAACCACAACTCAGGCTGGGTGTACAGGTAGGCATCTTAGGGTAGGAGGCTACAGGTTTGTGAGCTAGCGCTACATGGCGCCCACATGTAATACCTTGAAAATCAGGCAATTAAAAGAGGGAATTATGGCTTCAAACAGACCCCCTCGTTTTCCTCAGGAAAGACGGCGGCCCTTCACATACAGTTCCGAGGGTTTACTAGCAGCGGAAACTCAACACACACAAATCCTTTGGTTTTTGCAGGAGCAACTGCCTGTCCCTTATTGCTGCTGATCACATATTATGTGATACTCTGAGCTTTTAAAGTGTGACAGTCTGGCTGGTGACTGGACAAGGGCATGGGACGGGGTAAAAGAGCAGGCGTCTCCAGACTCTACGAGCCGATCCTTTTTGGGCTGGTGCATTAACAATTAGAGACCTCCATGGGTGAGAGTGTCAGGATGCTCCGGTCGTTGGAGAAGAAGGTGTCCGAGTCGCTCCAAGATCTGGAAGGATCAAGGAAAGTGCGAACAGTGAGGGGGGGCACAGTGTGGACAGTTTGGAGATCTCAATTCAAAGCTATATAGGAGCAGAGAGGGACGCTCATGACCAATGCATAACCTGAATACTAGGCATTAGGGGTGGAACGTTTAAACTTTTTCACCGTTCGGTTTGGATCACGGTTTTAGAGTCACAGTTTCGGTATGTTTAGGGAAAAACTATACTATCACATAAAAATAAGGAAAATAAGAATATCTAACTACAAGCAACAGCACAAATAAATACAATAGAGTAAAGATAAAAATTAAATAAACAGTGATTTTATTTTCAGTTTTTTTTTTAGGTAGGTCTAACATTAATCTTTAGGTACAGAAATTGAATAAAGTAATCAAAATGTAAAACAGCATTGCATATTTGACTGTATATAAAGATTAATTTTTATTAAAGTTACAAAAGCAATCCAATCAAGCAAGCAGTGATTGGTTTATTTGTTGTTGCTATTTGATTAATATTAAGAAAGCGCTGTCACTTTAAGAGAATGCACTGATACAGTACATTCAGTCGGCTATGTCTGCTATAGGATACTTACCAATACAGGCATTTTGACAATTCTTGTGTGAATTTGTCCATTCAAACACACTACTTCAGAGAGAGCTTAATATTTGCGCGCGATCGGAGGTGCAGGTTTGCACGCTTCGGATGAGCGCACGCACAAATCTTCTCACTACGCGCGAGCAAGCATCCTCTGGCTCTTAAATGTTTAAACTGGCAAAGCTTACATGAGTTTAGTTCAAACACCGATATCAACGTGTGCTGTTCAGGTCTCACACCTGTGATGACGGAATAAATGCTCATATTCCAGCATATGATATTGAACCATGATATAGCATTGAACAAGAGTGAATGGTTTGTCCACTTTTTTTTTCTTTCTCATCGCTGTTGTTGTAATGTACTGGGAAGCCAAAATGCACATCCATCAACAAAATATAATATAGCCGAACCCGTTTTTTTTTAGGTGTTATTTATAACAAACCATATTGCAGATGCGTTGCCAGATTTAAGTTGAACCGCGCGCGGTCCTAGCGTGTGCCAAACCGTGTGTGGAGAACCGTTCCACCCCTACTAAGGATGCACAATGTTTCAGTTTTTACTGCTATCATTTTTATAAATAATCAAGCTACACCCCCCCCCCATTCAAATAGGTTATAAAAGTAATAAATTGTTATTTTATTTAGATTTTTTTTTTAACTAAGTGTGTGTAAAACAACTGTTATGAACATCATTAACTGGTATTGTGTCTATATACATGCATCAACATTAAGAAACATGACGAATTGGTCAACAACTAATTGTGAACATTTGTTTTGCAGATAAAATGTGAATTTATGAAAAATAAATAACTATTGGCCATTAAGTCTTACTATATTTGATAAAATGTCCTTAAAGGGATAGTTCATATAGAAATGAAAATTTTGTCATTAATTACTCCACCCTCATGTTTTATTAAAGAATTCGCTCCTTCCATTCAAAGTCCTTAACACCAAAAAGTTTGGTGAACATTGCATAAACAGTAACTGACCAAGAGACACATCAAGTATATCAAATGTGGTAAACAGAAGCTTAAACGTGCTTGCTTAATTAGCAAGACACAATGAGTTTGTTTTTTCTCGTAGATGACAAGCATGGTTAAGCTCCTTTTGAAGCGTCAACGTTTTGGTCTTTTAATGGAAGAGAAAATCTCTGCAGTTTAAATATCATCATTTATGTTTTGAAGATGAACAATATAGTTTTGGGTTTGGAATGACATGAATTATGAGGGTGAATAACTAATAACAGTTTACATTTTTCGGCTGAACTATCCCTTTAATTGGATTGGTATCCCTTTAACGACGCCATCTTCCAAGAAGCAACAACTCTTCATTTTGTGGCTTTAATTGGTTATTGACTAAATTATTTGTATGTTGCCAAACATATAGTATCGAATAACGGTTAAAAAATACAAATTAACTTCAAATGGACACCGCATGTAACTCAATCCCACACCGAGGAAGGTTTAATTTTAGCTCTTGATTTCCAGCTTGTTAAGTTCCATAATGTAAAATGTCTTGCGACTGGTTATTAATTACTGGGTTACCAGTGTTCCCCAAAGTCCAGTATACTTTAATATTATTATTGTTATCATTTTTCTTACAAGAGGGTTCATTTATCAGTGCATCCCTTCTTATAAATCTCTCTTTGTGCATGAAGATCAGCAAGCAACAGTCAGAGTCACAGCCAATGGAGAAATGGATGAGTTGCATGTTAGTACAAGATGGGTTAATGTGGATGGTTAAAAGACAAATAAATATATAAACAACATCCTTCCACAGCCTCGACATTCACATAGACTACATTCTTATGATAGTATTAGCCTTTTCCTGGCCAGAATATGTTGGGTATGGTAACCTATATATGAAAAAGATCATTTACAGTTTATAAGTAAATATACATAAGGCAAATCTATTGTTTGTAGAAAAATATGTGTATATAGGTTCACTATAAAATGTATATTATATTTGTAAATAGAGTGGAATAAAGCAGCCCTTGAGGATCGGAGCCATTCCAAAGCTGTAGACCTTAAACGCCAGACCTGCTACTCTTGAACACCAGAGGGCATTGTCTTCATCCAATGGACTAATCCAGGCATCCTCAAATCTGGCCCAATCCTGCAGAGTTTAGCTCTAACCCTAATCAAACACACCTGAGCATGCTAAGCAGAGTCTTCAAGATCCTTAGAAAAGCACAGGTAGGTGAGTTTGATCAGGGTTGGAGTTAAAAGATTTGAGGAACCCTGTACTAATCCCGCTAAAGCACAGCTATATTATAAATAGATCCATGCTATATAAGATAAAGAATACATTGATAGCTACAGTAATGCGATTATCTTTGGACAGAAAGGACTGGTAGAGGGCAAATGTAAATGTACCATCGTCATGTTTTGCAGATGAAGACAACCGTTTTAAGACCTTGAGGAGGTAAAAAGTTGAAATCAGAACGTGTATTTGCATTATATAGTTAAATGTATGCATATGCGGCTTACTGGCTTCATACCATAGTAAAAATCTCCTTTATTATCTAAATCCGTGGTTCTCAACTGGTTTTGCTTCCAAGTACCAAAATCATCCCTAAGTACATCAAAAGATGAGAAAGGTGAAAGAAACACTAATAAACTGCTTGTTTTGGAGGATGTGGGCATGTTGGCATCAGCCTAATATAACGTGCCAAACCAATGTAAAGTGTAATGGGACGCACAGACTTTGACAGCAACAAAATATGTATTTGTGTTTTTTTTAGGGGCCAAGCACAAACCGGTGACACCTTTTGTATCCGTTAGTTTTCTTCTTCCGCTCGAGCCTTTGGCAGCCCATAGAAAAAAAAAAGTTATGAAATTTGGCACTGATAGAGGACAGTCTCAACATAAACAGTTTATATCATAAACATGTTATGGTTAAATCTAATAATTTTTAAACCGTTAAGTTAAGAGGCAAAATAATTTTTTGTCTCTTATTCATTGGAAAAACCTACTTTTTTGTACTCATCCTTGTCTGATTTTCACCAAAATTGGCTTAGTTCATGCTGGCAAAAAGTTATTAAAAGCTTTTTGATGAACCAAATAGTTCTCAAATAACATGCGCATAAATTTTATGAATATCACACCAAATTGGACATGAGGCTATATCTATATGACATTTTAGCATATTCAAATAAAACTTGGTACATGTCATCATAAGCTTCCCCTGAGGCTACATGCAGTGTTTTGGCATAGCACCACCTACTGGACAGGAGATATGAAAAATTGCAATTTTTTCTTTATTTTTTTAATGAACGCATTAGTGAATCATCACAAAACTTGTATGTGTCATCAGGACCAAAATATCAGAACAGCGCCACCTTCTGGTCAAAACTTGGTCACAAAATGCTAATAGCTTTTGATTAATTTTGCCTATTTAATGAAAATGATATCTTCCTTGGATCATCCCAAGAGCAGCGATACCATTCATGCCATATTCTGACATACTTCCAATCTGCTAATTTGAATTTCTTTGAAAACCTACTTTTTCTAACTCTTCCTAAACTTTTGGCCTGATTTTTACTACAATTGACTTCCATCCATGCGTCAAATAGTTATTAAAGGCTTTTCGATAGACCAAATAGTTCTTGAATAATGCATAAATGATTGTTAGCATGACGCCTGTTCCTTCGTTGTGCTTGGCTCCTTAACTGCTGCTTGCAGCTATATTTTAATTATTATTATTATAAATGTTTGGCATTTAACGTAAAACGACTGCATAGGGAATTGGTAGGAAGCAACGAGAAAGCGAGATGTGGATTATGAGCATGTATAAATGCTGCTAACAAATCCATTGGCTCTAATATAGGATCAGGATATGAGGATCTCGTGACCCTCTTATTTTAATTTTTTTTATTTTATTTAAACATAGCAATGTGTGAAACATTTTTGGCCCATGACCCACCAGCTGAGAACCACCGATCTGAAGACGTATGGAAGAAAAGCAGTACAGATCATTGATAAATGCAACAACATATAATCATTTAGATGCTTAATTTGAGACACGAAAACGGTAAACGAACTGCGATAAAGCGTAGTAAAGTGCCTAGCAATACTCTAGGAGGACGCACACAATCTCTGGCATTCGTCCACCACTTAACACACTAAATATGAAACGCTGCTATCATGCAATTAGGCAGATTGATTCGACTTCCGTAAGGCTTCAAGTTTAACGTAACAAAAAAAGATGAACAAAAACAACTCAAGAATCCTCTTGGAGACTACAGTTAGTGTCTCACGCAATCACGATGTGGTCCCTTGTTGAGTTTTTCTTTGCGATAAATGAGCCGATCACAGCGGTGGTAGCTGTTGGCTACCATTGGCCAGTCAGAGCAGAGGTCTCCTCTAGTACCCTGCGCTTCGATGGCAGTGTTCTAGCCGTTATACTGGAACAGAAATCTTATATTTAGCGAGACCAGGTCTCTGTGTACTCATCTCATCACTGCGGAGTCGTTTCGGAAGCGCCGTGCTTCCCAAAGTGCGGATACAGACAGTCAAAACGATTACGCGAAAAGCTGAGGCTTAGTAGTGCATTACGTTCGCATGCCATCACAAACCCCTCCACGGAGAGGCACACACGCAAGGCAAAGACTACGACGCAGATTCAAACACTTGAACAGGGATGCAAGGTCTCAGAACACGTAAAGACAGGATGTTCCATGGATCAAGTCATATAGTCCAACATTCGACGAGCAAATACTTGCATAAATTGGCGATACAAATGTTAGCCTTGCTAATAACTGGGTGTGATGTCTGAGAACGAGGATGACCAAAACGCTTCAACGATTATGGACACGTATGGAGGCACAAGATCTTTAGCAGAGAACATTTATCTGCCACATATAAGACACAAAAGCGACACCAGCGCACCTTGAAAGAAGGTGAAGATGATAAAAGACAAAGACAATGGGTTGGAAGGGCAGACTTAATGTAACTTTTCAACGTTTCCTTGTATACCTACATACCTGGAGCATCCCAGGCGATGAAGCTCGCTTGAACTTCTAGCTAATCTTTGCTACATTAAAGGCAAATGAATGCACCCGTTTCTGTCTTAAATTCTACATTGTAATCATTGGGGAATGCTTTGAGTGCGCTGGCGGCCCTCACTTGCTCAGGGCTCGTCGTGCTCCAGCTTGTAGGAGATGTGTTTACAGCAGAGGCTAGAGAGAGAGAGGTCGCACCTGGTGGCTCGAGCAGGGTCGCAGCGGCCCATCATTCGCTCCACCAGCCGGCCCAGCCGTGAGCAGGCGTTTTGCCCCTCTGAGAAACAGCACATGGAGTCCACGCATCCGATGCCCTGGTAGGCCTCAATAAACTGGAAAGAGAAAAGAACATGAAAGATGAAACCAAACTGTTCCCAGCAAACATATTTGCACTGATTTGATGTCCATAATGGGCAATGACTAGATGTCTTAATATTTTATCATACTGGATACTCTTTACACATCAACTTTGAAATGCAGAATTTGTCCTGCATTTTACAAAAGCACTTCCACAAAAAGGGCACAAAATTGGGCTTGAAACCAGAAGCGGTTTGAAAGGAAGATGTAAACTCACAATTATGAACAAAGTCAGAATTAGTAGTTCTAACTGTAGACCTACTAGAATTTGAACTAGATTAATTAATAAATAGTTGCAATTACCTTTTTTAACTCAGTGGCAGAAACAAGCTTCCATATATTTGTGTCTATTGCTTTAAACAAAAAAAAGTAATAGTACACCAATGTGTACCCAATTTGAGAAAAGGGTGTATTTAAGTAACACCAGAACAAAGCCTCAAATACAGGGCATCGTGTCATACCAATAATGAAAGACATAGTTTGAACACTGAACTCAATCATAAATGCAGTGCATGATTTTACACTTAAAAGATGAGAGGTCTGAGATGAGACGATGAATGACCAAAAAATTAATACATTAGAGTGATAAATTATACCATCTCATCAGAACCACAGACATCCTTGACCTCAACAGAAATTACAGTTCTCTTTAACTCAGTATGCAATTGCTAAGATGACGCTAAATACCTGCATATTAAATTACAGCATGAGTGCTCCAAGATTACTTTATTGAAATAAGATTCCCAATCAGATGCTCTCAAAACCAACCAAAGAGGAAAAAGAGTGCATGCAGCCAGAACTGAGGAAGTCAATTCTTTGATCTCTCTCAGGCAACCTGACTAGGCATTATGCAAACTACCAATATTAACATTAAATCCCTCCAGACTCACTTCAGCATGCCTTGCAGAATTACTACACAGTCTTGAAACAAATGTGTATGTTGACTGATGCATTAATGAGGACTTTAGGTTCATGTACACTTTGCTCTACATCTACAATAAAGGATGCTTGACAATTTTCCTACTACTAGCATCCACAACTATAATGGCAGACAATCTCCAACATATTCGGTGACCACAGCTTTTTCTTGTGAACTTGAGTTTGACCATGTGCTGGGTTAAAGATTTAGCTATTACTACATGGACCTTGGCAGTCCTGCTAAAAAAAAATCAATATTAGCAGGAACTTGGAGAAAGATTAAATGCCGCATGACTTCCACTGTGTCCTGTAACTGTAAATAAAGAGGCAGTTTAAGTGAAACTTGCAGGTCTAATCAAAAGCAGAACCTGTGCAGTTATTGCTGGAGGCTATGACTAACCGCCACATGACAAATTATGCTGCTGTCATTTCATCTCAGTTACAAATAAATGTGCTAGCCATTAATAAATCACATTTACTGGTTTAATATCCGTAGAGGTAAGAGAATAACTGTTCAAGAACTTATTTAATGGAGCAAACTGTTGAGTTTGAGGCTCGACTGGAGTTTAATTAAATGGTACACACCTGAATTAGGAAAAGTTTTTAAACAGACCAAAGTGCAGTTTTCAGTAAAAGCTCTAGGGTGAAAATGTAAGTAAATCTCCTCAAAATTGTTTAGTGAGTACTGAGTACTGAATACATGAGTCTCTCCTGAACTCATATTTGCTGACATAATAACAACATTTAGGAATCTTGCGGCTGTGAACCAAAGACATGGAGGCCAAGAGTTGGCAATTTAGTTTGGTGTCCAAAAAATATGATAATTCATTAGGGCTGCAACAACTAATCGATACAATCGAAAACAAAAATAAATCAGCAAATTTGATTATTGACTTTTCAGGTCTGTGTGCTGTGCACAGAAAATATCACCAATCATTCCACTTTATAATAGTGAGTAGTGCATTTCAATGGATAAAGTGCATTCGGAAAATAGTGGAGAACCCTGAATTTTAAATAATAAATGCAAATAAATGAATTTAATTAAAAATATTATGTTTGTATTTTCATCTAATTAATCAAAGAAATTAGTGTAAAAGTAGTGCATTTCCATGGATAAAGTGCATTTGGAAAATAGTGGGGGACACTTAATTTTTAATTATAAATTAAAAATGTTAATTATGTTTGGATTTTCATCCGATTAATCGAATAAATAATCAACAGATCAACTTATTTTTTAAATTAGTATTTGTTTGCAGCCCAGCAAACTAGCAAATTAAGTAGGGCTGCAGCTAATGATTATTTTTATTGTCGACTAATCTAACGATAATTTTGTTCGATTCGTCGACTAATCTATCGATTATTTTTCGATTGGTCTATTTATTATTTTCCCATCAGTTGATGAATTCTTTAGTTAAACTATCAATAAATAATAACAGTAACTTCTGCTATTAATCTTTTATTTTATTCAAACCTTTTCTCATAATTAATAATTTACAAAAAATAAATAAAAACAACAAAGGAGGAAAGAAAGAAAACAACAATAAATAAAGATAATAACAAGAAAAGAAATAACAATAAATAATTAATAAAAATGAAAGAAATAAACAACAATAAATAAAAAAATAAAAGAGAGAAAAAGAACAACAATAAATAAAAATAATAAAAGAGAGCAAAAATAAAAATAATACATAATTAATCAGAAAAAGAAAGAAAGAAAAATAATTACAGGGCTGTGATAGAATCAATAGAAATTATGGTGCATTCAGTTACTGTTTGGGACTGACAGCAGTTGTTTACAGGTGAGAGACTTGAAAGGTTTTATTTATTCAGCAGATTAAAACATCTGCTTGAATACATATCTGTATATGAATGAACAGCTGAAGTCACAACCGCATTCAGGACACGAGAGCGACAGAATAAAAAATGGTGTCACTACCAGTGAAGTTTTATCACAGCTGACAGCCCGTTTTAAATAAATGAGCCAGCCGAGACTTGTCCTATCTATCACACAGTTAAACAACTAACAATGACTTTAAAAGCTTTGTTGACGAGTGCAGAGAGTGCGTTTGGTGCACGCGTCTCAGAGCTCTCGCGATTGCATCCACGGCACAGACGGCAGCTCCGGTTTAAGATATACGCGAATCATTTCTCATTCTCCGTACCTGTGGGTGAATTAAACCATCATGATTATGATCATATATACGTCATGATTATATCGGAAACTCGATGTCCCGTGCTGTTCAGTTCCTTCAGCGCAGCTTTGCATGCGATTGTGAATCCTGACAATGTAAAGGCGTCAGTTCGGCTATATATGCGGTTCTGACGGTCGTATAATAATAGAATGCTCTATGAAGTGAAGTGTTGCCATACTAGCCTTCACCTTCTGCTCTAGAGTCTTGTGTGTATTAAACATGGCAGAAAAACAGTCTTAAGTAGGGATAACTGCAGGCTCGCACAATGGGAGTGGCTAAAGATGCGACGCGTCGATGCACTCCATGCTAATTGACGTATTTTTATAATCGACGTAATCGATGACGTCGACGAATCGCTGCAGCCCTAAAATTAAGCACCCAGGAATGGAGAGAAAACCATATTTGCCTGCAGTGTGTACATGGCCACAGTGTGACAAAAACATGCTATTATATTATAAACAAAGACCAGCAGCATAAAAGTTACTAACAACCATTATTGAATCACACATAACTGTGAGTAACTGTTCATTCATGATAGAAAAAGAGCAGCACATTCAATCAATTATTTATAAGGTTGATGAAACGACAAACACATGTTTGTCAAATTCAAAAAAAAAAAAAAAAAAAGGATAATTAAGACATGCAGACATATAAGGCACTTGAGGCGTAGATTAGACCAGCAGAGTCTCAAGTGAATAGATGGTCATGTAACGGACAAAGATCTAAGACTCATGCCACTCAGAGCAGCCCTCGCTCCTGGTTACATCAAAGGGAGAGCTAGTGTCACATGACAGGATGACTGGGTCATGGCCGTCACATACTGTACACACACAGACGGAGGCCTGATAAGGGTAGAGTACTACCTAGGGGAAGGGTGGGGCTGCACCAGAGGTGGAGGAAAAGCAGCGATCAGTGGCCGATTGTCCTCCCCTCTGCTCCCGATTTCAGCAGTGTCATATTCTGAGCTGACTGAAACCTTATCCGCTTCCATCTGGAAGGACAAAACAGTGCGGTAAGTCTCCCAGACGGATGAAAACAGAAGAAAGGTGAACGAGCATGAAACTGCCCCATGTCCACTGCGAGAAACACTCCTTTTGAACTTGAAGGCTCTGTTCCAAAACCTAGCGAGCTGCCTATGTAGACAGCATTTTAAGGCATCTTGGACACTATCCAGAAGTGAAGTCTGTTCCAAAAAGCTTAAGAAACGTTTGGCCAAATTAAGGCAGCATCACTTATCTTTCGCAGAGCAAGCTAATTCCTCAAATAAATGTTTATATATGTGTAAAATCACATTTACCATTGCACACATTTACAATTTCGCAGGTGACAATAAGTGGGAACAAATGTAAAAAAAAAATATATATATTTAGTACATGAGAATAATGACGATAACATTTTAATTAAGAATTTTGTAACATTTAAATATTGTGTTATAGAAAAATGGTTGAGTAGACACCACCAGAATGAGTGCCTCGTCTAATTTGAATGTTTGTTTTGCTTTTTTTTTTCAAATTAAGAATTTCTTACAAAACGAAGGTCACTGTCGAACCAAGACACTTGCTATTGGTTGGTTGCTGCAATTAAATGTGTGCGTCAAAGCTCGCCAAACTTGAACCTGACGTAAAACTCACGCAATGATTTTTTTCTACATCACTGGATGTTCATCAGGCAACTGCTTTCAAAAATGACTTCACAAATTCAACTGTAACATTAAACAAACTTAGGTTATCAATAAGAGCTCAAGTGTGAATATGCCCTAAAATCTTTAAATGCTTTAAAATAACCTAACCAAATAAGACAAAAAATTCACACGCATGAGACCTCACCGCAAAAGAGTGACAGTCACATTTCGACATAGAACAGAAATGAATATAATGAACACAGGAGTCTTTCTTGAACTCTGGTTGACATAATATCAACATTTAGGCAGCTAGTGGCTTGTAAACCAAGCACATGGAGGCCAACAGTTGGATAAAGCATTCTAAAATAACATTTCGGTTCGGATGCTGCCTTTCGAAGGTAGAACAGGAAGCAGACAGGAGGACAGGTCACTAGGTTTTGGAACAAAGCAGAAGAGTTGAAAAAACTCATAGTAGGGTTGCACCGATAGACGATAGTATCGTGTATTGACGATAGTCTGAGATATAGCCTGTGACAGATGCCTTTGATGATAGCAAGACTATTATTATTAAAATTAGTATCAGGCTAGTAATACTATCTAATTCATATTTTGGCTTATTTGTTCCATTATATTTCTTTTTCCCGCATTTTTACAGTGTTGCGATTTATAACCAATCACACACAATTATGTTGGGCTTATGAACGCAATAGCTAATCAGAGGCGTTCAGATGAGTCATCGCTGAAACAGCGGAGTTTTGTTGTTCAGCGCACGCTTACTGAATTCTCTGATAAACAACAATGTGCATATGTACGTGCAATCTAAGCATAAGAAATGTATTTATCATACCGTGTAGACTGCTTCACTGATTATAAAGTGCATAACATTCATGCTAGACTGAAGTTATGATGTTCTTTGGTAATATAAATGTTCTTTGCTCATTTTTTGTAGCTGCTATTTAGATAACTGAGGAAATGTAAGCCTTATGATTAGTAACTAATAGTTTCTATTAAATTATGTTAAATACAAATTCAGTTTTTAGTCTTACGCTTAAGGTGGTTCACTCTCTGGAAATTATACTAAGCAAATAAATAAATGAGCACGATAATATCGTGTATCGGCGATCTCAGAGGCTGTCGAGAGGTTGATAATAAAATTGAACATATCGCCAATTCATAGAACATTTTTAGAATTAGTTACATTCAGATTTTATGTAAGCAGTTTTACTGATGTCTCGCTGGAGCTGGACTGGAGATCATTTTCTCTGCTCGTTGGTTAGAGACTAAACACAATTGTTTTGGGAACATGGTAAACATTTTTCAGAGACATAAATAAAAAACTCATCAGAAAGCTTACAAACGTTACAAAAAGCATCTATCAGTGAGGCTGTGAGCTCATGCTGTACGAGGACGCATCTCCAAACAGCCACGTCTGCTTTAAATCTGACTTGCACAATCATGCACTTGCAGGTACGGGTTACGCATGCAGGTGAATTGTTAAAGCACGCGAGTTGCTTATTTCGCTCCTCCCCGTCTGTTAGTTTTTCCTCCGCATGCAGTGTGAGGGTGTCTCTCCTACTCTACCTAATCTTGCCCAGCTGATTCTTGGCTCTGGACAGAGGTTGAAGTGCGATGAAGTCATCACCTATAGCCACATGGTTGGTGTACATCTACAGAACACACAGAGGGACAGTAAAGAGGAGGAAAAGTCACATGAGCAGTTATACACACTCCCACACACTGTCCGCCACAACCAACTCACCACACACATTCAGAAATGACAGAGACAGGAAACAAGCAGCAGACAAAAGAGAAAGCACTTTGAAACTATCGGGTGTCATCCGCAGGGCAGCGGGTGCTGACGCCACAGAAGCGTACTGCAGCAACTTCAGATACTGCCTCGCTTAGGCATGTAGAAATAAATGGGAGTATAAGGATTAAAAGTGTACGAAATGAAGAAAATAAGTGTTTTAATTCCCCTGCGAAAAAAGCTGAGTGTTTGATGAGAGTAAAGATTTTGAAAGAGGTTAGATTTGACAGCCTCGTGTTCGAATACCAGCTCATCATTCTCTCCTTCTCGCACTTTTTTGCCACACCTTGAACTATCCTATCCAAATAAAGGCACAAACGTTAAAAAATAAACCCTAAAAATGATAAGACAGTAAAAATGTGATATTTGGCTTAATATATTGGCTTAATTCATATATAGTCTTACCGTCTTAATTTAGGCTCAGTTGGTACAAAACTAGTTATTGCTTACCGTATCATTTTTGTATTTTATTTTAAACAACAAAGCTTAGCAGTTCTCTGTACTTTTAATTTGCAATTTATTTTTTGGTTTTGGCAGACAATCGCTAGTGGTACACAGTCCTATGCAAGAAAGTAACAACAGTAACGAGAAACTATGAACCACCCGCACCCCAAATTATTAACTTATAGCCATAGACTCTTTACATAAGTGAAAACTGGAAGCATTTTTAGTTTTAGTGGTTGTCATTTAATGTTTTGCGTACCAACAGAAATGTCAGTGAATAATCAGGGAGTTTATGGTTTTAAGTGCCTGCTCGTTTAAGAACAAACGGGTGTAGCATATTTTTACATGACTACAATGTACTAAAAACTGTTTTTACTTTGAACTTTCCAAAAGTTTTGCATACAGACAAAGTTATCAAAAACCCCTTTCACACGGATCAATGAAAACAAAAAAAAATTGTTTTATTCATGCCAGGCCATTATATGGCGATGCCACTTTGTAAATATACCTTCGCACCTGCTCACATACCTATAGACTGAACATGTGAAATGCACCATTTCAACATTTTCACAAATTCATGTTTTTTGTTTAAAGTTTACACAGGGATGCTAACGTTATCGTTTTAAAATAATGTGCACTTTAAAACATGCTTTTAAAAGTTTGTGCTATCTACAAAGGGGCCTTCGCACCATGAATTTCCAGGAACTAGCTAGCAAGGCCGTTCCTTGAGAACTAATTTATCCCTTGGGTTTCCTTGGTTGCTTCGTACCAGCAGCAGGAACATGACGTCTCTGATGTGTGTCATGGGTTTCGTGTTAACGGACATGGAATGAAGTAGGAGCTAATTTAGTTCCCCAAAAGGGAGTTCCTAAAACTAAATACTAGGGCTGCATGGTTAATTGCATTTACAATAATATCGCAATATGAAAAAACTTGATTTTTCAACCGCACAGGCTGAGATTACACTGTCACGTGACACGCGAGAGCAAAGAGGTGTTTTCGACTTGAAGATCTGTCAGTGTATGACATCAAAGTACGGCAAGAGAAAGCATAAGGAGACGTCCTCTCTCTTATAGCTCTCGCGGTACTTTGATGACACACACTGATCGGTCTAGCGGCGCTGTTTTCAAGTCAACACATCTAAGCAGTCTTCAGAGGAAGCATCAAGTTGGCATGCTACAGTGTTGCCAAGTCCACGGTTTGCCTCCAAAAACGTGATATTTAGCCCCTGAAATGCGAATCTTACCAGCGGAACCCCTCCCAAAAACTTTGTATGTTTTTATAAATTTTTACCGGTGGACCCCCCTCGAAACATGATTGGGCTAGTTTTGGGTAGCAATTGGGCGGGTTTTGTTGTAAAAACCTGGCAACCCTTACACGCTACACGCAGAAATGTTTGAAAGCGTATATATGAACGTACTTTAAAACAGTACATGGAAATTACTCAAGCAGTAACAGTGTTACGGTGCATTTCATTACTGAAGACTTTGACCTTAAAGGAACACTCCACTTTTTTTGGAAACAGGCTCATTTTACAACTCCCCAAGAGTTTAACAGTTGAGTTTTACCATTTTTGAATCCATTCAGCCGATCTCCGGGTCTGGCGGTAGCACTTTAATCTATTTAATATTGTGTTGGTCATACTATACAATGATTTATTGCTTGTCTTTGTTGAAAAATACAGCCCTACTAAATACATTCCTAGTTCCTGCAGTGCGAACACAACAAAAAGCGTGAACTTCCGCCAGTAGTTCTAGGAACTACGGAAAGGTTCCTCTGGGGCGAAAACAACGTTTGAGTTTGAATTGCTGGTTCGAAAAAAAATGTTTCTAGAAAATCTTTGGTGCCTTTTAAACACCACCAAGCCACTATTGGTTCATGATGATAGCATAATAGGTGGGTGTGCTTTAGGGCTCCGCCCTCTTTGACATGGAAATCTTTTAAGGATCATTTATTTCGGATTGTCGAAGGTTAGACACGAGTAAAACCATGAATGTTCTTGAGCGTCGAATTGTAGAGCTGGCTCAAACCTATCGACATCGATATGATTAGATGTTCACAAACCGACGTACAGCTATTTCAAACTTTCATTTACCCCCAAGTGAAAAACCTCACTAAAAGTGTACCAGGGCCTTTATAGTGGCACCAAACTAAGTAGACTGGAACTCTTGTAGGCTACAAACCATTGTTTTAATTTACTATGTGAATCTTTATTTTTTTAAATAAAAGGTGCTCTATTGAAAATGAGATAATCATGAAATATCAATGGAATTGGTGTAGACTACTGAAAAGTTTAGTGCTGTGGCAATAGTAATCTTACTCAAATGAGAAATGATGATGTTTAACACCCTGCCAGTCAGGACTATTTAAAAAAATGTTCACACAAATATCTATTAACAGGAAGTAACCATTAAGATAAGCAAGCATAATGAAGCTACAACCTGCCATTTTTCATATTGCGATGAATGCTGGTGCTGTAGTGATACGGCGCTGTCAGATGATACGTCGGAGTAAGTTTGTGAGTGAGTTGCTGGTGAGAAGTCATGCGGTGACGTGAGCCACATGCTGTATTACTTCATCAGTGTTATCTCAATCAGAGCTCGAGCGTTTGTGGGGGAAATATGACGCTCACCTGAGATTTCTGCGTGCTGGTCGGCTGCAGGTGCCTGTAAAAGACTTTCTTGATGACATCTGGAAAAAGGCAGGTGATGACGATGATGAAGATGGCAAACCAGGCCGATCCACTGGAAAGCAGCTGAACAAAGACGAAGTACATGTCCTGTGTGTGAAGAAACGGCCTAACGGAGGGGAAAACTTCAATTAGACTGCAATTAGTTGAAATCAACAAGCGTTTGATAATGTTGTCAAATATCTAACTAATGAGCAAACGGGCAACTGTTTCAGAGCCACATATCGAGCACAGCATCTTGACTGTATTGCAGAGGACGTCGCTACCGGACATGTGAGACCAGACCAAAGTGCAAACTGCTATCACCAGCAAATCAACAATTGAATACAAACTATTTAAAAAGGAAAATAACCAGTTTAGTCACAGTTCTTGACTTCCACTTTCTCACACAGGACAGATTTTTTTTATTTTATCGACAATTTAATCACATTCATTTTAAGCAGTGACTTAAATGTGTCATTCTTGATTACTGGACAAGGACATAAAAAAACTTGGACCGAATCGCAAATCCAGAATTTTACTGTATTACCCGGAATGTTACGAAATTTGCCAAATTGTGGATGAATAAATCAATAGAAAGTCAGTACATTTACACCAAAATGTGATATAGACTAGTTTCTGTGAATATTATACTGCAAAAATAGTATTTTAATATGAATTCTGCATGTCTCTGTGTAAATCAATGGCGGAGTAGGGCGGTTTTGTTTACTGAAGCACGCGTGACGCTCACAGTGTTTTCAGCCTCTGCCGCATTAATATATGATTAATTATATATTAAATATAATATTTAATATATTATATTTACCGAGTTATGTCGTACGCCGTTTTGGAGAGTACCTAAGAATGTATTTGACGTATTAAGCTTTGTTTACGCTAAGGCGAAAGCGTGCATATGCATTGTGATACTCTCTAAAATGGCGGAGGACGTAACTCGGGGGAGAAGATATGCGGAGTAAATTGTTATTTTTGTTTTCTTTGCGCAAAAAAAATTCACGTTGCTTCACAAAACTGACCTTGAGCCACTGATGTCACATGGACTGTTTTACCGATGTATTCCCGATGTTTGTTTCTAGACCTGGGGACATTTCAGTTGTGTTGCTGTCTATGGAGTAGTGATGCGCGGATGAGCTAAAAGATCACCCGAATCCGCAGCTTCAAATTAATTATCCACCCACCAACCGCCCGCACCTATATTTTTGTCTGATTTAGATAACCGCACCCGACCCGCACCCGATCGTCACATTCAGGGTTTGTATGGTCATGAAAAACCTGGAAAAGTCATGGAATTTTAAAACCGCTATTCCCAAGCCTGGATCGATTTGGAAAAATAAATACAATTCATGGAAATCTATTTCACAATCCTCTGTATAATAGAATTATGTTTAATTATGTCCTGAATTTCAGTGCGGTATTGCGCATATATCGCATTACTCATTCCCACAGCTTTCAACTTTAAAATGAGGTAAATTACTGCAAAACATTTATCCAATATAACGTATATAGGTTAGATGAGTAAATAAATTCACACAAACCATCAGATCAAATCAGTCATTTGAAAACAGTGTGAGTGATTCAGCACCGAGTCCTCTCTTTGACCTTCACTTCACAACTTTAATATTTTTTTTATTCCGCTATTTAGAGAATGTAGGCATCATTAATGTCCCGTGGATATAACCGCCATCCGCGCATCACTACTATGGAGGGTCTGAGTTAAAGTTAATAGTTAAAGAAATTGCCACTGAAAAACTCAAATTTGCGGACCACTAATCTGAATAATGCGAAAGACACATTCCTCTAAAACAGACCCATAATGCCTATGGCTAGGTGGTGGGAAAACATGATTTCTTTAAAGTTCAAATAAAATTTTTCTGAAGGTACTATGGGAAAACACATGCAATACATTACCAGATGATGCCGCCATAAAACAATGAGAAGATGAAGTAGAAGACGATGGAGCCCCATGTGACAAAGTGATTCATCCACGTCCAGAAATGTGTCTCTAAGGCCAGCTGTGGAGACAACGATGCAAATGAAGCTCACGTGTTATTTAAAAAGCACACGTGTTGCATTTAAATACGCACTCACCTTCAGCGTAACCGTAATAACCATCACAGTGAATACTAAAGTGCCAAACGTCCAGTTTCCAAACATCTGCAAGAAAGAAACATGACTGTATGAAAAGATTTCAAATTCGCCCATCAGGCTGTTCACATGTCGTATGAGGTGAACTAAATATCTAGAGGCTTTCAATTCATCCAAAATAAACAATGCCGAATCGCTTTATATCAGAGAGCGATTCCGGCTTGTCGGAAGCCATTCGCTGTCATGCAAAGTACGAGCAGGCGCCTCCAAATCTTGTCGTAACTCAGCCCCGTAATTGAGGATGGCAGAGTATCAAAAGAATCGAGATCAGAGCTACCAAATCAAACCACAGAAACAGCTGCTCATTAGAAAAGACACATGCATCAACTGGAATCCAGTCAACTCTTACCAGTTGCCGGTTAGCTCGCAAAATCTGAGAGCATGCACGGCAGGAAAGAGAAAGAGAGAAGCAGAAAAAGTGAGAGAATATGGATAAGTAGTAAAAGCCTACAGTACGGTACAAATGTGCCAGATAACGATGTAATTAGTTGGAGGATTGATGCTTTGTGTCTGTAAGCCAGAGTTAATCAATAGTCACTAAGGCGAAGTAACGGTTATTAACGTCGAGCCAAGTGCATTCATTACCTTAAGCGCGTCTAGCTAAATAATTCAGATAGCATCTCTGAGATCTATACAGAACGCTTTGTGGAGGATATCAAAGACGACTGTCATGCCACAGACACACATGAGCTTGAATGACGGAAGAGCGAGGTGAAGCCGAGAGATGCTGGCGCTGACCTGTCCGTTTCCCATCAGTGAGGTGTCTTCTCCCATCAGGATGTAGGAGCCGAAGAAGAAGACGAAGGCGTGGCAGAAGCCCAGGAAGGTCCAGTACAAAAAGGTTTTGAAGGACAGCATGGAATTTTTACTGATGTCTCTGATGAAGGGAAAGAATATTACTTCATCTTGATTTGGAGGGAAAATGAAAACAATTAAACAGACTCAAATTCCCATTACAGCCAACGCTAAATTAAAACTGACCCCATTTACTCTGGAAATAGAGAAAATGTGCAGGTACATGTTTAATATTTGCAATGCATCTTATTTTATATTTTATTTTCTGTTCATATTTTCATTTGAAAGTTTTTGTAATTTTGTGTGTATTTTTATAGTGTATTTTTGTCATTTTTATTAGTTTTGGTTTACCTTTAAATATGCCTAGATAGTTTTTAATTTAATTTTACGATATACAAAATTCACGGTTCGCTTCGATAAGACATAGTGGTTTCACGGTTCAGTATGCTTTCGATACAGCAAAAACAAAGAAAATTTCCATTTTCAAAGAAAATATTTATTAAAACTGACCTCATATGATCTTAAAACTATTTTAGACTTTGGAAGGCCTTTTGCCATTTATCTAAGATGATTTTTGCTTTTAACATTTGTTTCTTATTTATTTGGTTCCACCGTGTTTGCTGATTTTCAGTGTTTTATATTTAAACTGGGTTTTATTTTAAAGGCCTATAGCATGTTTTGTATTCGTTTTGTTAATAAATTAAACATTCTATGTTTAAAGTAAGTGAGTACTGTTTTTTTTGTTGTCAATTGAATCAATTGACGGCAAAATGCAGCTAATAAAGCGAGGAAAAGAGGGAAAACTCGAACGAACTACCTCACTATCACAACCTGGAGTACATTATATTTCACACACTTTAAGCTCTTTTATTTTCCAAATGTAATAGGATTACTCAAACGAATCGTTCGGTTTGTAATGCGCACCGAACCGAAAGCCTCGCACCGAATGGTTCAACACGAATACGCGTATCGTTGCACCCCTAATAAACATATTTATAATGAATTTAAAATAAATACATATTTGTTTTTTTAAATAACAGCTAATAATAGTGACATGATGAAATGTTGACTTTATTTAAAATATAATTTCCTCAAAAAGACAAACACTATCACTTAACTAAAACCAAAAGAACACTGGAAATGGCCCGAGAGACTAGGTTTAATCTTTTGATTTTAGAACTATTTTTGTTCACAGCCAGGTTTGTTTTTTGCAATTAACAACACAGGATGGTTTGGTTTGGTTGTATTCACTGTGCCAAAAAAAAAACTGATGTTCACTAGTCTTTTTTCTGAATTAAAAAAAAAAATCAGCCCTGTTGACAGCCCTAGTAGAAGTCGGTAGTGTGTGTTAGGGTTGGGTATCGTTTGGGTTTCTTTCGATACCGGTGCCAAATCGATACTTTTAAAACGATACCAGTGCCGATACTTATAAAAAATAAAAAATTACCAATTAATAATTGGAGTGGCCATTAACACTAAACACATGAGCCAGGTTTCACAGTCAGGGCTTAGACTAAACCAGGATTAGGCCATAGTTCAATTAGGACATTTAAGTAATTTTATAAACATGCTTAGGAAAAACATTACTGGGGTGCATCTTGAGACAAAACAAAGGCACGGATATATTTTAGGATCAGTCAGTGCAAGTCAGTTAATTTGAGTTAAATTTTATTTCAGTTAAAACAGCTAAGAGTTACATTTTAGTCTAGGACTAGGCTCAAGCCTCGTCTGTGAAACCGGGGATGATGTCTTTTTCATTCATACTGGACGCCAGAGGGCGCCCTCGCACAGAAAACCCACAGATCCAGTCACAGAAGTAGCAGAACTCATGAAGCTCCAGGGATATGGATAAAGGCATTGCTATAGAGTGGGGGAACTATGATGTCACTCTGTAGGCGGATCGGCTGTTAGCATGAAACTGGTTCCCTCGACAAAAAGCCAATAGGATTTTTCCATAGGCTTTTGGATTATCGCAAAAAAATAAGCTGTGTTCAAGCATAGTTCATGAAACTTACACGTTTTGTCCATCAAGATAATCTTCAAAAATAATATAACTTTGACAAATTGTGAAGCCTAAATAAAAGTGCCAGAACTGAAAAGCTAAACTTAGGCTATAAATGAACTACTGCACCACGTTCGCTCGCCTTCAACGTCACGACCACCACGCATGAGTTTACCTTATGGTACGAACCCATCAGAAAGCAATAAAACCACCATCTTCCCTCCGAAAACGTGTGGCATTTCGAACAACAATATCAAATGCGGGAAACTATTCATTGGTTACAACTGGAAAATACTGTAAATTGTTAAACTGTTCAGCGTGATGACGTTTAATGTCTCCGACAGCGCCTGTAGTCACATTTAGCAACCGTCTACAAGAAACGTAACAGCTTAAAAAAGTCACGAGTGGGGTATAACTGGTGTGTTTTATATCGTAGAATAAAACGCGAAAGTATCTTGAGCTTGTGTGAACCATGGACCTTATTTAAGGGATTTAACCAAAATCCCACTCAAAAAACCCATTGAGTCTGGGACGATGGAACCGGAAGTGCAAAAATGCTAACTCGCTTCCGGGTTTTCTCCTACAAAGTGACATCATAGTTCCACCACTCTATTGCTGTAACGGAGTAAACAGAAGATATAAACGTTTTGAATGATAAAATAAATACAATAAACACACAAATACAAATATGTATAGATTTATCTGTGTTATTCAAGCCATCTCTGGTAATTTTATAATAATTAAGTATATTTATAATCCATATTGGTACCGGGTTTCGGTACCCAACCCTACTGTTGAGGGGTTTATAGGATCAGGGCTGGGAAGCTCTGCACTTGAGCTCCTTATGTTGTACCTGTAAAGTGCTGGTTTGCTCTGCAGAACATGTGGATGCACCAGCTGCTCAAACAGACTGTATACCAGTATGGGCAGAGAGGTGAAGCAGATATTATACAGCGTCAGATACACGCTGTCATAAAGAGTCTGCGAAGCACAAGACAGCATGTTAAACACCCACACTAAAATCAAACAGGGTTTTGAGAAATCACACATTGATCACACATGCTGTCAAAGGTCAAACTGTAATCTCCAGACTTAACCAACTTCAGCTGATTTCTAACAACATGCAACACAGCAAATATCTAACAACTGGAAAACCTCAGTATATAGTCAGAGCAAAAAAATGATGTGTATTATAATGACAACAATTCTATTGGTCAACACTTGACCAACTTGAACCTGTTCCAAAACGTTTTTCACTCTCACATGAACTTCACAATACCATGGATTTCTACTGAAGTAACTGGATTTCAATAATCTGATGAACAACAGAAGTCCTAGCACGGCTCGTAGGTGGTCCCTACTCTATGATATTCTGGTTTCTAGACATGAATTAGGTCCTTTCTACAATGCCAATTGATCATTTTGAGTCGGACTGCTTAAACATTGTATGTAGATCGAACACTACAGCATGACACTAGCAATGTCCAGGGTTTGATTCCTAAGGAATACATACATTGATAAAAAAGTAGCTTAAATGCCGTGCAAGTAGCTTTGGATATAAGCATCTGCCAAATACATAAGTGTAATTGTAAATGTAAAAGGCCATTGCACACTGAAATTTCCGTCCAAATTTTTGCACGTAAAAAAATAAATGGGTCCTCATGTTGTGTCAATAACGTTTACACATTGCCTCCAAAACTTTCGCCTGTCATAAAATGTTTTGGATCAGGTTCGATTTTCTGCGTTTTTGCATCCGTAGCATGCATTTTGATAGGAAAGGATGACGGATATGAAAAACCCCCCCCCGGAAAAAAACATACCTTTAGCCTTCAGAGTTTATATCATTAATCCTACATATTAGCAGTACTAATAGTGACTTAGTAAAGGTGAGGTCACATTTACTATTGTTTTGTGAACATTTTCAGGTGAAATCCAGTCATTTCAATGGGAATCCTTGAGACCTGGTATTTCAAGTGGAGGTGAAAGATTTTGCAACGGGTTTAAGTTGGCCACACAGATTCGCCGTGTTAACCAACAGAAAATAACAGAAAATGATGCCTGGGAGAGACACTTACTTGCTGCGAGAACAAACAGAAGAACTGGTATAAAAACTGGGGAGTGATAAAGCACACATTCTACAAGAAAAGAAAACAGAATTTTATACAAAAGCAAATCTTTAACCTGAAAGCCACACACAAATGCTCCCAACGTACCTTGTAGAAAAAGTATTGCACAAGGGTTGCTATTCTAATGTAGTAGAAATGGCCGTGTACAAGCAGTAATTTGGCAAGGAACTTGAACCTCGCGATTGCATAGTCGCTGTTCCTCACGGCTTGTCTTCCTTCTTTGCCCATGATTCCTGTACGGAGTTTCATTCGGTTAGCTTGATCGCAATACATTTGAATTGCATGCCACACCTTTGAGTCCACCTACCAATACCAACGTGAGCCTCCTGGATCATACTGACATCGTTGGCTCCGTCTCCGATGGCTAATGTAATCGGCTTCTCAGGAGAAGTCTTAAACAGTCTCACCACCTGCCAAACACACACCAGCACTATGAAAACAACAGGCCAGTGTGGGGCGACTGACAAAGGCCATGCCATATTAGTGTTCGTGACCTCTGGCCTTTTGGGGATAGAGTGAAACATCAACACAAGAAGGGTAAGGTGACCCACCTTGGCTTTTTGGAGCGGTGCCATTCTGCAGCAGAGCACTGCTGAGCAGTTCTTACACACCTCCATGAAGAGTTTCTCATGCTCCCGCAGAGCCAGAGACAGACTGGCCCCGTCCACCACCAGCCCGTGCTGGATCACATGATCCTCCTTGATCCTGCACAAACCCATCTCAAACAATTAGTCCTACAAATTTTGGGGCAGGTTTACTAACAGCTTGGCGTTAAAATAGTACTGTCAGGATTTACGAAAGAGGTGCAGTGAAGAATTAGCGTGGAAAAGGCGTGGACACAGTTTCCCTTTCAGATGCAACATTTATGGGAGGAAAGTATTCAAATGAATCATGCAATGTGATTTACCAACATTTGCGCTCGTCAAATTACTGGTATTTGCACAAGTATTTATCGCCCCAAAAAAAGCATGTCTTAAAGGGGTCATGACATGAGAAATCAAATTTGCCTTTATCTTTTGGCATATAAGAGGTCCTGAAAGTTTCATAAAAACGACCTCCTCATTATAAACAAAGCATTATTTTAATCAAGCTCCAAAAACGACTCATTTTGGATTCAATGGGGCAAGGTGATGTCAGCTAGGCACAGTCGTTTGCATAAACAATGCCTTCAGAGTAACACATTGTCATAGGCTCCGCCCACTGGTGTTCAGTCGCTAACGGCTTGATCAATGCGAGTGTTGCGTCAAAAGCAAATTACAATCACTATCTTGTGTACACTGGATACAGTATACAGATGTGCATTCACTTCACAACACAGTCCACGCGCTCGAGTCTGTCGGTCAGGAGAAATGGAGTGAAAGAATGTTCATTTTGACGCGTTTGGTTTAAACGGCTCATTCGAGTCTTATATATACAGATATAAGAAGGATCCCAGCGTAAGGAACAAGTGGATTGTTTATCTTTAATGGCACCCCAGATCGAGTTTGAAGATTGATCGGAGCATGTTGTTTTGTAAATGAGGCACAGTGTCATGGAGAGTTCACAAAAAACATTTGTTGAATGATGAAGCGATACTAGATCTGACTGCAGCTGTGTCACAAACCGCAAGTAAACAATTTCATAATGCTTTGTCTGGAAATTACCATTTTATATTGATCATGTTGTCAAAACACTCAAAACATGCAACAGCGAGGGGGCGTTGATACCATTTCCTATGGCATTGCAGTTGCGCATGAAACTAAACACTGGAAATATGCAACGCATTCAGGATAATAATACATGTTAATATCCCAACGCATCCTATATTAGATGAATCAGATATGTATGTAGCTAACCCAGACATCACTACGTGACTTCCAAGCCAAGCTTCTCTCTCTTCTCACGTCTATACTTTAAACCGCGTGCTGTTGCAAAACATTCAGAGCTCAGGGTGCCGCCTAAAGTGTTGCTACAAGCAATCAGATTTTTTTTTTTCACAATCATCGTTTCATGATCGATCTCTGCTGTCACGGCCGAGTTCTCGAGTACTCAATAGCTATTGTACATCCCTTACATGGAAGGTGAAAATCTCTTGACACTCTGCATGAAAGAGAGTGTAAAAAGGGCTGGAAATTTTAAAGGAAGTGTGCACTGGTGTGTTGTACCTCCGGGCTAGTCTGCGGAGCTGCTCGGCGCACTCGTTGTCTGATTTCTGCTGCACGAGCTCCAGGATGTTCATGGTGCGGTGGAAGTGACCACAGGAGAGGCTCACGCTGACCGCCGTCTCGTGCTTGTCACCGGTCAACACCCACACCTTGATTCCAGCCAATCGCAGAGCTTCAATCGTCTCCTGGACCTTGTCCTGCAGCCTAGACACACACACACAGCAGGTCAGAGCATCTGGATTTCATAGGCCACAATTTTTTGGGTTTGTTTTAAATATGCCTATATACTTTGTTTTAGATTTAGATTAGTAGTGGCAAAAAAAAGAAAAAAAAATTATAAATATATATACACATTAATCATCTCTTGGTAATAATTAATTAATCACCTGGTAAAAAAAGTTTTCTTTTTTTGTATCTTTATTAACAACATGAAATCAAGGCACTTTATCAATTATCCTATTAATGACTTTCATATTTAGATTATTAATAGTATTATTCTATTTTACAACTGTCAAGCATCTGGCAAACCATATACACACACACATACATACACTGTTATTTAATACATATATATATATATATTGTGGGATGATCTTTTGGATTTTATTTTGTACACAAAATACCAAATGTAGGATTAATTTGCTCCTCAGTGCATTTCCTAGTCACGTTATGTAGCATGCTCTTTAGAACTCATTTAGAAAATAATTAAACATCTCTCTTAGCCTTGACTTTACACAGTAATAAATTAAGCACACTGTTAGCATTTACTCCCGAGACAGCAGCATTATGCTGCAGAGAATGCCAACCACATAATTGCATATGCAGTCACGGCTTGTTGTTTTCCCTGAGGCTCGATTAAACGTTCAGATTAACAAGCAGCTATTCACACTTGACACATGGAAACGGCTCACCAGTCATTAAAGCAAAACCATCCTGATCTCTACAGTCATCATGTGTGAAAGTACCACGCTGATAACAGCATCATCATGTTTTCTTGTAGTCATAAATGGGTTTTTCATTATTATTTTTACTCTCTCTGACCCTTAAGGCACATTCAGTTATGTTGTTAAGTGAATTTGTGCACGCAAAATTGAGTAATTTCAACCGCAAATGGGATTTATGTGTGCGCATGAAAGATTTCCATATGCAGATTTTGGTTGCACAATTTTATTACTGTTCTATTTGAATTCCTCATGCTTTTGTATATAGCTCTATACAGTCGCTCTGATGAATACAGTGTAGCCGCTCAAACGACCTGTCAGATATAGCTGAGGATTTCTCTGAAGATGCCTATTGGGAGGATGTGTATGTACCTCAGTTGTACAGTTTTAATGGATTGTCAAAAGGCTCATGGAAATCACGGCGGCAGTCATTGCAGTACGATTCCAGACACACTCCTGTGTCCTTGCATGCCTTTAACACTTGAATTGCACATGTGGACAGAGATTGATGGCTGGCCTTAAGAACACCGAGAGCTGCGTGAGTCACGGCGACATGTCAAACTGCATTAGCAGCGGCCGCACACTGACTCACCGCTGACTTCCTGCTCTCCTGCCAGGAGGCCGTCCAATAATCACGAGCAAGCACCACACCAGTGTAAAGTCATCACACCACTGCCACTATCAGCACTGCCTGTTGACATGCATTTAACAGATCCAACAGACTTTTTTTAGCCCATAGATCTTAAGTCAAAATGAAAGTTTGAACTTTTTAAGTTCAAATAATATAAAAAGCCAAAAAAATCAGACGATATATTTGTCGACCACTACACTAGCATTATACTTTGTCTACATCAAGTGTGACTGTTGTCAGTTTGAGACCGTCTACACTGAACACGCCATCTATTTGATTTTGTTGCGTTGTTCCCCTCATCTCAGGTGTAGACACAATTTATATTTATAGTAGAAGTTATATTTTGGTAGCATTATAATAGTACCTCAAGCAACATATTAACATTAGTGATCATCAGTGATTAGTGATCAAAGTTATTTGGCATTTTTTAATTATCTGCACTGGCTGATACGTTTTTTTATGTTTAGAACACCAAGCATCCATTCTCCGTCTCCGTTAGTTTAAAATCCATGTTTAACACTTCTAATGATGTGCGCACCCCAAAAGTGAAATTAATTATTTGCGCGAGTAGATTACATACAAAATCAATGCAAAGATGTGACTAGACACATACTGTATATGAAAAGTATCATCGCATTTGCTTTTATTTGTAACAAAAAGGCAAACGCTATTATACTTTCTCAGTGACCGTCAGTATTCAGCAAGTATGCATTTATTTGATTGTGACGTGCTTCCATTGTGTTGCGGCTCGCTTCCATTGTTGTGTGATAATTTTGTTGTGTTGTGGGTTTTTTCCATTGTGTTGCGACTTGTTTTCATTTGTTGTGCAAAATTTATTGCATTGTGGCTTGTTTCCATTGCGTCATGCACATTGCGTTGTGTTGCGAATTGTTTTTGTTGTGTTGTGGAAAATGTATTGCATTGTGGCTTGTTTCCATTGTGTTGTGCAAATTTCATTGTCTTGCGGCTTTGTTTCTGGTGTTACGCAAATTTCATTGTCTTGCGGCTTTGTTTCTGGTGTTACGCAAATTTCATTGTCTTGCGGCTTTGTTTCTGGTGTTACGCAAATTTCGTTGGAGAATTATTTTTGCTCTGCACAAATATTTTCATATTTGCTGAAGGTGATGACAGAAAAGTAATTTGACCAATAGTGTGTAAGTGATATTATATATAATGCATATAATTAAACAATTAGGTATGGTCACATCCACTCAGGCACTGTGATGTATGTGTGTCGTATTTTTTATATTATCCATGCTATATTATTTTTATGTATATTTTAAATATTGTTTATTTGTGAGAAATACTATAATATGATGAACAAAGTTCCACTGTAGGCAGTCGCCGAAGTGCAAATGGATGAATCGCGTCCGAAATATAATATTTTTGGGCCAGAAAATCGCAATAACGAAGGGCAATGTGACCGCTTCGTGAAGGTAGAGAAATCTGAGGAGTGGATGGCGCGTTCGCCAGTATAAGCTGACGACGTCATTGCGTCAGAGACGGCGTCGCGCCATCAGCCAATGAATTGGCGTGATTCTATAGGGGCTTCAGACATCGGTCACGCAGGAGGCGTTCCCAAAGCGTGAAAGCTCACACAGCGTTGAGTGAACCTATGATAGAGAACATTAGCCTTACAGACAGAGTTTCTTGAGTGAAGGAAACGTTGTCCTTATTTAAACATCACCAGTTCTTTATTTACCCTTGCACTGTGAAGGAGACGCCTGTCTTCAAATTGTGTACCGGCACTTCATTCTGAATGGCGGCGGGGTGGAGTTATGAGGTTTGACTGACAATTTGAGGATTCAATGGCATTAAGAGGTTTAGTCACTCTTTTGAAAACTTTCCATTGGTTAAATATTTTTAAAACCCACAAACAGACATAATGATGACCAATAGCACTGATTAAATAATAATAATAGCAAAATATAATAGATAGGAATTTTTTGATAATTTTCAACTGCACACCCGACCAAACTGTCACGGCACACTAGTTGGGAAACACTGATCTAAAGAATACATTTATTTTACAAATTTCATTTGATCAAGTTCATAGTTTTTCAATTAATTAATTAATTTATTATTAATCTTGTAAATATTATGTAAAATAAATATGAATAGCAGCAATTATGCATGTTTTCTACTATCTTTCAATGACATGTCAAAGTACGATGTCAAAGGAATCCCATGTGACCAGAATGGATTTGCTTATGCTTATGAGATGTCCGTCTCCAGCTCAGCATTGCATTAGCATTCTTGAGTGCATGGGTGTGTGTGTGTGTTGACTCACTTGTCCTCCACCCCAGTCGCTCCCAGCAGCTCCAGGTCTTTCTCTATGTAGTTGAAGACGTCAACCAGTCGTTCCTCTCTCTGCTGCAGAGCCGTTCTGGCTTCATGGACCCGCCGGTCCACTTCCATATACTCCTCTGCACTGAAGTGTCTGCAGGCCACCACTAATGTCCGTAAACCCTTCTACAAAACAAATGATAAAGAAAGTTAAACTAGTCCATTATACTGATTCGTGCACAGATGAAGAATCAATTATACACAAAATAATGTAATACAAAAGTTGACATAAATAGAACGGACAGTGAACTTTTGGCCAAGAAGCTGCTTCAGTCTTGAGCTCCACATCCATAATTGAGTTAATGCACTTAAGCGCAGACATAGAGAGCATTCAGCATATGGAGTAGCATTTCAATGTGGCTGTTGTGTCTGAAACATCCCATGAGTCTCAATACGACCCTCTGAGAGCTGCCGGGAGCGTGTATGTGTGTGGGATGTGGGTCTGAAGATACTCTCATGGGTTTCAGCAGAGCTGATAATGAGGACAGCAAACGGAGCTAATTAACTGCAGTGCTCTCATCAACTTCATTTGAATTAGAAAAGCTGAACTCGGACCAGACCTCGACATTTCAACTAGACTTTTAAATGTCTGAAGAAAAAGTTTAGCGGCTACTCGCTCATCTGTGCTTGTGAGAAGTTGCTAGGGCATTTTAGGTTATTTGTCTAGGCAGTTGTTTCCTGTAAAAATCAGTCTCTACGATATTCTGGAGCTGAAAAAAAAAAATTCTCAGTAACTGCTATTTTTCTTATTTTCTAACTTAATAAAGTTAAGAATATTTTGTGTTATCTAAAACATTTAGGAATGCTATTTTTGTTTTCTTAAGATTGCTCTAAAGACAAAAAACTAAGAATTTAAATTTCCAAAAATAATCTTATTAAAAATCACTGCAAATAAACACATTTGCAAAATGTATGCGAAGTTTTGTAGACAAAAATTGCCCGTTTTGCATTGTCAATAATGTAGTTATGTATGAATCACAGGTCACACTTAAGTCATTTTCATAACCAAACAGCTTTCTGTTGGTCAATGTGAATTATTGAGACAAATTAATTCCTATTGAAATGAATGGAATTAGCCTACAAAATTTTGCTGAGTAACAGTGAATTTGACCGAACCACAATGGGATAGCTACTAACTTTTCCCAAATCTCTAGATGTAAAAAGTTTACCGAATTTATTGGGTACAAATTAAGACAAGTATTAACCATTACAACATAACACTAGCTACACATTAATACAATACATATTACTGCCAGTAACTGATCATTTAAACAACGATCAGTCATGATTATGCATGATGTGACTTTTGCAGAATTTAGAGCTCTTAAAAGTAGCGCGTTAACGCAGGCGATTCATTTTTCCAGTTTAACAGTATTACAAACATTAGATGCAGTTAACGCAGGGGCAGGGCAAGGGTTGGCCACCCCACTCATAACTGCTGCTTCTCTCTTGTTTTTTTCAAATTTAGTGTTTGAAAACTTTATTCAATTTCTGTACATTTTCTACTTGCTGAAGGCCACAGGTAGCTAAATATGACATTATAATGGAGAACTAAAACTCATGTTCTTAAGAATTAATTTGATTTATTTTTAAGAATTTCCCATTTTTACAGACCTCTTCCAACTTATCTTAAGAAAATGGTTTCTTAACAAGATTTTCATAAATCCGGCCCCTGGTCTTTAGATACAGTAGAACTCAATCCCACCTTTAAATGTAAGTCTATGGGATTTTTTTTAAACCACTTAGTTGTCCAATAAAAATAGCCAAAATGTAGCTTTGAGAAAAATAACATTGTACACTGAGTACTTTGTGATCAGGAGATGGTCCGTTTTACTACTTATGAGCAACAGTGAAACTTGAAGCACCACTAACTAGAGTGAACTAGTATGCAAGCATGATGTAAAGAGCTCACCAGAGCAAACTCATCCACATGGACTCTGGTTTTATCGATCTCGCCGCTCGTGGTGTAGGGCAGAATGGCTGATTCGGCTCCTTTCGTGAATAGCACTTTTTCACCTAATGAGAGACAGAATGTCATTAGATAACTCCTCACACGCTGCGGTTCAGTCATTAACAGCACATATGTGATCAGAGGACACATGCCTGAAGGCTTCTGCACAATCACACTCATTCTTCTGCGGTTTGCGTCAAACTCCAGAACGTGGAGGAGTTTGTATCTGCAGGCGGAGAGACAGCTGTTAAACAGACAACTCTAAAAGCTAAACAACTTTATGAATATGGTTCACAAAATAAACAGAAGAGTGGTGATGTACTTCTCTGCTTTTCCAAATGTTTTAATCTCCATGCTTTCTCCATGGCTTCCCATAAATGTGACACCCATCCTGCAGTCAATAAGATCATTTAAAGATATGACTCACCAAAAAAGAAAAGAAAAGTGTGTTTCTCATAAATGTAGTCAAATGTTTCTACATTATATTTAGCACTACTGTCTACAGAAAGCAATCACAGTAGCAGGTGACAGAGTGGTGCTCTCACCTCTTGGTGGCTTCCACTAGTGCTTTCTCGTCAGGAGAAGAGGCGTAATACTCCATCTGAGGAGAGAAGCCGTTGGCATGTGAGAATGGGTCTCCCGGCCCATCCGTTTGATCATAACTGATCTGCACCGTGTGACACAGTGAGACAGCTTTCAGGAACAACTCCTCCTCCTTGTTCTGAAAGGTGTACACACACAATACTGTCACACTTTGATTTAAAACTTAATCGGTTGGAAAAACGTCAACACTGTAATGTTTATCATATTTTATTTAAAGCTTAAAATATAAGGTAGAATATTACAATTTAATAATTAATATCATCATAATTTAGCACAAACTAGTGTTATTTTAGTATCATAAAGATGCAATTCTAGTTTAAAAAATATATTTTAAAGTTTGTAGCTTTTATTCATTTTTGTCATTTTTAGAACTTCTTATCATATATATGTTTTCGTTATTTTAGTACAATTCAATTAAAATGAAAAATGCATTGCAACTGGCTGAAGTAGTTATTTTTTATATTTATTTAATTTCATGATGTAATTTGAAGATTCTCATTTAATATTCATTAGAAGTCCAAGCACAGTGTGTCAAAATTGCACCTATAGACGGTGCCAAATCTTTAAAAATCTTTTTAATTATGGCATAACCGTATGCGTCCTCTTTGGTGAACGTCCCAATCAGCTTTCTGTGGCTAATAACACCAAATCTGAATGGCCTAATGTTACAAAAATTGATATATTCGTACATTGTGAGAAAACAAGTATGTGTTCCAAATTTTGTGAAAATCGATGGTCCTATAACAAGTTTTTGCCAAAAACTTCAGTCTCTCCAAATAAGCTAATCATATTTCTATCCATTCCCACAAATAATAAAAACTAATTTCTGTCACTGAGTTTTTTTTTTGGTCAAACATTTTCGTCCTAGGCCACTGGTCTGATTTGCATGAAATTTGGTGGACATCAACTAGAAATGCTTCTGACAAAAATTATTAAAATTATTTGAATTAATTTAATCGTTTAGCAGATGTAGGCTAATATGTTTATGGGTGCGCCTATATCTTGTGACCATTTGATCCAACCTTCATGAAAATTAAAACAGAACATTCTGTGGCTCAGTGGTAGAGAACATGTGTTCCCGTGGCTCAGTGGTTAGAGCATTGCGTTAGCAGCGCAAAGGTTGTGGGTTCGATTCCCAGGGAACACATGTACTGACAAAAAAAATGTATAACCTGAATGCACTGTAAGTCGCTTTGGATAAAAGCGTCTGCTAAATGCATAAATGTAAATGTAAACATTCTGAGGAAACTTGCCAAATTTCATGATTTTTCAATGCAAGAGGTCACTATAAATTAACACTAACCTAATAGTGCCACTGTGATCAAACAAGCTGAGATCTGACCCAAAGAAAGGTGTACCCACAGGACAGATTCTTTTGAAATTCACTATTTTGTTTAGGGTTTCCAATTGTGCATGGACCAAGTGGCAACCTTCTGGTCTCTCTCTTGAAACCAACACGGAAGTGACTTAAACTGCAAGTCATCGACTGGCTTTGTGGTTTTGGAAGTGGTTTTGGTCTATATAGCTAATTTTGCCCTTCATGACAACTGTGAAGGGGGTGCATTTTTTTATAACTCATCCGCTTAAATTAGATTAAGCCTTAAAGCATTGGTATCAAACTCATTTCCTGGAGGGCCACAGCTCTGCAGTTTAGCTCCAGCCCTAACCAAACACACCTGATCCAGATAATCAAGGTCTTCAGGATCACTAGAAACTTCCAAGCAGGTGTGATTTGGAGCTAAACTCTGCAGAGCTGAGTCCCTCTAGAGAATCAAAACTCAATTTTTGAGACCACTGCTTTAAAGTTCTGGATAATTAAGGGGTTGGCCACTTGAGTGACAGGTGAATTGCCACTGCTGTCACCACCGTCGAACTAGGCGGGAGTGGTTTCAGCAACCAGCTCTTTGCCCATTTTCGATTATCTGTGAGTGACGCGCTTCAAAAATGCTCCTCAGAAACCTTCGGGTGACATCACAGACACTACCTCCATGTTTTTATACAGTCATTGCATGGACCAAGACAAAATCCTCTATCCTCACAAACGGTAATAATGAACCTTACCAAACAAGGCACCGATCCATCCGGAGAGTCTTCTGTCATTCCTTCAGGGACAAGCTTCCCGTTGATCTCCTGGTATTTGATACCGTTGATAGTACACTCCCTAAACTGCATCTCATTCTCAGTGAGGGTTCCCGTTTTGTCTGTGAAAACATACTCCACCTGCGGCCGCAAAATTAGCATAGATTACTCATTTACTCAATTGGGGAAACTAATCACATCACACACACACACACACACCTGTCCCAGCTCCTCATTGAGGTCTGATGTGTTGACTTGAGCCTTCTGGTCGCTCTCTTCATGGTACAGGTCCAAGTCCCAGCCAATGAAAAAAGAGCCCAGAAACTTCTGCATCTCAACGGTCACATACAGCGAGATGGGGATTATGAAGTTGTACAACACCAGGAAAGCCAGGAAGTCAGAAATAAACTTCAATATCTGTGAGGAGAAAATTACCAGCAGTCTTAACGAATCCTACTAGTTTTGGGGCCATCAAAGAGCCGGCAGGTGTCACAAAGTAGGACTTTTCAATGTAAATGAGTGTAGAGACTTTATAGTAACCTGACTGCTGTTTCTCTCCTGATCGGTCTTCTGATTGTAAAACGGCTCGTTCCACTTGTTCTCTGCCTGCCAGGCGTACTTCAAAATGGTGCTGATTATGGCTTCAAACAGCAGAATGCCCAAGTAGATGATGAGAAACGTATTCATGGATCTGCACGAGACGAGAGACATGATGTGGTAAAATGAGAAGGAAACGGTGGAAATGGAAATGACGAAACACATACTTCTCAACTGCAGAGCGTTTCTGGGATTTGCACTTGTAGTTCAGAGCCATCTTGGACTCCATGCCCGTATACACCGCCACACCTGCATGACACAACACCAGTTATACTCAAACCGTCACAACATTTTGATGAACCATTAAAAACACAAACTTTTTTGGGAGTAAAGTGCAGTCATAAGTTGCAAAACAAGTTAATAATAAATAAGGTCCAGTTTGAACTCATATTGATTTCAAAAGTTCAAAGTTTGACTTTAAAAAATGGTGTGAATGCAGTACCAAAGATTTCTTTGGTGTTTTTTAATCTTGCTCCACGAAGCAGGAGGTTCTCTGGTCCTAAGGGTCTAAAAAGAATAACCAAAAAATATAAATAAACAAATAAATACATACAACATAAATACTTAAACATAAAGGGCCAGATTTAATTCCAAAACAGCGCCGATGGGAGAGGAAAATTCTGCGAGTGATTTACTAACAATGCACACATTAAAGAACATTGAAGAATAGAACATGGAAGAATTCTTACAACTCTTTTGATTTAGACCATCTACAAATATTAAATCTTAAAATAAAATGTTAGGGTTAACACTGCATCTTTCTGGGGGGAAAAAAAGCAGCAATTGATATATGTGACCCTGGACCACAAAACCAGTCTTAAGTGTCAGTTTTTCAAAATTGAGATGTATACATAACCTGAAAGTTGAATAAATACGCTTTCCATTGATGTATGGTTTGTTAGGATCAGACAATATTTGGCCGAGATACAACTATTTGAAAATCTGGAATCTGAGGGTGCAAAAAAATCTAGATATTGAGAAGTTTTGATATGTTTACGGTAAAAGTTGCAAAATATCTTTAAATGAAGTCCTTAATGCAATGAATATTACGGATAAAAGAAGTTTTTGATATGTTTACAGGTGGCCTAAATTTTATTAAAACCCGAGGTACAAAATATCTGGCATGGTGTGAGACCCTTTGAAACCCCCAACTGCTCCCCGGGCGCCGCAATGTCCTAATGATTTTTGCCATAAATGCAGAGAAAATCTATAATTTTGACCCATTATACTCTGTATTTTTGTGTAATGTACAAATAAAGCTCATCTGAGCTTAATTAAGACTGTTTTGTATCGATCCAGGGTCACATAAATAGTTTATTTATAGATATTTTCAAAGCTTCAATGTGCTGCCAAAAAACCGTCATTATTGTTCATTTAATTCTAACAAATAAGTTCTTGTTAAAAACTAACCAAAATTAAAAATATTTTGCTTATAATTCCTGCACAGGAGAGACTTGGTGTCGTTTCCAAACAAAAGGAAATATATCGGTATCGGTCAAAATGAGTTGAAAAATATTGGCATATCAGCAAAGAATCCAATATCGTGAATCCCTACATTAAATAATGGTGCAAACGTTAGTAAATCACATTGTGTGATTCATTTTAATAATCTCCCTCCTACAAATGCATATTCAATAAGGTCAAGTGCAAAAATAACTGTGTCCACGGCTTTTCAGCACTGACAGTACATCCTGACAGAACTATTTTAACGTCAAAAGACGGTTTGCTCTAATGCAAGTAAATCTGGTAGTCAAAACCATAATAATCTCAGATTTGAAGCTGGTCTTACCTGACTATCTCCTCTTCTTGTTGGGTTACTGTTATTCTTCCGACAAACCTGAGAAGAAAGAGCGTGCTGCGTCAAGACTAACAGAACTGATAATAGTATCAGATAGACTGTGGTTGAGCTGCATTGTAAAGCAGTGTGTGAGGAGGATTTGGGTGGATCTGATTCTGTAAGATACCTGTATAAGTCTGCCTCGGGCTGCTGGCACTCCACCACTGCTTGCAGAGACTCCAGCCGCGACACCGACTGCGACACCGCCGTTTCTGGCACTGCATAGTGCGTCTGCACATCAGCAGAGAGAACACATTCAGAGTTACAGTCTGATACATCTCACTTCTAACATAATAGCATGCTATTCATTGCTTAGTTAGTAAAACACTGTATAGACAGCAGACACGTATCTGTTTGTCAAATAAAATAAAATATCTGAATATTAAAACTTTAGATAATAAGATATCTTATATTAGCCAGACACGAACAGAGAATTTGTGTGTTATTTTCATGGAGTAGAATTTGTGAAGTGGTAAAACATTGGGATTGGGCGATAAGCAAATATATATATTTTTTTATGTAATATTCAAATTTTATGAGACACTGAATTTTGGGTTTTCGTTATCTGTTAGCCATAATCATCAAAATGTCAAGAAATAAAGGCTTGAAATATTTAACTTTGTGTAATGAATCTATATAATATATGGGTTTCACTTTCTGAAATGAGTGATAAAAAATATTGACCTTTTTCATGATATTCATTTTTTTTTTAGATGTACCTGTATATATGACAAAATGAAGAGAAAAAATAGAAACCTGAACCAAAAAAAACCTTGCTGTGCAACTTAGCATTTGCATGTGTTTTAAGCATTGCGATTTAAAACCAAGGGATTTTAAGCCTCTGAAATGCAATCAGCGGCAAAAAATAACTAATTTCACTAGAGACTGTTTCACAGTGCTGTCAGAGAGGCATGCTCAAGTTAAGACGGTGCTCATAAGCCTCGTTCAGACTGTCAGCCCAAATCTGATTTTGTACATATCCGGATGGAATCTGATTTGAATAACTGACTGTCCACACAGCGTTTTTACTGAATGTGCATTGGTTTCTATGGTAATGCCGTTGCGTTGTTATGCCAGCGCTAAAAACAACAATAACAGCAATACAATTTGCAATACAGCTGTTGTCTTACGACATGACAACATGCTGCCATCGTGCTGGATTTTATTATTATGGATTTCGTCTTGTGAGGCAGCGGCAGAAACACAGGAAGCTGGAATGTGTGGCTTTATTCTGTGGTGCCGTGTCTGCTGGTTTCAAAACTCAAAGAGGTGCTACTTGCAGTATACAGTCTTTTCCCGCTTGACTTGTAGTTCTCAACAACACAAGCTTGTTTCTGCAAAGACTTCATTATGTTTTCTATACAAACATCTGACGTTTTTAGGTTTTACGTGGCGTGAAAGCGAGAAAAATCTAGGTTAAATCCGATCTGACCGGTCAGACTGAAACGGATTTCCAGGAATGCGATTTGAATAGGATTCCAAACCACATATGAATGTAACTCGAAACGGATTTGCAAAAATCGGATTTCATGTAGTTTGTTGCCGTTCAGACTATTTAAATATGATCGGATTTAAACCGGATTTGGGCTGACAGTCTGAACGAGACTATAGAGTACTGAAAGGAGTTATTTTTGCTGCTTTATAGGCCTTGAAAGGTAAACACGTTTGTCACAAGCTCAGGGAGGTAAAAGTGACAGCAGAAGTCAGAAAATACACTCAGAGTTTAGTTCTACAAGCCTTCAGTACACACACAAAAAAATGCTTTGAGATGGGTGTCGCTGAAAGTAACAACAACTTTGGTGAGTCACATGTTTATTCAGTAACCGCTCTGAGAAATTCAGTGAGATGCTATCGTTTATGTGCAGAAAACAGACCTTCAGGTTAGTCTCTCCATCCAGGCTGGTAGTGGTGATGTGGCACGTCCCCTCGGCCCGATCTGATGATAAGAGCACCAGATCTGCAGGAAACGTCTCATCTTTGGCTACTCTCACAATATCACCTACCTATGAGAACACGGGAGGAACATCAACCCACGTGACATGACAAGGATGTCTGAATTGCTGAAACAGCACATCCTAAAGTCACTGTATTTATTAACATGACTGTAGAGATATGGAAGTGTTTCTAATATTTGAAAGCATCTGTTGTTGTTGTTCTGGCATGATTAGCAATGGGATCCCGGAGGCGTTGGCTGAAACTCACTCTGATATTCTTGGATCGGGTTTGGACCAGACTGCCGCTGCGCACGACAAACACAGGTTCTCCGTTCACTTCATTGTCAGCTTTGTGCCGCAAGCCAGTCTTCATATCCCTGTATTTGCAAGCGGGAACTAATCGGTTATCCTGCAATCAAACTGGCACAACACTGCGTACATGATTCGTGAACATGAGCTGCCAAAACATGCTCGTACGCTCACCTGTTTGATGGCAGTTACTGTGATGACAAAAAACAGGGGAAGTCCACTAGTTATAGGGGAAGTGGGTGTGTCTATCATTAACTGTAAGGGAGAGAGAGGATCTGGTTAGAAACAGGGCAGACCTGTAGTATGCGGTGTCACATACTGCCTTTACCCTCCACGGACATATATCGCCTTTGAAAAAACAAGGACACATGCTTAATCAAGAAAGACAGTAACTTTTTTTAACATTAGAGCTGTCCACTCTCAGAAAAAAAGCTTCAAAAGCTGGCACTGAGGCTGTACCCTTTCAAAGGCCACATGCATACTGCAAGTTTCAGGAGTGACAACCGCATTTAAATGCGGTAGTGAATCCCGTAAATTATCGTTTCATGTGTGTACGGAAGAACAGTCACTCCCACATTTGTAACCATATCAACATTTTGGCATCTTGAGGGAGTGAAGAAGAATTTAGCCATTTGGTATCTGCAATTTTTTGGCTAAATACTTTTTATCCGTCGATTTTAACTAAACTAAAGTTAGTAAAGTGGTCTGTTGCAGATGTGAGATGATTTTTTTTGGTGTTATAAAACAAAGCATTTGAGTGTTTTAGTGTGCTTGTCCTTGTTTGTAGCTGTTGTTTTTTTCTATGAAGATCTGGCAACACTGACACTTTAACGCAGGGCTTTTGAGCGCAACTGAGAGTGAATTCAGAACATAATATAATGCGTTACTTCAGGCAAGCATGATTACATGCTCACATGACTGTCAGTTGGATGACACATCACCAGCAATATGTGGACATTGTTTGCAGTTGTGTTGTAGTTTTATCACGACCAAGGTGTTTGTAGTGAAAATAATCTTTACTTACATGAACCGTTTTTCCAACACAGATGTTGCTGAACCTGTATTATTTTTCAAGCCAAGGATTACGGAGCTAAAATAGTCTCAAAATATATTTACAAAATACGATCCACAAATGCCGAAGCTAATTTACATTACCAGAAAGTGGACATATTTGCAAACAGCAATTCTCAAACGTATTACCTCAATCGCATTCACAAAATATTGTTCCTTTTCAATATTTTGAAAGGAATTCTGAATTCCTTTTCAGAATTCATTTTGAGACTAATATCGTTCTCAAAATACATCAGCTCTGCTGTGTCGGAACACTCAGCTGAGAGCTGGGAACACGAGTACGATCAGGGCTTACCTGAACCAAGAAGATGATGAGAAAATAAAAATTGGCAATTCTTCTGAACTGCTCAAACAAATTCTTGGGGATGAAGTTCCATATGGTGTACTACAAAGAGAAAACAAAACAGAGTGGAGGATTTTACTGGCAAATTCTCAACAGGAGCAGAGAAACATGTGCACACGTGATATTTTATAACAAAAAATGTTTTGACCTTTTCACATTCCAGCTTTCAGAATAAACTGCTTTTACCTTGGAGGAAATGATCCTGTTGTCTGCAAACCTCTGAGGAATATAATGGCCATGCTGTGGGAACTTGTTTGCTATGTAAACTGTGCGTGTGTCACTCTGATGGGGAGGGTCGAAGCCCTGGAAGAGATGAGGAGAGACGGGTCGGTCAGTAAGTGTGACAGACAGACAGACACAGGCCAGAGACATCAACAACTGCTGTTTGATATTTCACCTAGAGCGATAGATAATATCATACTAGCTTTTGGTGAAACCATGACAGAATCTTAAAGCTTATGGAAAACAGTACGCTGAAGAAGCCGAGGGCCTGATGGGAAGTTATAACACTGCCAAAGTCATTATTAATTCAGTAAGTGTGCAGCAAACAATTCATTATGAGAGGCACTTTCACAGCACATGAGAGCTAAATCACTTACTATTGAACTCCTATTGCTTTCTGACTTTCTTTTTGGTCTGCAGGCCAGAGGCACATACTGTGTGAGAGTGAGTGTGTGATAATCAGAAGCCAGATTCACGAAAATATTTTTAAGTAGGGCTTGGCAATATGGCCAAAAAATTATCCCGATAAAATGTTTCATATCAGTCGATATTGATAATTGAATGAATGAATGAATTATGCATTTATATAGTGCTTTATTGTGTATTGTTGTACACCCAAAGCACTTTACAATCATGTGGGGGGGGGGGGGTCTCTCCTCAACCACCACCAGTGTGCAGCATCCACTTGGATGATGCGACGGTTGCCACAGGACAACGGCACCAGTGCGCTCACCACACACCAGCTACAGGTGGAGAGGAGAGAGAGTCATAGAGCCAATCAAGTGTATGCGCTCACCACACACCAGCTACAGGTGGAGAGGAGAGAGAGTCATAGAGCCAATCAAGTGTATGCGCTCACCACACACCAGCTACAGGTGGAGAGGAGAGAGAGTCATAGAGCCAATCACCACACACCAGCAAGTTGGAGAGAAGCGAGAGTATGCGCTCACCACACACCAGCGGTGGAGAAATAAGAATACAGGACAATCAATTTTATGGCACCACACACCCAGAGATGAGAGAGAGTCATAGAGCCAATCAAGTGTATGCGCTCACCACACACCAGCTACAGGTGGAGAGGAGAGAGAGTCATAGAGCCAATCAAGTGTATGCGCTCACCACACACCAGCTACAGGTGAGAGGAGAGAGAGACATAGAGCCCAATCACAACACACACAAGTGGAGAGAAGAGAGAGTATGCGCTCACCACACACCAGCTACAGGTGGAGAGGAGAGAGAGTCATAGAGCCAATCAAGTGTATGCGCTCACCACACACCAGCACCAGGTGGAGAGAGAGAGTGGAGAGGAGAGAGAGAGTCATAGAGCCAATCAAGAGTATGTGCGCTCACCACACACCAGCTACAGGAGTGAGGATGGAGAGGAGAAAAAGTCATAGAGCCAATCAAGTGTATGCGCTCACCACACACCAGCTACAGGTGGGAGAGAGAGAGACATAGAGCTCACCACACCCCAATGAGAGGAGAAGAGTCATATGTGAATGCGCTCACCACCACACCAGCACAGGTGGAGTACAAGAGAGAGAACAGCCTTGTTACAGGTGGAGAGGAGAGAGACCCCTCGATTATTAATTATCACAATACATTTCAAAACTTTATTTATTTAAGTTAGAGCCAACAAGTACTGCGCTCACCACACACCACTACAGGTGGACGTTTGCCATTATAAGTTTAAAACAATAATACTTACTCTAAACCGAATTAATCTTTAACAAACTATATAACAGTTAAAACAATACTTACTCTAAAGCTCTCGGAACAATCTTAACAAACTATTAAGTTTTCATGCCCACAAGCAAAAATATATTTTTATGTGTCTTTCACAGAAATTTACAATCAAATACAGCAAAAAAAATGTATTAAGAGTACTAAGAGCTTTTTTTGTTTTTATTTCATTTCACAATTTATACACAGCAATGTATTGAATAAAATTAAAAAAAAATTGTGTGTTTACAAGTAAACAAGTGGAGAGGAATCCCCAATGAGAAAAATTAACACCTAGTGTCCTTGGTTGGCTGAGCAAAAGTCACATAGAGATATAACATTCCCAAAGGAATCATGAAGTTACTTGTTTAGTGCTATAATTTCTATGCAGCAGTAAAACCCTCCTTTTGAATATATATTTTTCGCTAAAATAAAAATATATATATTATATTCCCTTTTTATTATAATAAACTTAAATTGCCATAACTTTTTTATCATATTTTTTTTTTTAGCAGTTTTAGGGTAAAATCTTTGAATATATTTTATATTTAATAAAAACAAAGACCAGAAAAAACATTATTAAAAGCAATCATAATTAAATCCAACTTTACCTTTTGCGAATTTGAACTAGGGGGTGAAGTTTTTACGTCTTAAGGCAGATTTTTGTTCCCAGGGTTGCTGCAGTTATTAATTTTTGATACGTGGTGTTGACGGTTTTATTGTTGTGTTATCGTTTCCCCACCGTCGTTTATTTTATTTTTTTACAGTAATAAAAATAATTTAGTTTGTTTCAGGATAAGTGAGTTTGACGTTGTATTTTGTTGTTTCAATTCAAGAAATTTACGCTAATTTCCGCACTAATACTAAGTAAAATGTGCACGCCGCTTTCACAAGCTATTTAAATGCGATGGAAAGCAGGAAGATAGGGAAAACTAAAACAAACTAAAAATGAACAGTTGCTTTTGAAAGTGATAGTAAAATGTGCACGCCGCTTTTACAAGCTATTTAGGAAGGGGTGCTCTTCAAATAACTATTGCTGTTTCGTTGCGCTTTTGGCGCATAAACATTATATCGAACATTTATCAAATTCTTGTTATCGTTTTATCAAGGAAAATGATCTCACGATAATTATGTTATCATTTTATTACCCAGCCCTATTTTTAAGAAAAGTTTCTTAAGATAAATTATCTTCATAAGAATGTTCCTGATTGCAATTCTTGACAAATTTTAAGGTGCTAAATATTTTCTTAATAACGAAGAAAGAAAAGAAAAAACTGCTTTTGACATTGTCTGACTTTTGTGGTTCTCATCGAAGAGGGCTGTGCTAATAATCAAAATTAGGGATGCAGCGATTAACCGGTTTTACTATTAACCACGCTTTAAAACGTCACAGTTAATTAATCGTAAAAGCTCCGCTAAACCGAGTGTTTCTGTTGCACGGAACGGAACGGTTGCAGCTTGCGCAAAACAAAACCAAAAAGTTACACGAGCTGTGCACCAGCTTAAAATGACGTGCTTATCAGAGACACGGAGGCTACTACACACACTAGATTAACTGTGACAGAGTAACCTTTATTCAGCGATCCTTTATTTCCACCAGAGAATGACTGAAGTTGATAGTGTGGGACCATTTTGGGTACACCAAGAATAACCAGGGCGTCATTTAAATATTGCCGTTTAAATTGCTGTTAAAGAGTATACGTTACATAAGGGATAATGCACGGCAAGCCAACCTGTTCTCGTTGTGAAATAAAGGATTTTAATGCACGATGTGAAGGCAAGGACCACCTGACGTGAAGTTCGTTAGCTCTAACATTCTGCCCACTTCAGAAAGAGATGCAGAAAGAGAGAGAGACAAAGAGAAAAGAGAGAGAGAGAGAGCAAGAGAGAGAGAGACGTGACAGTTGCATGTGTGAATTAGTCTACCTACATCTGCGCGTCACTACAAACAATGAAGATTTGAGTTTAGTTATTTAAACAGTCATTTTACCCCCTCTTTGCTGGTTAATATAATGTAGCGATCCAGTATCTAAGCTTTTTTATTAATGAAAGTCACTGGACAGCGTTGACAACAAGTGTCTGTCCTCCTAAATCGATCTCGAGCTCACAAACCAAAAAATAGACATGATTTTCTCAGGTCATATGTAAAATCAGATAATAAAGATTATTAAAATGAATAAGTATGGATGACAGTTGATTACAATAATAGTTTAGTTTATTCCCCTCATTAGTAACAGTGTCCTCTGTGGGATAAATAAAGTTAATATTAGTCTTATATTAATAATACTTAATTAACATTGTGATTTGTCATTCCTGTTATAGTATAATTCATAAGTTTAAAAAACATTCACCATCTTTCCAAGTTCTGTACCTCAGGTCTAAAAGAAATGTAGAAAGATTATACAAAATGAAAACACCAAATACATTTGTGATCTTTTCCATTTGTTATTTTCAAAAGATAAATACTGACTGATGTTTTCTCAGCAGATGTCACCTTTTTAATCCCAATAGAAGAGATGGATTTTTTTTATTCTTTAGTATTATTATTTTGTGCTGCATTATTGCTTACTGTGTTATTTCTGTTTCAAAAGGCAGCAATAAATAACACTTTAATATCTAAAGAGTTTATGTTGTGAAATAAATAAATGCATAATAATCGTGAAACCGTGATTATTCCTCAGACTATAATCGTACCAACAAAATCTATAATCGTTGCATCCCTAATCGAAATCAAACCGTAATCACGATTTGAGACGTTGCGATTTACTAATCGCAAAGCCTGCGATTTGGACACGATATTCTCTGTTCCAGAGCAAACTCAAATTCATAACTGCCAGCCTTGAGTGGCAAACTTACTAACCAATTGAGTGAGTTCTCCATTCTCCCCAATCAGCACCGCTCTAGCCAACTGCGTAAACGCCAACCATTAAAAAACAAAACAAACAAATAGAATGCACGCTAGAGAGAGAGAGAGATGAGAGAGGAGAGCGAGAGGGATGCGAGTCAGATCAATTTCAGGCAAAGTTATACTAAAGAAAAATGTATGTAATATGAGATCACTTCGGCTTTGAAATGACAGACACTCAACCAAAAAGGTCATTTGCAAGAGCTGTGCCACAACGCATAAGAGCTCCCTTATCGGTTCTCCTTTTAGTACTGGAGAAAAAAATATACATTCTTAGATGTTTTATTAGTACATGAACGTTATCTTACACATAGGGCTGTGCGATATGACGATATATATCGGATGGACGAAATAAAAAGTATACCGTTTCATATTATGTTCTATCGTTTATTTTGTGGTGTCGCAAAATACAATGTTTACGGTAATACCTGTTCATCATTTGAGTGACTGTTATACGCCGCCCACCACGGGGCGTGAAGGGGAGACAAAACCAACCAGGAGCTCGTTCCTAAACGAGGACTACATCTGTAGCATGGTCACGCGTTTTTGAGCACTGCAGTTTTAAAACATCCGATTTTAAGCCGTTGAAAATCAAACAACAGAGCTATATGCATGCGCCGTCTCTTTCTGTGTGAGAGGAGCGCGCTTTTTCTTTTTTGCCGACTTTGAACGATTACATAAACACACTTATATGCATCAGAATCCCCGTCTTTGCAAGTATCCTCATAAACACATCGATTTAGGTCTTAAGAGAGAGTAAACGGCAGAAAGAGGAAACGCAAATGTAACAGTAACTTAGCTATATTGGATCCGGACTTCGGTCTTAAAGGGGAAGCGTTCCAATATTCGTTCTGTCTGCCATTCATGTTAATCATAGCACACTGCTAGAAAATCTCTCACTGCCCTGGACTAAATCACTTTTGTAACTTTAATGAGAATAAATAACAATAATAATGATATATTTATATGTATATAATCTATACATAATACACGTGTTAATTATATCTATAATAGATAGATAGATATAATTCACACAGTGAAGACTAATTAATTTACACAATGTATGTAGCGTTTCTTATTTATTGTAGTTTTTTGTCCTATTGCTTGCAATTAGTTTTTTATCCTTATTTCATCACTGACTGTTTATTTATCTTCAGTGAGGTTGAGTTTTTCTCGCTCTCTCTTTAGGCTTGTATTAGTTTGATATTGACATTGGTGACAAGGATTATGAAAATTCTATGGTATCAAAGATTTTAATATAATAAAAACCTTTTTAAAAGAAAATAAAATCACTCTATCGTGATATATATTGTTATCGTGATATAACATTTTTCATATCGTGATATAAGATTTTGGTCATATCGCCCACCCCTACTTACACATTTTATCTCCCCAACAGATTCTAATTTGAAATAAGTTTATAATGCATGTTCGCTATTCCCAATTCAGAAGACTGCGTCTCTGAATGCTTCTCATACTTGCTCCTCTCATATGAGCCCCACGCACCGCGCATATCCCGTTTGATCTGTGTCACGCTCCGCGACAAATGAGCAAATTACATTACAGCATGCACATATGCAGCCTTTTTTCGTAATAAGCTGGTGAAATTCAGTAATTAAGTAAATTATGTAAGTAGTAATACAATTATAATCTTCCATGCTGAATCCTTTCCAAAACACGCCCTGCTATTGGTGGGATGTAATCTGACAGATGGAACCGCAACAGTCATTTTTATTGCAATAATGCCCAAAACACACTATAAAAAAGGAATTTTGTAATGGTTTTAATGGAAACCATTCTGTGAAGGTTTCTATTGGGTTTTTTTTCAGCAGGGTAACAAAGGTACCCATAACCTGTGCTGCTACAATATTGACTGAGCTTGACTTTGGCAAATTGCAATATCTGTCATATTTGCAATTAGATATTTTCCCCAAATCGCCAACCCTACTCACTGATCAACTTAATAGAAAAACCATCGCAAATATCGTATTTTGCAGATAACCATAATAATCACAAACATGCATGAAGACTAGGCTTTTTTTCTGGCTTGAATGGCTATGGTCACTTTAGATGTCTCCTGGCTCTCCATGATTGTTGCATTATCAGAAACAACCCAATACATTCATTGAACATCTGACCTTTAGTGATTCAAGGCAAATTGGAGGTTTTCCTAACTTTAAGCGGATATTTATGATGATTTTTTTCAACATTAATTTCAGGAATTCAATTTTTCCCTAAGTTTTTTCTTCAGAAGAATCTTACACCCTAAAAAATGCTGGGTTAAATACAACCCAGTGCTGGGTAAATATTGGACAGAACACATGCTGGGTGGTTTTCAACCAACAGTTGGGTTAAATGTTTAACCCAACCTTCTGGGCAGTAACCCAACCGCTGGGTAAAAACAACCCAATCGCTGGGTTCGTCCATATTTTATCCAGCGCTGGGTTGTATTTAACAGTATTTTTTTAGAGTGTAAAAATCCAGTCATTTCAATAGAAATGCACACAACAGAGTTTCGCATGACGTGAGGGCAGAAAAGTTCCCCACACAGATTGCGCTAATATTCAAGTTGGTCGTAGTGTTGACCAACAGGAAGACGCTTGGTTTGAAAGTGACTTCCATATGAAAATGTACTTCATACATCACTGCACTACTGACAATAGAAAAAGGACCTGTTTAAAATGAACAGCAGTTAAGAATAATTTATTCTTAAGAATTCTTTGTAAACCCAGTCACAGATTCCTGGAGCAGTTGAATTGCCCCACACTTAACAACACGTAATGGCTTTGGTTTGTGGAACATGTGACGTCTCTTTGCATAGACACAAACTCTCAGTCAACCTAGTGCTTTATGCAAATGTTTCTGCAGCAACACACTGGAAATATTCTCTCCAACTCTGAACCTTGAGCCTCTGTGACAGATGGTGTCTATGCTGAGCATCTTCTATTGACTCTTGTCCAGAGGAGGCAGTGAAAATCTCCTTCCTGTATGTTACACGGCCACGTCACCCGACTCCATTGGCAACACATGCGTTCAATTACAGTCTAAATCTTTTGACTGAACCTTTGTGTGTTTCCATCCCATTTCCCCTCTGCACTTTCCAAGAGTAAGATGCTGGAATTCATTCTGTGTGCCAACATGAACATCTTGTGCTGCTTTTTCCAAACTGATGCCACAGTGCTGTGATTATGAATCCATGTTAACTGATTCCTAGATCTGTTAGAAGAAAACGTTGAAGGAATAGAGTAGTATTGCTGTTAACTACTATTAAAAAAGTAACATTAACAGTTTTTACAAAACATTCACATTTACACAAAAGCTTGGCCCTAATTTAATTGAAGAACAAACAAGTGTGACAATTTCAAACTAAATCTGGCTAAATGAAGGAGTTAAATTTTTTTTTAGAGTTCGTTTTGGTGGCCTGAAACGGTTCAACAAAGCAGCAAACTTTCCTGTTAACTTTCCACTGTGAATTCCCAGACAAATTCAAGGCAGCTGTTAAACACTGAAGCTGCCATTGTTCCATGATGACTATATAATCACCAGTCATTTCTGTTGTGTTATTGAGAAAACAGTGCACAGCACATATCTAAAGAGGCAAAGAAACCGAAGTAGCGACGGATCTCTTCTGTATTTGGACCCCATTCTGCCTTAGTGTATATTTCATTATTAAAAACAGTGACAACTGTTTGCGGACAAACTTTTAAAAACATAAGCACAATCTAGAATTATTGGAAACCAGGATTTGTAGGAATTTTGGTGTTTTGGCTTTTGAGTTTTACATAATGTAGTAGGGTTGCACGATATACCGGTACTATGGTAGTGTCGCGATACTAAAGCTTAAAAATACCCGCGGCGCCATTGCATTTTTTAAACATTAGAATCGTCCATACATAGTACCGTAAGATATGTTGTATGTACGGCAGGAACACTGTTTAAAATGCTGGCATGCATGTTCAAATGAACAGAAACATTATAAGTTGATTGTCAAATGTCTTTATGCTGTGCTCTGAAAGTGCAATAATTCTGATTAAATGTAAAAATACATTTCTCAAAAGACAAATCAAAATCAGTAACAACAATTAAAATTTTGAGAAAAATATCAGTTTATCCACATAATTCTTAAATGGCTTTAACCTCAAATTTACAGACTTTTTTATTTTTAACTAAAACTAAACCAAAAGTAAGACAAAAGTAACAAACAGCTGACAAAATTAACACTACTTGTAAGGCAGTGTAAGCAACTGATTTGGAATTCACAACTTATTGCAAAATATATTGACACTGACTAAATACAGCAAACAGAGCTGTATTGTAAAAAAAAAAAGATAAGGTAAAACAATGCAGAGGGATATCTGACACAGGGCCTGGTCTGTATTGTGCAAAACTCAAAAGCTTCTGTGCCACACGACTCTTCGCTTTCAGTTGTGAGTTAATAGCATTTTTTGTGCTAATAATCCACATTAGAGAGATAAGGAAACACAGACTGTAATAACTCAGCACAACAGCAGAACAAGGCGGCTAATCAAGTATATCAAATGAATCAGAGAGCAAGTGATGCCGTATATCTTCTCAGAGCTGATCATTACACAGAAAAGCTTGTATATATCCGCTGAGGTTACCAAAGCAGAGCGGCAAATAAATCTGAGCCACAGCTGCGTGACGCTTCCCATTGCTGCTCCATGGCTAAATTTACTCTTAATTTAGAGCAGTTTGAGAGGGCACTCATCTGCTCTGCGTATTGCATAACAGTCTGTGACTTTCACTGTGAAGAATGAGTCTGCCGCTCCACTAAAGCACCTTTAATTAAACATTCATTTGGGAAGCGGTAGCTAATGAGATGAGCGGTCAGGAAGGCCATCACTGACTCACAGCTACTTCTTATCCTGGAGTGACCCGTCTAAAAGCCCAAATGAGTGCCTAAATCAACATCTCACACACACACACCAGCTAGTTTAGTGTGAAACATCTGGCTAACTTGGACCAAGCACAAAGGATGAATAAAACAACTGAATGGCCAAAAGAAAATGGATATTAGGGCATTTATGATTTCATTCTATTTTCATATCACTATGCTGATGACACTCAACTCTACTTCTCATTGTATCCTGATGATCTGACAATTGCAGCTAACATCTCAGCTTGTCTTACAGACATTTTTTGCTGGATGAAGGACCAGCACCTTTAATTCAATCATGCCAAGACAGAACTGCTTGTGGTTTCAACAAACCCATCACTTCATCACAATTTCACCATCCAGCTAAGCCCATCAAACATAACTCTTTCAAAGACAGCCAGAAACATTGGAGTTATGATAGATTATCAGCTGACTTTCTCAGACCACATTACTAAAAAGATCCTGCAGATTTGCTTTATTCAACATCAGGAAGATCAGGCCCTTTCTTTCGGAACATGCTACGCAACTCCTTGTTCAAACTTGTTGTGCCCAGGCTGGACTATTGCAATGCTCTCTTGGTCTTCCAGCAAGTTCTCTCAAACCTCTACAATTAATCCAGAATGCGGCTGCAAGATTAGTCTTTAATGAGTTGATAAGAACGCACGTCACACCTCTGTTCATCAGTTTGCACTGGCTACCAATAGCCGCTCGCATAAAATTCAAGGCATTGATGTTTTCCCACCACTGGCTCTGCACCCCTTTACCTAAATTCTTCTTCTATTCTATCTACTTGTTTTCTTAACATGTATTCTAAAAAAATATATATACTATATTTATACGTTTGGCTTGTAACTTGTTATAGCACTCTTTTATTGGTTTTAATTGCTTCCATTGTCCTCATTTGTAAGTCGCTTTGGATAAAAGCATCTGCTAAACATAAATGTAATATAAATGAGGATGGATCATATAGGCTATTGCCAGAATACATGTGTCTTTCTCTATATGACTAGACTCTCAATGCGAATTCCAGAAGGCCAAGTAAACAAATCACAACAAAAAAGTTATAGGAACATATGTCAACTTCAATTTAAAATTTAGTTAAGTTGTTAATTAAAGTCCCCATTCCCAAATGCAATCACTTTCTTGGCAATTAGTGTTGAGAACGAGCCGAACGAGCACAACATCTTATTCAATCTCTCATGTGGAAATGCTTTGAAGATGGAAAACATGTATTTTGTATTTGCCAAGTACTATTTTTACATCTACAATGACAAGTATTTCAACAGCTGACTGATTAATCAGACCAATGAAATTTCATTGTACTCAGTACTAGTTGCGATACTGCAGCAAAAACGAATAAGCTACTAAGAACACACCTTTATCTAAATAATTCAACATTAATAAATGTTAAATGAAAACAACCATTACCATAAGTAAACACTGTTGCTCATGTAATTACTCCAGCAAACAAAGAGTGGTTCGCTCACTATTGTCAATTGATTGTTATAACGAAAGTCTATATACTGCTCACTCTTTCATTGACCTTGGTCTCCAAAGTATAAACTATTTTCCTATTAATTTTTCTCATTAAAAAGTCTCTAGGAAAATGTTATAAGCTACAGACCAAATCAAACAGCTAGAAGAAGAACAACATCACAAACTCTGATTTGAAATAAAAAAGTACTTGAAAATTGGACAGACTACATACTTAATGGTTTAAACAAAGATAAGAATGACAATTATTAAAGCATTGATTTAAAGATGTTACATTTTAAAACATATCAAAACAATCCAGAATATAGCTGTTTTTACTGTATCCATCATCAAGTTAACACAGCCTTGGTGAGAATAAGAGACTTCTTTAAAAAGAAAAAAAGAGTTTTCTTAATTATTCAAAACTATTGACAGGTAGTGTATAGAAACAATACATTTCACATTTATTTCAAAATACACACATACACATTTTTAAGCAGACTGAAAGACTCCATTACGTCATTTGCTGTGATTCATGGGAGTGGGCGACTGTGAAAGAGTTATTTTGGCTGTTAAGTTGAGATAATGCTGGCTGATGGCTTTAACAAAAGCAATAACTTTGATTATCTACCCTGGAGTCAGTAGGTCTTTCTGCTTCATAAGTCATAATTAAAGGGGTCAAATTCTATTGTTCTCTGACATCCACTTATAAGATTTTAACATTAAAAACACCATAATTCAGAAGTAAAAGGCTCTTTTCTGTCCTGTTTTTAACCTCCATCATCGAAACACCCGATTGAATCAGTGTGGCTCATTTTAGACTCAGAAATATAAGCCCATTGCTATAATTGGTTAACGGTTCGAAAAGCACAGCTGTGTAAAATGCTGCATGTCTGTTTGACACCCTAAATCCTTCATAGAGGGACGCTGCTATCATTTAGGTTAAAAACGCATACTCAGTCAATACATGATCTGGAACAGACAAAGCAATAGTGACCCACGGTAAAACCACTGTTACTTGTGAGTTGCGACATTACTGTCGGATCCAATATAGCTAACACAGCATCTTCTTTTAGTTTTAATCTCTCTGCAAATACCGAATCGATTTGTGCCTTGTTTAAAAACAAATCTGCAGTAAAATGATTCAACCAAACGACCAGGTTCTTACTGTCGGGATCTGGAACTTTATTAAAAATAACGTTCATCCACTCTTTCCTAATGTTAGGAAAGGAGGAAGGCAATGCAAATCCTCTTGTTATCCTCGGGGCATCTTTGGTTGCCTGTGTTTGATTCTCTTGCTATTAACCTAGAACACGCACAAATAGAAACAGGTGTTGGTCTGATTCTGCAGAGGCGGTTTTTCATTGCACTTTGCTGTCACAATGTGACAAATTCCAAAAATGAGTCATTTTGGCAGCTTGACTTCTGTTTTTAGACTTACAAGAACATTCTGAGTTCTGAAACTTACAGGATGCTTTTATCAAACAATGACTTCTTACATGTCAACAGCGCTGGGTAGTAACGGATTACATGTAATCCCGATTACGTAACCAGATTCCAAAAATGAAGTACTTGTAATTAGATTCAATTACATTTTAAAATACTTGTAATCAGACTACAGTTACTTTTTTACGAATTACATCATTACATATTGTTTACACAACAGTGATAATTTGTCAATAATCAACTACCGATGAACACATTAATTTTTATTAAATTATCACTCAGTTGGTTATTTTACCATGTATATTACTTTGGAAGACGTTTGTCTTTGAAACGAATTAAAATACACAAATAAAAAATGTGTCATCTGATCCTCTTTGACCTAATATATTATTATTTGAAGTACCCCTGAAATTTTTTAATAAATATGTTAATAATAAAGTATCACATTTGCATGTGCACGGTTCTCTGATGTTGGTTATGGTCACACGACATGCAGATAACCAAATAAAATATTTCTTTTTTTTCCAGTAAGTGTTTTATTTTGATTCATTTTAAAATTGAAAATGTTCGTTATGTAATTAATTATTATATTTTCATTAAACTCATAAACTCCCTGCATAAACTACCTTATAATGTTTAATGCACTTTGTGCTGTTAATAATGACAAATTGAATACATTTTCTTACTCTTTGTATTTTTATGTCTATATGGCACAAGACTGTATCAATGTGAAAAACGAGATGGGTCAAAGGTAATCTAAAAGTAATCTGATTACATTACCTAAAATGTGTGTAATGCAATGGATTACGTTACTAACTACATATTTGTCATGTAATTTAGAATCAGTAATGGATTACAATTTAGTAATCTACACAGCTCCGCATGTCAAAAGATCAAGGACAATTTGATTCAGTTATTCCATATGGACAAAATGGGATTTTTGCTTCAGGCCCCATTGTTACTTTCCATCAGGCTGCTGTTACACTTCAAGATGCAATGGACAGACCCAATATTATGACACAGAGCAGATGTCCCACCTGTTTACATTTACATACCTACTTTGCTTGCCATACCTCACCAGACAAGCACTCAGACCAAGAAGTGCATTTGACCATTGACTCATGTGGCCACCAGCACTCTACACAGAACATGTGCATTACTGCTATTAATTAAATCGAATACTAACTGAACAGCCACATGCACTTAAAACACACTCACTGGAATAAATACAACATTACAATATAATAAACATACTGACTGATTATGAGTTATGTGATTGTGAGCTGGAAGCAGCTGGTGTGGCTTGTGTAAGATGACGTTGGCAGCAGAAAAGCAAACAAAGAGCAGATCACATTAGGCTTTAGCGCTCTGCCCTGACTCTAAACCCTGCCATAAGACACTTCCCATGACTCACTGAAACATGAAGAAACATAAGCAGCCTTGTGTAAATTAGGCTGGATGAAGGATGGAATAAAACACAGAGAGAAGATCACATTAAGGGAAATGTCGTAAACTCTCTACCCATTCAATGCAATAAAACAAGTGGCTGTTTGTGCAAAACTCACAACAGCAATGCTAGGATGTTGTGGGTGGCTGTTTACGGGCCCAAGTCAAAAGAGCCCACCTCAAACATTTGACATCTTGGTGTCTAGACCAATATGACACATTCCATGTAAACACAGATTTGCCCCTATAGCTCAAGATCATCTACCAGCCATTATTCACCTGCGTACATTACATTTCTGTTCATTATTTTCCCAAATATTCAACATCTCAATAAATCAATCCACAGACAAGCGAATACACAGATTGGTAACATGATGTCTGAAATGGAGATTCATAAATATAAATCTGAGATTTAAAAGAGTGTGTTTCTTCATTAGATTTGGAGAAATGTAGCATTGCATCACTTGCTCCCCAATGGATGCTCTGCAGCGAATGGGTGCCGTCAGAATGAGAGTGGACAAGTAATCCACACCACTCCAGTCCATCAATTCTTGTGAAGCCAAATGCTATGTGTTAGTAAGAAACAAATCCATTATTGACAAGTTTTTATCTTCAAACCTTTACTTCTGGCTAAAATATGAGTCCATAATCCATAATAACACTTCCTCCAGGGAAAAAGTTATCTGGTCTGAATCAGGAGAGAAATCTGCACAGATCAAACAAGCCAAAACAGCTCTAAACAAATGTGTGGATTTATTATGAATGAGAGACAACAAAAGATTGACTTTTTCCACAGGAAGAAGCGTTATTATGGATTTTGGCTCTTTTTTGGCCAAAAGCGACGGTTTGAATTTAAAACACCTTGATGGATTTGTTTCTTACAAACATGGAGCTATTGGCTTCACAAGATGTTAATTGATGGACTGGAGTGGTGAGGATTATTGTGATGTTTTTATCAGCTGTTTGGACTCTCATTCTGACAGCACCCATTCACTACAGAGCATCCACTGGTGAGCAAGTGATGAAATGCTACATTTCTCCAAATCTGATGAAGAAACAAACTCATCCACATCTCAGATAGCCCGAGGGTGAGTACATCTAATTTTTTTGTGTGAACTATTTCTTTAATAACATCCCTTTTATA